>CM035298.1:41935496-42062103 GCA_020226075.1 Hydropotes inermis
GAGGAGCCCCGGGACGGCAGCCGCTGCTGCTGCGCCCGCTGCCCGCCGTCTGCGAGGTGGCCGGCCGCTCGCCCGGGGCCCCTTTTGCAGGCTCGGTGCCCGGAGTGCGCCGGCGCCGCCGCCCGCCCGGTCTTGGCACCGTTGGCGCGGCCGTGGCGCTGCGGGCCGGCCTCCAGATGATCCCCGACCCCGGCGGGGCCCGGCTCCTTGGGCTCCCGCTCTTCTGCATTGTTAGGCAGGCGCGTCAGCATCCCGGGCCTCTGGGGGTTTTGTTGTTGTTGTTGACAGTTTCCAAAGCATTTCGGCCAGAGGGTGCCCCGGAGATGCTGCCCAACAGGTGGGGGTGCGGAGTGGGCAGGGCACGGGCCTGGGCCGCCCGAGAAGCCGGGTGCTTTCTACGTTTGTTTACTTTTTTTCCGCGCCCGCGGACCTCCTAAGGCCGCCTGTAGGCGTCAGGGGTAGGATGCGGCTTTCGGCCGCCCTCGCTCATCAACCCGGGCGCCCCTCATTACTTGGGGTGACTGCCCTGGGCAGCTCGGGCGCGTGTGACTCCGCGCCGAACGCGGTGCCCAGACCACCGCCGCTGCCGCCGCCGCCGCCGGGAGTCAAAATGCCCCAGACTCCGGCAAGGGGCCGGCCGCTCCGTTTATGGGGGTGGGCGGTTTGTGGCCGGTCAGTTTCTTGCCTGCCAAATAAAACCTGTGCCTCTGGGGGTTCCCTTTTGCTTAAAGAAAACTGGAATTGTTCGCTTAAGGTTAAGTTGTCTGGAAGTTCCCTAGACCTCACCTGGAGAGCTAGATAGATAAACAGAAAAGTGAAGTCGCTTAAGCCGTGTCCAACTCTTTGTGGCCCCACGGACTACTGTAGCCCACCAGGCTTCTCTGTCCATGGGATCCTCCAGGCAAGAGTACTGGAGTGCGTTGCTATCCCCTTCTCCAGGGGATCTTCCACTCAGAGGTGGAACCCGGGTCTTCCGCATTGCAGCCAGACGCTTTACCGTCTGAACCACCAGGGAAGCCGTGATAGATTAAAGCGGGTGTGAACAGAGCAAAAATCGACCTTGAGGGTTCTGTTGTCGCCAACGGGTACCCACCTGGTTGCGAACTCAGAGTGGGCTGCTGTGGGCTCCGTGCAGAGAGGACAGCCTCCTCACAGACTAGGAGCAGGTTGAGAGGTGGGGGGCGAGGACCCAGGTGGACCACGAAGGCCGGCTTGTTGGGAGCTGACCCTCGGCCGCCGGTGGAAGGAGGAACTGATGCCTTTGGAACATGCTTATCCTTCAGAAGACGGAACTGTTGGGAGGATTACGTTTCTAAGCATCCCTGTGACCACGAAATTCTCTTGTTTTGGTTACATCTGTCAAAACAGAGTTAAGAAATCAATCCAAAACAAGTGCTCTGGTCAAGTCTTCAGAATCATTTTGAAAATCAAAAGGTACTGAAAACTCTGCGGCCTCTGAGATTCCTTAAGGCTCGAATTCTGTTATTCTATGATCTTTAATGGAGTAAAACCATCCTGTTCTATTATTAACCGAATGTCCAGGAAGAAGTAAGCTTTTACTGCTTGTTTCTGTCAGGTCCCCATTCCTGTCTCACCACGTTGATGGGCTGATGGGCCCTGCTTTTAACTCCACAGGAGCTGGAAGGGAAGGAATTGTAAAGTGTTTCCTAAGGCAGCCAGTTGTAGGAATGGAATTCTCTCTTGTTCTGTAATGGCCGGAGGAAGACGGGGAGTTCTAAAGGCCCTCTTTGTCCTTTAAAATAGCAAAGGGAGGGCGCCTTGTTTTGAGGGCCAGGTGTGAAGGTGATTCAGCAGAGGAGTAAACCTGAAACAGGAAAGCTGAACTCTGGGTACTTTTCACCAGGTGGATCTTTTTACTGGCGCTACTTTATTTTCTCTAATGTTTTGTGAAATTGCGCTCTTCAAACCAACCCATCTTGAAGTGGGACATGATGAAAAGCGTTTTTGAGGGACTTCTGTGGTGGTGCAGGGGTTAACATTCTGTGCGTCCAACGCAAGGGGCTTGCATTCAATCCCTGATCAGGGAAATAAGATACTACATACTACTCCGTGTGGCCAAAAAGAAAATAAAAAGCATTTTGAAATGAACATTAAATAACTTTTTCAGTCAACACTATTCTTTCCTTGTTTAGGTATTGATAATTAGTCAAATAAATACCTTATTGTACATGAAAAGTTTATTTGCGTTCAATCAACCCATTGTCAAAATTTCAGAATCCAGGAAAAGGGCATTGTCAAATATGTATTCTGTATCATCAAAAAGGCAAGTTACACATAATCTTAAAGAGTTATAGAGCATAGAAAACCAACAGTTCTCTGAGGACAGAAGATAGAACTTAAAATATAATGTTTTCTTTATCAGTTGCAGAACAAAAGGTATGAGCTTAGATTTATTATGCTACTGTTAGGAAATAATAGTAGTTTAAAGAGACATGATAACCCTCACATTAAAGACACATCAAAAAGCAGTTTGAGTTAAGCTATAAGTTAAAAGCAGGATTTGGTTGACAATAAGCCACAGGAATTGGACTTAAAACATTAATTCAACAATTAGATGGTATGCTGCTAACATGTCACTGTGTTAACTGCTAGTGAAATGATTCATTGGTGGGTGACAGGTTCAATAGAGGAAAGTGATGGGCAAGAGTGAGATGCTGAGAATAGTCTTTACATGTAAACAGTAGAAAGAAAACGATTCAAGGAGTGGAGAAACTTCTCAAGGGATTTATACATTCAAATTATATTTTAATATGTATACATAACTTACGTAAATTTAATCAAGAGCTTGTAAATTGCTACACATATTCTTAATTAACTGTGTAACTTTTACCTAATGGTGGTAATATCTACCATGTAGTTGCTGTATTTTGAAAAGAACAAAACACAAAATGTTTTTTAAAGAAATGAAAATTGGGTGAGTAGTATATATAATTAAAAAAAATAAATCACATAACTTCATTTTTTAGTAAATGTTTAATAACTGATTTTATGACTATAGAAAATACGTTGAACACATTGTATTTGAACCATGGGTTCAAGCTTCAGAAAATTTTCTTATGAGGCCTAAAAACTATGGTTCTCAGTATCTTTCACTGGTAAATGGGGCAATACCTACACAATCAGTTCAGTTCAGTTGCTCAGTTGTGTCCGACTCTTTTCGACCCCATGAATTGCAGCACAACAGGCCTCCCTGTCCATAACCAACTCCCGGAGTTTACTCAAACTCAAGTCCATTGAGTCAGTGATGCCATCCAGCCATCTCATCCTCTGTCGTCCCCTTCTCCTCCTGCCCCCAATCCCTCCCAGCATCAGGGTCTTTTCCAATAAGTCAACTCTGCATGAGGTGGCCAAAGTACTGGAGTTTCAACTTCAGCATCAGTCCTTCCAATGAACACCCAGGACTGAGCTCCTTTAGGATGGACTGGTTGGAACTCCTTGCAGTGCAAGGGATTCTCAAGAGTCTTTTCCAACACCACAGTTCAAAAGCATCAATTCTTCAGTGTTCAGCTTTCTTCACAGTCCAACGCTCACATCCATACATGACCACTGGAAAAACCATAGCCTTGACCAGATGGACCTTTATTGGCAAAGTAATGAATCTGCTTTTTAACATGCTATCTAGGTTGGTCATAAATTTCCTTCCAAGGAGTAAGCATCTTTTAATTTCATGGCTGCAATCACCATCTGCAGTGATTTTGGAGCTTGAAAAAATGAAGTCTGACACTCTTTCCACTGTTTCCCCATCTATTTCCCATGAAGTGATGGGACCAGATGCCATGGTCTTAGTTTTCTTAATATTGAGCTTTAAGCCAACTTTTTCACTCTCCTCTTTCACTTTCAGCAAGAGGGTGTTTAGTTCCTCTTCACTTTCTGCCATAAGGGTGGTGTCGTCTGCATATCTGAGGTTATTGATATTTCTCCTGGCAATCTTGATTCCAGCTTGTGCTTCTTCCAGCCCAGCATTTCTCATGATGTACTCTGCATATAAGTTAAATAAGCAGGGTGACAATATACAGCCTTGACGTACTCCTTTTCCTGTTTGGTACCAGTCTGTTGTTCCATGTCCAGTTCTAACTGTTGCTTCCTGACCTGCATACAGGTTTCTCAAGAGGCAGGTCGGGTGGTCTGGTATTCCCATGTCTTTCAGAATTTTCCACAGTAGTAGGAGCTTAAAAAAAGATTTTTCTTTTTGTTCCTCCTTAGTGCTAACTTTGAATGCTTCCTTTTGTTTAGACTGAGTAGGTTTTACTTTTCAACTACAAAGCAACTTACCTCTTGATGATATTTCTGGCATATTGCCTCTAAAATATGTTTGAAATTAGTTCCATATACTTATCCTGAGGAACAAAAACATCACCTGCTTTGCTGACTTGAAAGGACCCTGAATCTGGAGAAGCCTGGACTCTGGCTCTCCCATCAGAGTCTTTTGACCTAAGATGATACATGTGAGCTCTCCATGTTTCATTTTCTCCCCTATAGAGCATTGCACTAGATGACCCTGGTGTCCTCTTGTAGAATTTTGTGATAAAATCCTTCCTGACCCTTTGTAGATTCTTGGACCCCTGGATTATGAAAAGCTAGATATTTGCCTACACTCTCAAGATTTGTAGAAAAGTATGAAATCCTTAGTTATAGAATGACTTTGTAATCAGGTCTAAAAGGTGAATGCAGGGATTTCAAATGCAGCAACTTTATTGATAGAGGCTTCCCTGGTGGCTCAGTGGGTAAAGAACCCACCTGCCAATACAGGAGATGTGGGTTCCATCCCTGGGTCTGGAAAGATCCCCCGGAGAAGGAAATGGCTATCCACTCCAGTATTCTTGCCTGGGAAATCCCATGGATAGAGGAGTGTGGCAGTCCATGGGGTCACAAAGGGTCGGACATGACTTAGAGGTTGAGCATGCAGGCACATAACTTTGTTGATAGCACATCAAAGGTGTGTTATCTTTAATGTCCCTTCTTCATAATCTAAGCATCAGTTCTTCATCCCTGTGTGTGAGAACTGATGGTTCCCGCTGACCTTTCCAGTCCTAACGCTAGGACTTTTGTACTTATATAAATTTCTCTTACTGGACCCGTGCATACGTAAGTCTAAGAATACTGCTTGAAGGTGGCACTGAAAAGCAACTGAAAAGGTATTGGGTTGGCCAAAAAGTTCATTTGGGTTTTTATTAATAATATCTTATGAGAAACCCAGATCAACTTTTTGGCCCAACCCAGTATTTGAGATGATTACTGCTGTAACATTCATTTTGGTAGTATAGATTCAACCACCAAATAGTGTACAGTTGAAAAGAATTCTGTATTTCCCAGTTGAAAATTCATTTCAGCAATACATGACTTCTATTCTCTAAACCATAAATACCACGGATAAAAAATTCACAAAATGTAGTGCTGAAGTTAATTCATCAGTCATTTTCTTTCTGAGAAAGAAGTATGAATTGAGGTTTTTAAAAAATCCGAGCAGCTTTGCAACTGATGTTCTAAAGAAATAAAATATACCATGGGCCCTAGAGCAAGCCTTAGCAGTAAATTTATGTGAGTTTATTGAATCTCTGAGTTTCAGTAATAATATTTCCTATCTTCAGTAATCATTTTTGGACTCATTATGTTTTATCCTGTCTGGGCTTTATTCCATGAATTTCTAAAGAACATCAACTCAGTTTGTTTCTGGAAGATGTAGCACAAATTGAATAATGTGCCTTTGATTCTAACGTACCTGTTACAACTTAACTAAAACGGTCATGAGCAAAATCTTATTTCTAAAAGCTTTTCTCTGGCACAAGAATATAGGACTCAAACCGTTTTAAACAGGACCTACTGAAAACTGTATTTTGTTACAAGAGATGCTTTATAAAAGATAACTCTGTTCTGAAGACGTAAAAGTAGGTTCTGTTTATGTAATAAAAGTGTATGAACATAAATCCATATTTTATTGGCTAATGAGACCTTTTATTCATGATCAGTTATAAGGTTTATTTCATATTAAATTTTAAATTTCTGGAAAATTCTGAAATACTGATGGGGGAGACCATGGTGATGGCTTAGCAAACTCTGCAGTCCAGATTTCTCTTTTTGAGGAGAAAAACATTGTTCATTTTTCATTGTCCTGATTAAAAAAACAGACGTGTCATGTTTAGAGTGGTTTTAATCATTTAGTCAGTTAATTAACAAGAATCCATTTGTAGACTGAACTGTTGATAACTGTCAAAATCCTTCATTAGGATTCTAGCTACTAAAGGTTTTAATTTTAGGAATCATGCAGCAGAGAAGATTTTATTTATCACTTGGTTCATGTCACTAGCCCTTTTGGATTTTGCCTTTCAGAATTTTTTTGTTTTTATTGTCCTATTTTCATTATTCCCTGGTGGTGAGTTATTTATTGCTTCTTCTGGCCAGTTACCAAGTAGTAGTTGGTAGTCAGAAGACCTCACATGCTATTTAGGACAATTTTGCTTTCTTTTAGTGTCTCCAGTGGAGCTCTCTTGGATCAAAATAACTGAGTGCTATTTCTCTTTACTTCCACTCCCTTTTAAGTTCTTTTTGGCTGTGAACATGCAGTCCTACCCTTGTAATTAGCTTCCCTTCTGCTCATGAATCAGTATTTCCATTCTAATATTTTTTTTTCCATTTCTCCTCTTTGTTTCTGATATAGTTAGAAGTGACTGTACCCCTTGGGTCTTATTAACATTGATTATTTAAATTTTGCCTCTTCTTGTGCAAGCCTAAGTATTTATCTCTTTTTGATCTTTGATACAAAAATAATAGAGTCTGAAAATGATCCTTTTAAAAGGGTTTTTGCTATCCAGGCTTTAGAAATTTGTCTGTATGAGTTTATGGCCTTGACTTTTCAAATTGCTTTTTTGTAAGCATCTATCGTAATCTCCTTTTCAATATTCTAAATTTACGTTTATATGTAAACCCTTTTGTTGTTTCTGATATTTTTCTAATTTAGTATCAATTTCAAATACTGAACAACTTTTATCTCTTATCTTCCATATGAATGCTTAATAAATACCTTAACTTAGGTGTACAGTTTCATGGAGAAAAACATTATTCTAGCTAGTTCTTCAAAACAGCAATAAAAAGAAAACACGTCTTGTGGCTTTACTTTCTTGGACATTGAGCATTACTTTCTTGGGACAGTTTTATCCTCCTAATTATGTTTTAGGAGTATATTATTATAGTAATTATTATACTATAGTATATATTATATTATAGTAATTATTATACTATATTATATATACTATATATATAATATGTATACTATATTATATATATACTGTATATAATATATATACTATATATATAGTATATTATTATACTAATATTAATTCATGTTGCCTTGTGCATATGCCCATTGATAACAGATATATGCTGGGGTACAAGTATGGCATGGGTAATTCACACATAAATATTTGATTGTTAAGGAAACAGGCTAAATCAGATGCTGATCATTATTTATCATCTCTTGATTTTAACCCTGACCTTTTATCCATATTCTTAGCTCTGTAGTAACACAATATATATAAATAAAAATACATTTCTAGTCCTGCAAGCTATTTTTATTATTTTATTTGGTTTTAATATGTATTACTCTGGAATTTATGATCTGACATGGTTAGCTAGATACCCTTTTTCTAGATATTGTTGAGTTTCATGCAATCTGAGTTTATTTTTACAAGCTTATTATTCTCTTTCACAGTTTCCTGTTTATCTTAGTACAGACAATAAAATCATTCTTGAACTAAGTAATTACAGGTTCAAAAATAAGTTGATTCTGGTGAGTTTGGGCAGCTTAATATTCACTCTAAATCTTCAGCCATTTGTTTCCTTCTAACATTGTGATAATGTTTCATAGAGAAAGCCTAATTGGTACAGTATGGTTCCTTCACTGGTATTTTATAGACAATGTTCTATTTTATGGAGAGTAGTATAGTTGGCTTCTCCCTTGAAAGCAAATCATTTTCTTTGTATTTGTGGGGATTGTTAAGTGGTATTTTTAAAAACAATATATTAGGTGTGGTTTTTTTTTTTTTCAGAATCTGTAGTTTTCAAACTAAACTTTCAGATAGGCAGTGTCCGTTGATTCTTAAGGGACTTGTATAAACACATAGGTGGATTCATCCAAGCAAGCATTTATTTCTAGCTAGCTGATGGTTTTCTCAAAACAATCTGTTTTGCTTCTGTACCACAGTGGGTGGCGTCTCTATTTGGGACTACACTTTAAAAAGGCTTCCCTGGTGGCTCAGACGGTAAAGAATCCGCCTGCAATGTGGGAGACCTGGGTTCAGTCCCTGGGTGGGGAAGGTCCCCTGGAGGAGGGCATGGCCACCCACTCCAGTATTCTTGCCTAGAGAATCCCCGTGGACAGAGGAGCCTGGTGGGCTGCAGTCCATAGGCTCACAAAGAGTTGGATGTGACTGAGTGACTAAGCAGAGCATAGACTTTACAATCTGGCTTCCCCATTGGATTCCCAGGAAAGGAAAAGGAAAGTGAAGTCGCTCAGTCGTGTCTGACTCTTTGTGACCCTATGGACTGCAGCCTCCCAGGCTCCTCTGTCCATGGGATTTTCCAGGCAAGAGTACTGGAGTGGGTTGCCATTCACCTGCAAATGCAGGAGACATAAGAGACACAGTTTTGATCCCTGGGTTGGGAAGATCCTCTGGAGGAGGGCTTAGCAACCCACTCCAGTATTCTTTTCTGGAGAATCCTATGGACAGAGGAGCCTGGCAGGCTGCAGTCCTTAGGGGTGCAAAGAGTCAGACATGACTGAAGCGACTTAGTACAAGGATAGGACAAGATTCTACAATCTAAGATCAAGTGATGGCAGTAGGCTAGAAAACATCTTCACTGTGTCTGAAGATGTTATTAGTCATCCTTGGGATGAGCTCTGGGTCTTAATTCCCTGATAGCAGAGGACGGGCTATATTTTCTGTAGTTTCCTTTCAGTTTTTGACTTAGGAGGTTTTAAGTATGAATACCTCTTGGTGGTATTTTAGGTTGAAGTTAAATGTCGACTTAGCATATAGCTTGTAATGTTATTTTTCTTCTGATGAAGTCAAGTTCCCTATTCTAAATTATAATGCTTATCTTAAATTGCTTACCTTTAATCCACAGACTTCAGTATTTCCTATTCAGCAAACATTCGTTGAGTGTTTTTGATGTTGGTTACTATACAGAACCCAAGAGTAACAAAGACAGATGACATGTGTTTCCTGTCTGCAAGTAATTATATTGCAGTATTATAAGTATCAGGGCTTCCCTGATGGCTGAGCCACAGTGGCTCAGCAAGTAAAAATCATCTGCAATGCAGGGAACACTGATTCGACCCCTGGGTCCAGAAGATCCCCTAGAAGAGGGCATGGCAACCCCCTCCAGTGTTCTTGCCTGGAGAATCCCATGGACAGAGGAGCCTGGTGAGCTACAGTTCATAGTGTTGCAAAGAGAAAAGGCTGAAGCAACTGGGCACGCTCACACACATGGTAAGTGTCACTGTAGAGGAATGAATGAAGTGCTGTGGTCGTTCAGAGGGGAGATGGAATGATTCTGGGGGGGGGGGGGGGGCGGGGCAGGCAGGACAGTTTAGAAGCAAGTGGCTTTTGAACAGGTCTTGGAAGATGCCCTGGTGGCTCAGCTGGTAAAGAGTCTGCCTGCAATGTGGGAGACCCTAGTTCGATCCCTGGGTCAGGAAGCTCTCCTGGAGAAGGAAATGGCAAGCCACTCCACTATTCTTGCCTGGCAAATCCCATGGATGGGGGAACCTGGTGGGCTACAGTCCAAGGGGTAGCAAAGAGTTGGACCAACTGAGCAATTTCACCTGGAAGATGTGTCTGCAGGGTGGAAAACGGGGCAGAGAGAGGTGGCTAAAAGGCCTTAATGGGCACATGGAGCAGTGTGGACAGAGGGAGCAAGGCAGGAAGATGCAGTATGTGAGTATAGCTTCAAGACTGACTTTGTTCCAGGGCTAAACCAGGCTCCTCTGTCCATGGGATTCTCCAGGCAAGAATAATGGCATAGGTTGCCATTTCCTCTTCCAAGGTGTCTTCCCGACTTAGGGATCAAACCCGAGTCTCCTGTATTGCAGGTGGATTCTCCCCCCACCCTTTATTTTTATTAGTTGGAGGCTAATTACTTTATAATATTGTAGTGGTTTTTGCCATTGCAGGTGGATTCTTTACCACCTGATCCATCGGGACAGCCCCCATTTACTATGTATTAAGTTTTATTCTGGGAAATAGTGGAGGACAGAGGAGCCTGGTGGGCTACAGTCCATGGGGTCGCAAAGAGTGGGACTTGACTTAGCGCCTGACAAGAACAACAAGTCTTATGCTCACTATCATATCCGGTTAACTTTTACTGACATCTTTTTTTTCTGAAGATTTATCTCAGTATTTTTACAGAACACACATTTCTTAAAGATGTGTTTTGTTTTGTTTGGCTAGAAGACAAAGGATGAGGTGTTTGACGGAATCACAGGGGCAATTTAATGATAAGCAATGTATTCTTTACATAGAGAATATCACATTTCACCTCCCAGCCCCGAATCTTTCAGTCTATTGAAAGAATAAAATGGGATGACAGCTTGGAGGTTGCTCTTTGGAACATTAAAGCTCTAGATTATTTTGAATAATTATAAGTATCAGAAAGAACACTATTAAATGTTATGTCTGAGTCTTACCCCTCTCCCCCCGACAGTTCTGGGGTGGGGTAAGAACTGTATGTCAACTTGGAAGCAGGCTGTTTGAAGCCATTTAATTTAGACACTTATTGTTTTAATATAAGCACTTTTCCTTTGGCAGACAGTGTACAATTTTAATTAGCACTTGGAACACAGCAGAATAGGTTGACGAGGTACACGACACAAAGAAATGTGTTCATAATGGCCTGCCTGAGGACCCTGGCAGCGTCCAGGAAAGCGGCTTCCAGCATAATGCCCGATGCTTCTGAGAAATCACCTTCGCTGGCACTTACGCTCTTACACATTTAATCACTTCAGTGTTCTGAAATGTCAAAATGCTGGCATTCGGTGCTTTGTCATCTAAACCACACTCGCAGGGAATATTAATTTCTTAAGCTTATTATGATGCAGCAACTGGTACATGAGTAAACTAAACTCATTTTCTACATCTGCCCAAGGATTTGCTTCCCAGCTTTCCCAGTCAAGCTCTTAGTCATCCTTTAAACCCTAGTTGGAATATCCCTCCTCCCAGTCTTCCCTAACCTCCCCTTTCCCCATGGCCAGTCTCTTTTCTCTATGTACCCATGATCCATGCACCTGCAACTGCAGTGTTATTTGTTTTTAGTAATTTTACTTGCTTATTTGGCTGTGCTGGGTCTTCGTTGCTGTGTGGACCTTTCTCAAGTCTCAGAGAGCTGGGGCTCAGTGATAGCTCTCTCTAGTTGTCATTTATGGGCTTTGCGTTGCAGTGGCTTCTCTTGTTGTGGAGCACAGGCTCCAAAGCACAGGCTTAGCGTTGTGGCCCATAACCAACTCCCGGAGCTTGCCCAAACTCATGTCCATTGTGTCAGTGATGCCATCCAACCACTTCTGTCATCCCCTTCTCCTGCCTTCAATCTTTCTCACCATCAGGGTCTTTTCCAATCAGTAAGTTCTTTGCATCAGGTGACCAAAGTATTGGAACTTCAGCTTCAGCATCAGTCCTTCCAATGAATATTCAGGGTTGACTTCCTTTAGGATGGACTGGTTTAGATCTCCTTGCTGTCCAAGGGACTCTCAGGAGTCTTCTCCAATACCACAGTTCAAAAACATCAATTCTTCGGTGCTCAGCTTTCTTTATAGTCCAACTCTCACATCCATTCATGACTACTGGAAAAACTGTAGCTTTAACTTAGATAGACCTTTGTCAGCAAAGTAATGTCTCTGCTTTTTAATATGCCACCTAGGTTGGTCATAGCTTTTCTTCCAAAGAGCAAGCATCTTTTGATTTCATCACCGCAGACACCATCTGCAATGATTTTGGAGCTGAAGAAAATAAAGTCTCACTGTTTCCATTGTTTCTCCGTCTATTTGCCATGAAGTGATGGGACCAGATGCCATGATCTTCATTTTTGAATGTTGAGTTTTAAGTCAGGTTTTTCACTCTCCTCTTTCACTTTCATCAAGAAACTCTTTAGTTCTTCTTCACTTTCTGCCATAAGAGTGGTGTCATCTGCATATCTGAGGTTACTGATATTTCTCCCAGCAATCTTGATTCCAGCTTGTGTTTCATCCAGCCCGGCATTTCTCATGATGTATTCTGCATACAAGTTAAATAAGTAGGGTGACAATATACAGCCTTGACCTACTCCTTTCCCAATTTGGAACCAGACCCAGTTTGGAACAAAGACTCTACATGATGGAATAAAAAAACGTGCACTGTATGGTTCAACTGTTATAGGTTTAACCTTAACTGCTGCTTACTTTCCGTGGAAACTTGGACAAGTTGCCTGACTTCTTTGTGCTTCCTTCGATAAAGGCAGCAATGCCTGCTGTGCAGGATTGTTGTGAAGATTAAATATGATCCGTCCTTCTGTTTGACAAACACACAGAGACGGCTCCTATTACACATAGGCACTGTCCTCTGTATTAAGAATACAATGGTGAATGAGGCGTGGTTCTCCCCCGAGAACGTTATGATTTATTGGACAAGAAAACAAGGGACTGCAATGTCATTCTTGAAGGACGTGTAGGAATTCACTAGCACAGAGATTCTTGGGGTTGGATGCGGGCAGCAGGATTTGAGGTCTAAGGGGATACCGTGAAGTGCTCTCGCATCAGAGAGAAGATGGCAGGTCAGGACGCAGAGAGAGCCGTCATCAAGCAGTGGATGAGGGGGTTGAGGATGGGAGTGGAGAAACCCATGAGGGCCCCTGTGTGCCAGGCATGAGGCAGAGGGAGCCTGTGACCAATGTGTGATCAGATGAGACATTCAGAAAGCTCTCCCTCTGTCCAGTGAGTGGGAGTGGTTTATGATAGTCTGGGAAACCAGGAGGACCAGTTAAGAGGCTGCTGCGCTGAAGTGCTGTGGCTTCCGTAGCAGGAATCATAGTGGGGATGAAGTGATGCGAACACCTCAGGGGACATTTAGGAGCCAGAAAGCTCCCCCAGTGCTCAGACTGTAAAGCGTCCGCCTGAAATGCGGGAAACGTGGGTTTGATCCCTGGGTTGGGAAGATCCTCTGGAGAAGGAAATGGCAACCCATTCCAGTATTCTTGCCTGGAAAATCCCATGGACTGAGGAGCCTGGTGGGCTATAGTCCATGGGGTAGCAAAGAGTCAGACATGACTGAGCAACTTCACTTTACCCTCCTTTTCCTTTAGGAACCAGAAAAGACAGGATGTGATCATAAAGAGTGAGAGGGAGGGGAGGGGAGTGAGGGAGAAGAAATGATGTGGAATGTAAGTGGGGGGAGGAAAAGAGAGTCCCGTTTGGAAATTGTGGAGTTTGAAGTATCCACGAGGAAGGGTGGAACATTTTGACTTCATCGTTTTCAGCTCTTGTATATTTAGACCCTGTTGGGTTTTGTTCTTCTGTTAGGATGATATCAACACCGATGAATTCTGTGAATGCCTTGGAGGCAATTTAATTCCTTAATCCACTTTCTCTGCAGCATATGAACACTGTTCCCACTGGTTTCTACTTTCATTTTCATCTCACTAATATTATTTCCATCAGGATAAAATCTTTCTCATGTACCTTTCATAAGGAAGACATGATTTTTCAACCTCTTTTTCTTCATCACTGTCAAATTTTTATAGATCATAGTTTTTTCTATGCAAGTTTCCTTTTAGGTCCACTTTTTTCTTTTTTACCATGCCAAATTTTTATATACATAAACTTTAATCAAGTCTTTTTAATTTTTCATTAATCTGTAAACAATATATGTATTTTTTTTTTTTTACCATTTGCTGTTTTTTGCTATTGTTCACTGTAGTTTGTTTTTCTTTTTAACCTAACCCAATATTTTCTGAAAAAATTTTTGTGGTTTTTCAATTTAGCAATGATATATGATTCTCAAGTCAGCTTTTCATCTGTCATAAACTTTTCTGCCCCTCATTTTCAGGGCTCAGTCACTCATTCATGCCTGACTCTTCACTCATTCGTGTCTGACTCATCATGACCCCCGTGGATTGTAGCCCGCCAGGCTCCTCTGTCCGTGAAACCTTCCAGGCAAGAATACTGGAGTGGGTTGTCATGTCACCCATCCCTGGGACCCTCCTGACCCAGGAATCAAACTCAAGTCTCTGTGTCTCCTGCATTGCAGGTGGACTCTTCACCATTGAGCTTCCCGGGAAATCTGTTTCATCTTGGCCCTTGTCAGCTTCATTTTGGTCCTTCAGATCAAACTGCCTTCTAATGACAGAATAAAAGTGGCCTCTTTCAGCCCACTAATAGTCAAGGAGAGGTGTTCAGGAAATAGCATGTGTATTTAGGTATGGCAGTTTGGATAAAAGTTGGGGTCAAATGTAGATTTGGGTGCCATTTGCTTCAGGTGTTGAGGACAAGGGAACAGGTGACATCTCCCAAGGAGGGTAGACAGTGTGATAAGAGGGCACCCAGGAAAAGTGGGGGAGCACCAACATTCCAGAAAGTTGGGGGAGCCTGTGGAGAAGGGGTGCATGGAGGAGGGGAGGCAGGAGGTGGACGGGGCCCGGCAGAGGGCAGCGCTGTGGAAGTCAGGGTCATGGAAGAGCGGTGGTCCGTGACGAGGGTGCAGCCGAGGGCATGCAGGAGACACGCGAACCTGTCCTGTAGCGTTAGCAACAGTGACACCATCATCCTCACGAGCAGGAGAGAAACAGCTGGGGGGACTCCCAAGAGGAGTGAGAGGGAGGAGAAGACGTGGATTAAGCTGTCCATCCAACCACGGCTGCAAGAAGGCAAGCTTGTTTGCTTATCTGTTAGATGGTTTGTTTATTTCCTTTTAACAGAAGAGAAGGGTTTCCCTTGTGGCCCAGTGGTAAAGAGTCTGTCTGCCAACCAGGAGACTGGGGTTTGATCGGTGGGTCAGGAAGATCCCCTGGAGAAGGAAATGGCACGCATTACAGTATTCTTGCCTGGGAAAGCCCTTGAAGTCACAAAAGAGTCGGACACGACCTGGCGACTAAACCAACAACAAACAGAAAAGAGGCTTGAGTGTGGTTAACGGCCAGTGGGTTGGAGGGAGAGAATGAACCTGCGGGAGAATTGGAATGGGATCTCCAAGGACAGTGAAGACCCCAGTCCTTTCCAGGGGGTGTGATCTGATGTCAATCTTGCTGCCTAAAGCTCTGTATCCAGTGAGTCAGCAACCCAGTGCCCCCAGAGATGTAACCACCATAAATCAATTGACCTGTCCAGTTGGTGTCCCAGTTAATATTCTGATGCTTGCTGGGCCTGGAGCTCTGCCTTGAACTGTCGCTGTTTGATTCACACTAAAATCCTTAGTCAAGGGGATTGTATCTCTTGTCTCTAAACCCACGATGCTCTCATCCGTCTTGACCTGCTGTGGTGAATGTCCAGCTGCCACGTGGCTTTCCAGGTGGTGCTGGTGGTAAAGAACCTGCCTGCCCATGCAGGAGACTTAAAAGGTGTGGGTTTGATCCCTGGGTGGGGAAGATCCCCTGGAGGAGGGCATGGCAGTCCACTCCAGTATTCTTGTCTGGAGAATCCCATGAACAGGGGAGCACAGCGAGCTACAGTCCATAGAGTTGCAAGGATTTGGACACGACTGAAGCGACTTAGCACACACACATGCATGTTTTGACACCCTTGCTCTCTAGTTGTGAGTGAGGGTTTAGCACATTGACCTAGAACTGTTGCTCACGGGGCATGGTGCTGTGACCCTGGCCATCCCTGCTTCTCCCGTGTGTTCTCAGACTGTGCAGTACTTGGGTTGCCTCACAAAAAAGGAGGCCGGAGGCAACACGTATCAGCTGTGTATCCTCCAAGCTCCCCCCAGCCTCCCAGCCATCACTTTGCTTTCTGCTTACTAGGTGCTTACTTGCATCAAGCACTGTGGTGAACAGTGGGGTTAAAATATGAAAACACACTGTTCTAGCCCTCTCAGAGCTCACGGTCCAACAGGTGAGTTAGTTTTTCCAATAATGTGTGAAAGCAGATGGCATAAAAAGTCAGCAGATACGCGTGCATGCATTCGTGCTCAACTGCTCAGTCATGTCCGACTCTTTGCCACGCTATGGACTATAGCCCACCAGGCTCCTCTGTTCAAGCGATTCTCCAGACAAGGATACTAGAGTGGGTTACCGTTTCTTTCTCCAGGGAGTCTTCCTGACCCAGGGCTCAAACCCTCACCTCCTGCACTGGTAGACAGATTCTTTATCACTGAGCCACCTGGGAAGCAGAGCCTGGTACATGGCTGTCAGGGAATGTTTGACGGGAGGATTCCTCCGTGCTGTCTCTCATGAGTCCTCTGTCCCTCTTCAAGCGGAACAGCACGCTGCTCCCAGGGACTGAGGTCACTGTGTGAAGCAGGCAGGGGTCTCCTTTAGTAAGCATTCTCTTTAGGACAAAACTGCTTAGTCTCATTCCCCTTTCTTGAGATATGGATTGTGTCCTGACCTTGTGACTAACATTACCCCTTGTTCCCTTGGTAACGGTTGCTGTACGTTTGGTTTTCTGATTTCTATCATTCCCGAAAGAAGTTTCTTGTACCGCAGCCTATATATACTCATAGAAAAATCATTAAAGCACCTTTGCTTTATCACAGCTTAGGTCCCCGGGTCTTTTCTCTCTCTCTCTTTTTCTGGCTGACTCTCTGGAGCGTGGAGACCTGTCATGCTCACTTTTCTGCCCGGGCTTCTAAGACCCCCTTGAGAGGGCTCCTGGTGCCTTCATGAGTGATGCAAGTCCTGTGTCAAGGACTTTATTGGTCCTCTGCGTAAACCAAGGGATATCAGACTCTTTCTCTCTTTTACTTTCTGATCGTCGACTCCATACCACAAGGTCCCGGTCCATTAAAGGACCCCAACACATGGCCTTAATTATTATTATTATTTTTGTAGAATCTGTATCAATCTTGGGCTTTCCTGGTGGCTCAGTGATAAAGAATCCTCTTGCCAATGCACCAGATGTGGGTTCGATCCCTGGGTCAGGAAGATCTCCAGAGAAGGAAATGGCAGCCCATGCCAGTATTCTTGCCTGGAGAATCCATTGGGCAGAGGAGCCTGGTGGGCTACAGTTCATGGGGTTGCAAAACAGTCAGACTAAGGCTGAGCAACTAAACGATAACCACAAGTAGCAATCTTAGGAGGGCAGTGGAACAAATGAAATGCACTCATTTTTTTCCCCGAACTTTAAGCTTTGTATTTTGTATTGGGGTATAGCTGATTGGCAGTGTTTTGATAGTTTCAGGTAAACAGCAAAGGGATTCAGCCACCCATATATGTATATTCATTCTCCCCCAACTTCCCTCCCATCCGGGCTGCCACGTGACATCGAATAGAGTTCCATGTGCTCTACAATGGGTCCTTGTTGGTTATCCATTTTTAAATATAGCCGTGTGTACATGACCTTCCCAAACTACTTATCTATCCCTTCCCCCACCCAGCACTGCAACTGTTAAGTTCCTTTTCTAAGTCTGTGAGCCTCTCTGTTTTGTAAGTGAGTTCATTTGTATCATTGTTGATACACGTGTTGTCATTTCCCTCGCCAGTTCACACAGACCCAAAGGTTAACTTTGTATTAGGAAGTTGGACAGGTTTCAGGACTGTGATTACCTTCAAGAAAGCTTGTCTCTCTAGCAGCTGACACAGCTACCACCTCCAGGACTTCGAAGAACCCTCATTCTCTTTGCATCCTTTGTATTTATAGCTAGCATCCCACCCTGTCCCCTTTCTGATCTTTCTTTGGTTTGTTCTTCTGCTGTTGTTTTGCCTTTAGGACAAAGTACAGGGCACTGTGTTGGCTGTTCTTATATCAACCGTGTTTGTGTGACCTCCTTGGAATTTCGTTCTGAATTAAAGAAAGGTGTACTGAGCAGTCATGAGTCCTCCCTGACAAGTTCTCTCAGCTTCTGCCTTTGCTTCCTGTTGCCCTCCCAACCCCACAGAGATGCCACTGCCTCTGGGTCTTAGCAGAGACACCCGGTGTGGGGTGACCCTCTGGTGGGTCAGGATGGGGCTGGAAGAGCCCAGGGAAGATCAGACGTCTTGCTTTTGTTTCCTTGCACCAAGCCAGAGTTCCCCTTGTTTAATTAGGTTGGAAAGAATCAGAGACACTGGGCATATCTTTCATCCCCTAAATCGAATTGTGCGATCAACCCTGCATGCAAATGATCTGTAGACCAATTTAATACTAACGTCAGACCCACAGGCTTCCCTTCTGGCTCAGAAGGTAAAGCATCTGCCTGAAATGCGGGAGACCCAGGTTCGATCCTTGGGTGGGGAGGATCCCCTGGAGAAGGAAATGGCAACCCACTCCAGCATTCTTGCCTGGAAAATTCCATGGATGGAGGAGCCTAGTAGGCTACAGTCCATGGGGTCGCAAAGAATCAGACATGACTGAGTGACTTCACTTTCACTTTCAGACCCACGGTAGGTTGCTGGGAAAAGGAAGGCCTTACCCCGGCCCAGAGCAGGCTCTCTTCCTGACGTGTGTCTCAGTTCCTGACTTCGTCCCCTTCCAGGGAATGGGTGGGGTTGGGGCTGGGCAGTGCTCACCGCCTGTCTTTGTAGGTCAGGCTCTGCACAGTCCTTTCACGTGGTGTGGGTCTCCCCCCCACCCCCCATCTCCCTGCTTGCTTGGGGTGCAGGTCTCGGGCTGGGCTCTGCCTGGGGAGTCCTGGCCACGTGTCCAGTCCATTCCTGGCATATTAGAGCGATCCTCTCATTCTCGGGATCCTAGACATCATTTCCTCGCTCTCCTTCCCTCTTTCCTGGTGCAGCGGGTGGGGCAGTGAGTCCTGGACAGAGAAGCTTTTGAGGTCTACCCTCCCCGTCTGCTCCCTGAGGCCCTGAAACATGTGGGCACCAACTCCCTGCTCCAATGCCGATGGGGGAGCAGAGACAATGGGTGGGACATGCGTGGAGAAACAGACACAGTTTACTATCTTCAGTTAGGATCCTGTCCCACAAGCCCCAAACGCTCACAGCGAAGAGGGTCTCTCCTAAATATTTAGAAAAAAATGTTTCCGATTTAAAAAAAAAATCTGGGGGAATGACAGATTCCTGGCAAGACAGAGGGAGAAGTTCCTCTGGGCTGGTGGAGGGCGGTTTGGGGAAGTGCTGTCTTGCTCCTGTGACTCTGCCCTTCTGGTTCTCCTGCCACTTCCTCTGGGCGCCCCTCCTCCTGATCCACGTGGTCCCCTTCATCCCTGCCTTTCCCCACCTTTGACCTCCTCCCGTCCTATAGACATCCCCGGAAAGCCCTTTGGAGAGGACCGGTGGGCCCCAGTCGGACCCCTACTTTGGGGGGTTTGTCCAGAGGGCCATACGCCACGCTTTGACTTCTTCCTAGGGTTTACTTTCCTTAAAATATCTCCTTTTAATTTCTTCATTTTTTTAGCGTTAAGTTTTATTCTTGGAGCCCAAGATTTGTGTGACTCCAAAGTCAGGAGGAGAGAGTCCTCCTTAGGGCCCCATTGCCTCCCTCCCGTGCTCTCCACCCCCCTTGCCTCTGCAGTCTGCAGGTAGCTCGGGCTGTTGCTGCAAATAGCCTTCTACTATTTCTTTCTGAGAATATGAGAATATATACAGGAGAAACACAGCATATGACTTGCCAGGTTGCTCCCTGCACATCATTTATCTCAGCTTCCATATTGGTACATATGCCTTTGACCTTGTTTTTCTTCAAGGCTGAATATACAGGATTATGAGAATGTATCATAGTTTATGGGCTTCCCAGGTGGCTCATTGGTAAAGAGAGGGCTCCTCCAGTGCAGGAGACAGAAGATATGTGAGTTCCGTCCCTGGGGCGGGAAGATCCCCTGCATGCCCCCCTGGAGGAGGAAATGGCAACCCACTCCAGTATTCTTGTCTGGGGAGTCTCGTGGACACAGGAGCCTGGCAGGCTATAGTCTTTGGAATCGCAGAGTTGGACACAACTGAGTGATTGAGCAGAAGGAGTAATAACAACATCGTAGTTTATAAGTCCGCTACGGAGGGAGGTTTGGATTGTGTCCGTTGCTCTGCTAGTATAAATTATGACACGATGAATAAACAGTCTTCTCCCTTTGACAGTGACTTCCTTTAGGTAAAACCACTAGGAGTGTGGATAGTAGGGCAGGAGGAAGGAATAGATGGGGAGGTAGACAGAGAGATGCTCGATTGTTTAAAAAGATGGTGCCTGGGACTAGAACATTTTTGAAAAGAGCCCCATATGCCCTTGGGAATCAGCTGACATTCCAAAGTGTTTTCTCTTCCCAGGGGCTTTTGTGTTTTGTGAGAGAACCCTGAGAACTACCCCAATCCGTCCACAGGCACTGAATTAATGGGGGACCCTGATCTGTTTCTCCTTCATGGATCACAGCCTTGTTGTGGTCAAAGGGCTTGTGTAACTCAATGAAGCTAGGAGCCATGCCGTGAAGGGCCACCCACGACGGAAGGGTCATGGTGGAGAGTTCTGACAAAACATGATCCTCTGGAGAAGGGAATGGCAAACCACTCCAGGATTCTTGCCGTGAGAGCCCCATGAACAGCATGAACAGGCAAAAATATAGGACACTGAAAGATGAGCCCCCCAGGTCAGAAGGGGTCCAATATGCTCCTTGGACAGCAAGGAGATCCAGCCAGTCCATCCTAAAGGAAATCAACCCTGAATATTCATTGGAAGGACTGATGCTGAAGCTGAAGCTGAAGTACTTTGGCCACCTGATGAGAAAAGACCCTGATGCTGGGAAGGATTGATGGCAGGAGAAGAGGGCAACCGAAGGTGAGATGGTTGGATGGCATCACCGACTCAGTGGACATGAATTTGAGCAAGCTCTAGGAGACAGTGAAGGACAGAGGGGCCTGGCGCGCTTCAGTCCTTGGGGCGGCCAAGAGTCAGACATGACTTAGTCACAGAACAACAGAAACAAGAACAACTGCTCTGTTTGAGGTCTGAAGTTGTCCTGGAGTATGTGACTGACAGTCATCTACTTAAGCAGGTCAGGGTTTCCATGGTGCCAGGAAGCCTCCTCTCCAGCACATTCCCTGATTTTTCCTGACTCCATCTACAGGAACAAGCCTGACATTTACCATCAGAGCTGTCCAGGAGGAGAGCACTTACTGGCGTCAGTGTGTTGATGGCATCTGTCCCAGTGTCCCAGGCACTTCCTTGAGAAGACGTTTCGATAGAGTAAAGGTCAGAGTGAGTGTGACGATGCCAGGTGGGAAGATGGGAGGTGGGGGGAGGGGTGAGACCCACAATCCCTGCAAACTTCACATCTCACACACAGGTAGACTTTAACCCCTGACGCTGCTGTTCCCCATCTTATTAATTCAAACACCCTCACCTTGATTCGCTGGAAGCCTCAGTTATCTGTGCTGCTCTCTGGCTCTTCCTCACCCTGCAAGTGCCATGTGTTTTGTCCTTCCTCTGTTCCCTGGTGGCTCAGATGGTAAAGAATCTGCCTGCAATACAGGAGACCTGGGTTTGACGCTTGAATTGGGAAGACCCCCTATAAAAGGGCATGGCAACCCCCTCCAGTATTCTTGCCTGGAGAATCCCAAGGACAGAGGAGCCTGGCGGGCTACAGTCCATGGTGTTGCAAAGAGTTGGACATGACTGAGCGACTAACGCTTCCACACTTCTCTATTCCAGCTCTTACCGCCCTAGACTGAACCTCAGCGTCTCTCCCCTGGAGTCAAGCAGAAAAGCCTGCCGGCTCTGGAGCCAGAATCCCAGGTTTTTTGTTTGCTTTTGGCTCTGCAGAGCATCATGTGGAACTTTAGTTCCCTAAGCAGGGGTCGAACCCATGCCCCCCGCATGGGAAGCTTGGAATCTTAACCACTGGACACCAGGGAGGTCCTGACTCGCAGGTTGAAGTGACTACTCTGTGCTTCGGAGCCTTGACTCCCTCGATCACTTACTTAGATGTCCGTGTCTCAGTTTCCTCCTGCCATTTGAAATGCATGATAGGGTTTGTCCCATTCAACCCTTGTGAGGATTAAGTGAGATAAAATGTGGAAAATCCTCGGCATAGCACCTGGCATGTCTTAAGTGCACAGTGAGCACTAGAGATTACAAGAGCCTCCTGACTGGTTTCGCTACCTTCTCTGTTTCTCTCTAATCCATCCCCCCAGGCTGGGCGGACTGGTTCCTGTGGGAACGGCTTGCAGGATCCTGTGGGCCTTCTCAAGGTCCACAAGCCCTCTTCCCGGTCTCATCTGCCGCAGCCCTGCAGGACTCCCTGGACCTTCCCCTGCCGCCTGCGGTCACCTCTCTGCCCCCTGGGCTCTCAGCGGGGCTTGGCTTCTTTCTCCTTCCCCCCTTGGTTAATATCCCAGTCTCAACCTCCAGGCACAGATCAGATGTCCCGAGCTCAGTGACCACTTCGCCGCCTTTCCCCTCCTCATCACTGTGTCACGTGGCCTGCTGTCTTTCCTGCAGTCTCCTGGCACTTCGTCAGTCCCCCTGATGTGGCCTCGGCAGGGAGAACAGTACCCCAGGTTACCCGGCCCCACGGAGGGGAAAGCCGTGCCCTTCCTGCGCATCTAGGTGCCCACAGGATCTGCTGGGATCAGAGCGCCTTCTGCCTTTGCTCACGCCATCCCGCCTCCCTCTTCCCAGCACTAGTCACCATCCCAACAGGAATGGAGATGAGTGTGCTTTTTTCTGTGCATAAAGGTAGTTGCCAAAGACAATGAGCAGAATGAGCCTGGTGAAGGGCAGATTTATAGGAGCTAAATAATCTGACGGCCACACCATCTTTATGCTTCTCCAGCACTTTTCTTGTTTAAAGAAGTATTTATCTGTTTGTTTA
The DNA here is from genome assembly GCA_020226075.1 of Hydropotes inermis. NCBI lineage: Eukaryota > Metazoa > Chordata > Mammalia > Artiodactyla > Cervidae > Hydropotes > Hydropotes inermis. The sequence continues at coordinate 41,958,425 of CM035298.1, forward strand.
TTTGGCTGTGCTGGGTCTTAGTTGCCGCACGCTGGATCTTCTCTCTTCTTCACATGTTGCGACATGTGGGATCGTTAGTTGTGGCAATATGGCGTCTGGGTCCCCGACTAGGGGTCGAACCCGGGCCCCCTGCATTGGTAGTGCAGAGTCTTAGACATCTTTGGCCCACCAGGGAGGTCCTAGAAACTCCTTAATATGAGTGTCAAACTCTGGGAGATTCCTACACCGAGGATTTGCTGGCCTCTCCTTCCTGTGCTCATCTGCTTCCTTGGAGGCAGTTCAGAGAAAGCGAAATAAAAATCTCTGAAGCCATGAAAGTAGTTATGGTTTGGTCTCATTGTGCTACAGAAAGAAGAAGGTTCTCTACTCTGCGCCTCTTCCTTCTGGGGATCCTTGGTTTAGCAACACAGCAAAGAACACACAGATCTGAGTCCTTGCGGGTCTGTGTTGGGTTCTCAGTCCCCTTCTGGAAAACGTTTGCTAAACCCAGCTGGGTTAGGCTGGGTCCTTAGAAGCAGAGCCTGACGCAAGAATTTTTGTGACTGTGATGCTCTGAAGGAGTGCTCCCTGCAGAAGGGGTGTAAGAGGACGAGAGCGGGGGACCCCACATGGACGAGGCCTTGGGGCTGACTCGGACCTGACCCCCCGGGGAGGTTCAGCGCATGCGCTGCGTCATCTGGTCCCCTCTTCAGGCGGAGGGGTGCTGTTTCAGACCCTTGTGTTTATCAGTCATTACCCCGTCTTCTCTGAAGGAGGGACGCTGGAAGCTGAACCTCCTGGATGATGTAGATCCTTTTGGTTGGGTGCCCACAGATTTTTCCCACCATCCTGGAGCAGCAAAGTGGACGGAGGAAGCTAAGAGGACATACTGATGACTAGAAATATGACCTCACAGGCACCTTGGAGATACTGACATGGGATGTGCTAAGTGGGTGCAAGTGGCACCTCCATGTGTATGTCTGTGTCAGCGTTTCCCAGGGCACCTGGTATGTTTGTTGGTGTTCAGTCGCTAAGTCGTGTCTGACTCTTTGTGACCTCCCAGACTGCAGCACTCCAGGCTCCCCTGTCCGTCACCATCTCCTGGAATTTGCTCAGACTCATGTCCATTGAGTTGGTGATGCCATCCAACCATCTCATCCTCTGTCATCCCCTTCTCCTCCTGCCCTCAATCTTTCCCAGCATCAGGGTCTTTTCCAGTGAGTCAACTCTTCACATCAGGTGGCCAAAGTATTGCAGATTCACCTCAGCATCAGTCTTTCCAATGAATATTCAGGGTTGATTTCCTTTAAGATGGACTAGTTTGATCTCCTTGCAGTCCAAGGGACTCTTTAGAGTCTTCTCCAGCAACCACAATTTGAAAGCATCAACTCATGGTATGGGGCTCAAGCAGTCCCATTAGGATATTGAAAGGATGATGATCTTAGAAGATAGAGAACTTAGTAAAAGGTAAATATCAGGCATTCATTTTTTGATAATCAGGGTCTGTTTCAAAGACCAGAGCTGAGACATGTCTGTGTCTAGGTCTAGCAGCAGTTGACTATGACAGTGTGTTATGCTTTCTATTTAGTTTACCTAATTTATTTAGAAATTTTACCTGACTTTGTAGACTTTAACTCATATAAATAAGGCTGCTCCAAAAGAGAAGTTCAGTTCAGTTCAGTCACTCAGTCTTGTCTGACTCTTTGCGATCCCATGGACTCTAACACTCCAGGCCTCCCTGTCCATTACCAACTCCCAGAGTTTATTCAAACTCATGTCCATTGAGTGTGTGATGCCATCCAACCATCTCATCCTCTGTTGTCCCCTTCTCCTCCTGCCCTCAATCTTTCCCAGCATCAGGGTCTTTTCCAATGAGTTGGCTCTTTGCATCAGGTGGCCAAAGTATTGGAGGTTCAGTTTCAGCATCAGTCCTTCCAATGAATATTCAGGGCTGATTTCTTTTAGGATTGACTGGTTTGATCTTGCAGTCCAAGGGACTCTCAAGAGTCTTCTCTAGCACCACAGTTCAAAAGCATCAATTCTTCAGTGCTCAGCTGTCTTTATAGTCCAACTCTCACATCCATACATGACTACTGGAAAAATCATAGCTTTGACTTGATGGAACTTTGTTGGCAAAGTAATGTCTCTGTTTTTTAATAAGCTGTCTAGGTTGGTCATAGCTTTTCTTTCAAGGAGCAATCGTCTTTTAATTTCATGGCTGCGGTCACCATCTGCACTGATTTTGAAGCCCTAGAAAATAGTCTGTCACTTTTTCCATTGTTTCCCCATGTATTTGCCATGAAGTGATGGGACCGGATGCCATGATCTTCCTTTTCTGAATGTTGAGTTTTAAGCCAGCTTTTTCACTCTCTTCTTTCATTTTCGTCACGAGGCTCTTAAGTTCCTCTTCACTTTCTGCCATTAAGGTGGAGTCATGTGCATATCTGAGGTTACTGATTTTTCTCCCAGCAATTGGTGCCAAAACCTTTGGTTGGGGAGTTACTGCAGGAGGCTCTAAATTGAGCTCTGAGACTTAAGACAAAAATGGGATAAGTGTTGAGTTACAAGAGTCTATTATTTGGAGTCAAAGGAAACTATAATGTGAAGAAAGACACAAAGCTTTATTAACCTCTCCTAATAATCTCAACCTGAATGTGTGGAACATGTGCCCAACTTGGGCAGCCTTGTTCCTGGTTAGATACCTCAGATGGCTCCAAATATGACCCCAGAGATTCCAGAGCTCCCAGTGTCCTGGAATAACTTCCTTGTCTGCTTCAACTTGTCCTTGTAAGAATGGATGAACTCAGAAAACTGATGGACTTGCAGACATAATTGTGGCCAACTCTGTATTTTGAGTTGGACTATGAAGAAAGCTGAGCACCGAAGAATTAATGTGTTGAACTGTGGTGTTGGAGAAGACTATTGAGAGTCTCTTGGACTACAGGGAGATCCAACCAGTCCATCCTAAAATAGATCAATCCTGGGTGTTCATTGTAAGGACTGATGCTGACACTGAAACTCCAGTACTTTGGCCACCTCATGTGAAGAGCTGACTCATTGGAAAAGACCCTGATGCTGGGAGGGATTGGGGGCAGGAGGAGAAGGGGATGACAGAGGATGAGATGGCTGGATGGCATCACTGACTCGATGGACATGAGTCTGAGTAAACTCCGGGAGTTGGTGATGGACAGGGAGGCCTGGCGTGCTGTGATTCATGGGGTCGCAAAAGTCGGACACGACTGAGCGACTGAACTGAACTGAACTGTATTTTTGTGTATTGAAGGGTCTTTAAAAAGATCACAGCTTGCTAGCTGACTGTATGTCTGTGGGCCCTGCTGAAATTTTTACTGATATCAGACGGTCCAGCATCATATCTCTAAAGCATCTGCTGTTAGGTTTTCAATGGACAGTCCTGTCTCTGCAGTCACCATTTTCTAGACGCCCAAGTAATATCTTCCAAGAGGCAAGGTTATTCTTGGTGAAAGAGCTTGAACAGTTTGAAAACTGAGTTTGAAAATATTGCCTTCTGAAGAGTCACCTGATCCTAAGAACTGTGGCTATTGCCACTTTCTGTGTTTCTGTGTGATTGAGGGCTGTAGAGGCAGATGCTGTTCAACAGCGCCTATTAATGATCTGAGAAGTCTGCAATTGCTAGCTTCGTTCCTTCTTTCTTTTAGAAGTCTAGGGCAGAATAAGTAATTAACAGTTAATTGAGATGGTCCATTAATTTTGTTCCTGCTTAATGTCAAGAAGGCTCTAATCTTAGTGCTATTGACTCCAGGAAATGATGTGTCAGACTACCGACAAAATTGCAATGATATTATTAAAAGATGTTTTCAGAAAAGTCATTTTCTAAGCAGAGATAATAAGACTTAAGATGTATATGTGTGCTTATATCTATAATGAGTACCTGGTGTGCTGAAATTTTTTAGTTAAAGGTGAACATAGAAAGTCACATAGAAGTTGCATCCTTTATATAAATTAACAATTGAGGCATATCTTGACTTTGGGAAATGGCATACTAAATAGCTTAAAAAAAATAATCCTGTGATTTAGCCAAGCTTCTCCTCATTTTGCAGAGGTCTGGGGAGGAAGTAGATGTATTTGCCTAAAGATCCCACAAGACTTGTGAAAAGAGAAGAGGTAAGGTGCCAACTCCTTCCACCAAAACTTTTTTTGTTGTTGTTGGGCTGGGTCTTAGTTGTGGCATGCAGGATCTTTGATCTTTGTTGCAGCATGAGGGATCTTTAGTTGCGGCACGTGGGATCTAGTTCCCTGACCAGGGATCAAACCCAGGCCTCCAGTGCTGGGAGTGTGGAGCCTTAGCCACTGGACCACGAGGTTGTTGTTCAGTTTCTAAGTCATGACTGACTCTGCGACTCCATGGACTGCAGCACTCCAGGCTTGCCTGTCTTTCACCATCTCACGGAGTTTGCTCAAGTTCATGTCCTTTGAGTCAGTGATGCCATCCAACCATCTCATCCTCTGTCATCTCCTTCTCCTTTTACCTTCAGTCTTTCCCAGCATCAGGGCTTCTCCAGTGAGTCAGCTCTTCATGTCAGGTGGCCAAAGTATTGGAGCTTCAGCTTCAGCATCAGGCCTGAACAGCATGAATCAGGGTTGATCTCCTTTAGGACTGACTGGCTTGATCTCCTTGCAGTCCCAGGGACTCTCAAGAGTCTTCTCCAACACCACAGTTTGAAAGCATCAGTTCTTTGATGATCAGCCTTCTTTATGGTCCAACTCTCACATTCATTCATGACTACTGGAAGCACTATAGCTTTGACTATGTGGACTTTTGTCAACAAAGTTCCCTAAATCTTAAAATTAGAAAAACCTGCTACAGTGGATGGTGGTGGTCCTGACCAAGGTGCTGGGACAGAAGAGGACACTTGAATTCACCCAAGGGAAGCTCACCACAAGACAGAGCGGAGTTTGGCAGTAATCTGAGTGCCACTGGACAGTCCCAAGTCTATCGGCTTCAGCTGATCCACCGTGAGCCTGAGTTCAGAAGATCCACAGGTGGGAGCCAGGAGGCCAGCCATCTTGGATGGTTGGTAAAGAGCTCAATTTCGGGTCGAAGGGTCCTAATCAAGGCAAGACAATGGCTACAATCCAGTAGCTAGTGTAGAGTCTGCACCTAAGAGGAACAGGAGTGGAACCTGGGAGGTGGTTGTCGTGGTCCAGGGAAAGGGGTGGGGCCAGAGGTAGAAGGGAGGAATTCAAGTAGTGAGAAGTAAAGCCGTCATGTTGGTAACTGATGAATTCAATGGGAGCAGTTCTTAATTTGTTTGCTATTTGTGCTGTTTATTATTATTATAAATGGTGGGCATTTGGAATAAGTGGCCAATTATTCTTTTGCTGATTCCACTGTTTCAGCTGTTGGTCTCTAAAAAGAAAATTATGACAATGGGGCTTTGATTAGCTTCACTCATTTTCATAATGACCCTGGTTATCATTCCCAGTTTCTTGAGCGGAGTCATCATTTTAATTTGCATAAGTGGCTTTTGGATATGCAAAGCCAATTAATTAAATGCTAGATATCAGTTGATACAGAAGAACAATTATCTTGACATGGCCATGATGTTAAAGAGAACAAATGTCTGACTGGAGGGTTTGCCAACATTTCCATTGAGTTAATTCTAGCTGCCAGAGATTGATGAGAGGAGAACACAAAGAGAAGAAGAAATGTAGATGGTCTTGGCCAAATGCTGTCTCTGCAGCCTAGAAGCATGGGGAGGGGGTGATGTCATTTGTTTTTTTACCAAAAGTGTTTAAAATGATAAAACTAACACATTTTTGTTGTAAAACAATGACAAGAACAACAGCAATAACCTAAAATGAAAAAATGGGGTATGCAGTAGAAATGGAAAAAACATCCCCACCCCCCCACAATGTCCTACTTTCTGGACCCAGTTAGTAACCACTCTTCATAGATTCTTGTGGATTCTTCCAGGTCCATGGTGTCCTCAAAGAGATCCTAATCGTTTTACAGAATTGAGGACCGCACACGTGTCATCGAGGTAATCCTTGACCTACTTTGTTATCAGATAAAGTCCACCTGACGATTCAGTTCATAGCTTGCTGGCTGGCTGAATGCTGGGATTGTCGTTGGCAGGAGGTGCTGTGCTGTTGGGACAGCAGACAGCAGACAGAGAGACAGACAGGAAGCCAGGGAAACAGGGTCAAGTGAAGGTTGAATACAAATGGCCACTGCCAGGCAGCAACTAGGACGAGCTCAGGATCAGAGGCTTGGAAGTCTCCCTTCTCTGCCTTCACTTTCTCACCGCAGTCCTAGTCCCTCTAATGCCTGGCTGCTGAGTTTCACCCACAGGTTTCTAAATTATTCTCCCCAAGGTCACAGAGGGACACTTGGTCAGCACACTGAGCGACATTCCCTCAAATGTCACCTTCCTTAACCTCGATCAGTATATGGCATTTCCAGCCCCCATCCCCTTCACTCATCTTCCTCTGCCCTTGGGGCCACTGACGATGTACTTACTCTTTCAGTTCTTGACCATCCCTGACCTTTCCGGCCCTGATTTCCGTCCTGACTCTGTTCCTCTCCCAGCCCTCAAGCTATGGACATTGCCTACAGCCTGGTCCCTTTCCTGCTCCTCTTTTCTCTGCATTCCCTATTTCTAGGACATTTAATTCACATCTGTGTCTTAAAGAGCCTCTTGATGAAGGTGAAAGAGGAGAGTGAAAAAGCTGGCTTAAAACTCAACATTCAGAAAATGGATATTATGGCATCTGGTCCCATCACTTCATGGCAAATAGAGGGGGAAAAGATGAAAACAGTGACAGACTTTATTTTCTTGGGCTCCAAAACCACTGCAGACAGTGGCTGCAGTCATGAAATTAAAAGATGCTTGCTCCTTGAAGGAAAAGCTATGACAAATCTAGACAGTATATTAAAAAGCAGAGGCGTCATTTTGCCAACAAAGGTCTATCTAGTCAAAGCCATGGTTTTTCCAGTAGTCATGTATGGATGTTAGAGTTGGACCCTAGAGAAAGTTGAGCACCGAAGAATTGATGCTTTCAAACTGTGATGTTGGAGAAGACTCTTGAGAGTCCCTTGGACAGCAAGGAGATCCAACCAGTTGGTCCTAAAAGAAATCAGTTCTGAAGATTCATTGGAAGGACTAATGCTGAAGCTGAAGTTCTAATACTTTGACCACTTGATGCAAAGAGCCAACTCATTGGAAAAGACCCTGATGCTGGGAAAGATTGAAGGCAGGAGGAGAAGGTGATGACAGAGGATGAGATGGGTGGATGGCATCACCGATTCAATGGACTCATCTGCAAGCTCCAGGAGACAGTGAAGGACAGGGAAGCCTGGTGTGCTGTAGTCTGTGGGGTCACAGAGAGTTTGACACAACTTAGCGACTGAATAACAGCAACAAAAAATGTCTTCAACAATGATCTCTGTGAGGGAGATGCTGAAGTATTATAGCTAGAAATGAAAGTAAGACTCTGGCCCTGAACTTCTCTGGGGTCTGATCTTCCATTTTCTGTTGCCCTCTCGACATGTCCTGTGTATATCTCAGACTCGGCACTTCTAAGACTATGGTGGTCCTCTTTTCCACCTGGCAGACTCCTCAGCATGTCCTAGAAGGGTCTTCATGATCTGTCCTCACCCACCTCTGTCCCGTCTCTTCTCTTGCTGCCCTCACAGAAACACCCGGTTTCCCAGTCATGTCTAAATAATCACAGGTGCAAGACCATGCCATGCAATCTTGTACTTCAGTGCTCTTAACTATGTTCCCTCCACCTGAATAACCCTTCTTTCTGTGCCTGGATTTCTCTTCCCCAAGACAACCCTTCTTCAATCCTCAAAACTTCCCTTGAGCATCACCTTTTCGAGGAAGCCTTCCTTGAATTCCTGGATCAACTGCCCCTCTGTGGTTTCCTGTATCACCCCTGGAAACTCCTGTTATGAAACTTATCACATTACAGTCTGGTTGGCTGTTTCCTCATTTGTGTTCCTGACAAGCTGTGCACCCTTTGAAGGGAAGGAAAATGTCTTTGATCTCTGCACCCCCAAGGCCTAGAGAAGTATTTCACATACAGGAAGTACTTAATAAATGCTGGATGAGTACGAGAATCAGTGTCTCCCTCCTGGGAGATGGCAAAGCCATCTGATGTTTAGATCTCTAACCCTGACATCTCCCCGAAGTCCGGAATCATGTCCTTGTTTTGCAACCTCTCCCCTTGAATTTTCAGCAAGTTGATTGAAGATAACAGGTTCAGAGCAAAGCCCTTGATTCCTTGGCCCACTAGTCTCCATCTGAGAAGGGCACAACTGTTTGCCCAACCACTCAGAGCGAAAACTTCGGAAGCATCCTAATTTCTCTCCTTTTCTTCCATACTACATCACATCGAATAAAACAGATCCTGTAAGCCTTATCTAAACACATATTGGGAATATGACTGTTCTTTGCATTCTCTAAAAATATTACTTTAGGTCAAGCCATTGTCATCTCCTGCCTGGACCCATGTATTGTAGTACCTTCTTGCTTGTCTTTGTATTTCCACTTGTGTTCCTCTATGAATGATTCTTTTGCACAATGACCAGAAGTCCTTAGCCTGGCCTTTGGCTCCCCCTTTAGCTTCCAGATCTCTGTCACTTCCACAGAAAGGACTCTGATCACACATCTTAAAAAGTACCTCCCTGATGCTCTCGCCCTCCATACTCTCACCCTGACTTTTATCTCTTTATCCCATGACATTTTATATTTCTTTGTACATCTGCTAATGAAATCTTATCCCTGGTACAGACACTCCCTGAGGGTAAGGTCTTTGTTCACCAAATTCTTCACAGCAGACCAGAATTTGGAACAGTTCCTGGCATTATAGTAAGAGCTTGGTAAATATTTGACAGATGAATGACTTATTCTAGCTTGAAGGCTGTGAATCATTTTTGCCTCTTCACTCGCCTTCCTTCCTGTGTCAAGTCACCGACTTTAGCGTCTTCCTGGTATTAATTCAATTAAGATTTACTGATGCAAATTGATCGACTTGCAATGTGTCTACAGTTGAGCGATTTACTTCCCACAATCTCCGTATCCACAGAAATAAGTGATGGAGTAAGAACTTTGTAAACTCTAACGCACCACACACACATCATTTGCCTTCCAGCACCCCCACCGACCCCGAGATGACACTAATTAACATTGCTTCTACTTGAGCCTCTCACTTATCTTCCTGCTTCCAAACTCTCCCTAGATAATATATTCCAAACTCTGTGGCTGACTTAATTTTCTTAAAGCATTGCTGTAATTATGTTCCTCTCTGATTCAAAAACTGCCTGTCTCCCAATTTCCGACCAAAGAATATATACAAATCCTTGACTTGTAACCAAGATTTTCCACAACCCAAGTTCAAATGGCCTTTCCAGGGTCTCCCTCTGCTACCCTCTGAAGCTCTTGATGTTCAAGTCCTTCTAGACCACTCAGTTGTCCTTGAGGACAGCTGCCTTTCCCCCTCCTCTTCACTCATGGGCTCTCTCTGGCAGGAATGCTTCCTGCACACCTTCCCCTGAAAAATTCACACCTAGTAGATTCAGAGCAAATGACCTCACGATGATGCTGTCCTCCCAGTGTTTCTCCTCTGCCAGGTGAATGTTGATAGCATTTAGTTCTTCCTTTTGAGGGAGCACTCATCTCCCATCCAGCCTTTCCTTAAAGGAGGAAGGAAGGAAAAGGAGGCAAGGAATAATTTTAGTATCTCTCTCTTCTCTCTCCATCTTGATTGGGGAGATAGAGAAAGTTGGACGTCCATTTGTCCAAGCTTCCCTGATTGCTTCTCCCCATTTTCAAATGGACCATGTGACTGTCTCTTTGGGATCTGCCTTTCAACAACCAGCTTGCATTTGTGGCTCCCGCCTCTGTATGATAGACTTTGAAGTCGGGTTTTCATCTTGCTGGATGTAGTGGCCTGCCTTTCTGAGTGGGAGGAGCCTACATTTGCTACCGGATGAGCTCCATTTTCCAACCTAGCCTTCCTGAATTGTAAATTTAATGCTTTGGCCTTCATGCATTGGACTCTATTTCTTAATTGTTTCTGGACTCTGAAGAGGAAGAGCAATTAATTATCACCCTCCCTTAAACTCAAACATCACCCAGATGATATTTTTTAATGCACTCTCCTATAGTACAGAATTTATAATATCTTATTCAGACTTGTAACCTAAGATCAGAGGCATATAGAAAAGAGAGGCAATATTCTATACTGTAATTCTTCTTGAATCTCTTCAGGTTCATGGGCCAGCATTTATTGGCATGGAGGTCCTGATGGGCAAGTGAAGCTGACACTAAGAAACAAAATTAAAAATAAAATACATATGATGAGAAATGGGAAGTTTCCTGTAGGAATTCTGGCTGAAATCCCAAGCTAGTTAAGATGTATGACAAATTCCCTGTGTTATAAAGACCAATGCTAGACACATTTCTGCAGGATTTATTGAGAGGTGAAGAAACCAATTCTTTGTCAGCTCCATCAACTCCATCAACGACCTTCAACTACATAAGAAAAAGCTAGATGATGCTTTATGTGGGATTCTTAGGTATAAGAGCATCCCAGTATTTTTCTGGTCTTCTCTCTGGGGTGAGAAAGGAGGGTTGTCCCTTTAAGCCAAATTAAAGTGGTCCTCCAGCAAAGCTAGAATGGAGGAAAGTCTGCCAGGAGAGGACATTGACATCTCCCAACCATGAGACTGGGGTCTTCCGCTTGCCTGGGGGTCCTGAGCATGGGAGGCTGATTGGAGCTGTCTGAGATGGCAACTGAGGACTGAGGGCAGGAACGACCATCCAGGACTTCAAGAGTGTGATAGAGACGCATGTCTGATAAAGAAGCACAAACAGGGCATTCGGTTGACCAGGTATGGATTATTTTATTAATCCTCAGTGCAAACCTAAGGAGTGATGCTTTTATTCCCATTTTATCGATGAGAAAATAGAGACATGAAGAAGTTATTTACACAGGATCATAGAATTAGCCAGCTGCTGACCTGGCGTGTTGAAGAGCAGATCCTTGGCTTGATTTTGATACCATCTACCTGTTCTTGGAGTTCCCTCATAGCTCAGTCGGTAAAGAATCTGCCTGCAATGCAGGAGACCTGGGTTTGATTTCTGGGTCAGGAAGATTCCCTGGAGAAGGAAATGGCAACCCACTCCAGTTCTCTTGCCTGGAAAATCCCATGGACAGAGGAGCTGGTGGGCTACAGTCCGCGGGGTCACAAGAGTTGGACATGACTTAGCAGCTAAATGGCCACCACCATCCGCTCTTGACACTCAAATTGAATATTTGCAGCTCCTCTCTCTCTCCCGCATCCTTCTCTCTCCCTGAACTCAAGGCTTGTATATCCAGCTGCTTACGTGATAGCCCCATTTGGGTAGTTAATAGGCAGTGGAAAAATAATATATACGAAATGAAAACTCTTGATGGCAACCCTGTTCCGGTTTCACTTTTCCCCATCTCAGTTGCTTAGGCCAGTCCCTTTCTGCCCCATTCTCTTGTCGAATACACTCAGTTCACGTAGAACTCAAGTCCATCCACTTCTTTCCCTGTCTACTGCCCCCTTCTTAGTCCAAGCCCCATCACCTCCTGTCTTTGATCTTTCCTCTTCAGACCGCAGAAGACACTCCCTTCACCGGTCTTGCATTTCTCTTCAAATAAAAGCCCCACTGTGTGCGCTGGAGCCCGGGAGGCCTGGCTTTTCCTGTTCTCACCCTTTTGCCGTTTCCCACTGGACTTCAGCAGCACCACCTCCGCTCTGTTCCCCTGGAGCCTGGGCACCTGCCCGTGTCTTCTCTCTGCCTGGGAGGCTCCCGTCCCATCATTTTGCACAGATAGGTCATCTTCAATGGACGTGAGTTTGAGCACGCTCCAGAGATGGTGAAGGACAAGGAAGCCTGGCGTGCTGCCGCCCAGGGGGTGTCAAAGAGTTGGACATGACTGAGCGACTAAACCACAACAAGGTCCTTTTCATCTTGAAGTCATTTCAACTCATAGGTCCTCTTCTCATTGCTATTCCTGGTGACTCCATCTCTCTTTCCTGTTTATTTGTTTCATCGCCCATCATACAATTGGTAATTATCCTCTGCCTTCTTTTTTTTGCGTTAGTTTTTGGAAGTATTCATTTCCATCTCCTCCCCTCAACAAGAATGTGAGCCCCCTGAAGATGGGGCCTTGCTTACCTTCTTCTTCATCACTGTATTCCAAGAAGCTAGCATATCATCTTGGGTGGAACATTTGTGCACAAACACGAGTTAAGTAAATGAATGGAAATTTCACTAAACATTTGTTGTGTAAAGAGAACCATATGGGCTTCCCTGGTGATCCAGTGGTTGATAATTCGCCTTGCAATGCAAGGGACATTGCTTCCATCCCGGGTCCAGGAGGATCCCACAGGTCTCAGGTCAGCTGAGCCTGTGAGGCACAACTCATGAACCTGCCCTCTGGATCCTTCCAGCTTTAACTGCTGGGCCCACACATCACAACTACTGAAGCTCATGTGCCCTAGAGACTGCACTCCACAACAAGAGAGGCTACCGCAATGAGAAGCCTGCACACTGCAACTAGAGAAAGCCCATCCAGAGCTACAAAGACCCAGCACAGCCAAAAATATCTATTTTTTTTTTTTAAGAGAGAACACCATGTATCAGAGGCCATATACTGGACATGGTCAAGTTTTGACCTGATGGCAGTGGAGGTGCAAAAGCACATGGCCATCATGATTAGGACAATTGTCTCTTTTGGAGACCATGAAAAAGCACCACCACTCACTCATACTTATTTCTGTGTTCAAGCAGTATTTATTATGTTCTCATGTCTGAAGCACTGGGTTAGTGGCCAAGGATAAAATGACATAGGCACAGTCCCTGCCCCCTAAGCTTATGGTGTCAGTTAGTTCAGTTCGGTAGCTCAGTCGTGTCCGACTCTTTGCGACCCCATGAACCGCAGCGCGCCAGGCCTCCCTGTCCATCACCAACTCCTAGAGTCCACCCAAACTCATGTCCATTGAGTTGGTGATGCCATCCAACCATCTCATCCTCTGTCGTCCCCTTCTCCTCCTACCCTCAATCTTTCCCGGTAGCATCCTCCATTAGAAAAGAGCAGGGGAGAGTAGGGAAGGGGCAATAATGGAGCAAGTCTCTATAATGTCTGTAGGAAGTTGAATTCTCAGTATTTTAACCTTGTGTTAGTTGCTCAGTCAGGTCTGACTCTTTGCGACCCATGGACTGTAGCCGCCAAGCTCCTCTGTCCATGGGATTCTCCAGGCAAGAATACTCGAGTGGATTGCCTTGCCCTGTCCAGGGAATCTTCCTGACCCAGGGGTCACACCCTGGTCTCCTGCATTGCAGGTGGAGTATTTATGCTGTGAGCTGCCAGGGAATCTTAAATACAATGTAAAATAAAAACACAGAAAGAGTCTCCACCCAATAGCAAAATGCCCACTCTTTAAAGACAAGAACCATTGAGTAGCTGAAGCAGAACTTCATCTAGCAGTGATTTGTTGGTGTGAACATGGCCCTTCTCTAACGTGAAAACTGTAAGTTGGCAATCCAAAAGCTGAAACTTAGAGCTCAAGATACTTTGAGCCATTTAGAAATTACATGAGCCCTATTATTCCAGATGTCTGCCCATATCCACTCCTAATGCAAGGGAACAGAGAAGAATGGAAAAGGCAGTGGGAAAGTTGCAATTGAGAGAGTGCCTGCTTTGTTCCTGCCAGCTCATGCACCTTAAGAATTAATCTTTTCTGATCCTAGATGACTCATCTATGTATTGGGGATGATAAAAAGCACATATCTCATGATATTGTTGTAGATTAAGTGAGATAACCCATGCACAGTGCTTAGCATAGTGCTTATCATCTGGCACAGGGAAAAATGTTAGGTAATATTAACATGATTTGTGGGGGAAATTATTATAGTAGCACCAAAGTCACAGGGTTGTCATGAGGAGTAAATGATGTGTGTGTGTGTGTGTGCACGCGCGCACACATGCATGTGTTTAATACTTATTACAGTGCAGAACATGGTAAGACATTAAATATTGGTTGAATAAGCTACTGTATTAGAAAATCTACAAGGTGTAGATTGTTATAAAAGTGCTTCTGCTTTTTATTATTTATTGTCTCAATAAAAATAGGTCAAGTAATCAAAAGCCTTTGTGTGACAAAAAAAAAAAAAAAAGAGAGAGAGAGAGAGAGAAAGATGCTTAAAACTTTCCCAACCGACCAGGAATGACCTGTAGAATACTTAACAATCGGTAGGGCATGTGTGTAGATCAGTCAGAATGGCTGTCAGCAGTAGCTACAGAGAGTAGGGTTTTAAGACCTCCACCCTTCCCAGCATTATCCCTTTAGCTAGAGATTGTGAGAAAGCCTTGGAGGAGCCCTAAGGAGGAACCAGAGAAAAAGAATAAAGGTCTGGGGTAGAGACATTTGGTGAGCATAGAAGTCATTTTCTAACAAATACAAACCAATTTTTCTATGGACCCAGAGGGCATTATGCTTAGTGAAATAAGTTGGACAGAGAAATGCAAATACTGTATGTTATCACTTGTATGTGGAATTCAAGAAATAAGACAAACAGAAACAGACTCACAGGTATGGAAAACAAAACTCCCAGATACCACTGGGGAAGAGGGAAGGAGGCAGGGCAAGCAAGGAGTAGGGTCTTGAGAGGCACAAACTGCTGTGTATAAAATAGATAAGGAACAAGGATATATTTTACAGCATAGGGAAATACAGCCACTGTTCTTTATTAACTTTAGAGGGGGCATAATCTATAAAAATATTGAATCACTGTGCTGTACACCAGAAAACAATATTGTAAGCAAATTATATTTCACTATAGGAAACCACTCCACTGATTTAATATCTGGGTTAGCTGGGTGGGTGCCTGTGTTCTGTGTATCTGCATGCTCAGTCGTTTAGTCGTGTCCAACTCTTTGCAATCCTATCAACTGTAGCCCTCCAGGCTCTTCTGTCCGTGGGATTCTCCAGGCAAGAAGACTGGGGTGGGTTGCCATGCCCTTCTCCAGGGGATCTTCCCAACCCAGGGACTGAACCTGAGTCTCTTACATCTCCTGCATCAGCAGGCAATTTCTTTACCACTAGCACCACCTGGGAAGCCTGCCTACGTTCTGATGCAGCTCTGAACTATACCCTATGGGAACTGGAGTTGAAAGGAGAGAGAATATATCCCATGTATACTGTTCTCCCATTCACTTTCCATCCTAAACTATGGTTTGTTTGCTTCTAAGTAATGTTCTGTCAAAGAACTAGGTCAAAGAAAAGACCCCTGAGAGCTCAACATCAGGAGGATGGTGTGAGTGTTCCTTTAGGGATCTGTGAAATGCGGTCTGTTTTTGGTAACATGTGGGTGAGTTCCCGATTGCATCATCTGTAGCTGTTCACTGCTCTTGATAATATGTTATTAGTCATCTTTATTCTGAGAAATTCCTCCATGAACTATAGATTCGATGCTTAATTTCAAATCCACTTTAGTAACAATATGTATAACTGGAATGTTAGAAATCCTGCATTATTGAAAAACAGCAACTTATTTGACAATCAGAGGGAAAGTTGGTGAATAAACAAACTTCTAGTCACTATATTATAAAAATGCTATTAAGGAATTGATATTTAATATTCCTCTGTATAACTCATTTAAGATTTATATTGATATACTAAATATCTTGACAAGTCAGTGGCCACTGTGGGGTTGGAAGTCTGGAAATTATAGTTAGGAGGGTTGGAAGTGAGATCACAGATCTTTATGTTCTTTTCTAAGTGAAAGATGTTTGAAAAGGCTGTGTAAGCTGATTAGCACAAATGACTTCCACAGTTCACCTACTGGAGAGCTTATGTGGAAGTAATTTTTGTAAAGTGTATTAGCCAGGATTCTCCAGAGAAACAGAACCAAAGGTTTGTCTTTACCTCTATCTCAATCTCTATTTCTAATCTTTGTATCTATTTTTCTATCTATTGATCTGTGTGATTTATTTTAAGGAATTGGCTGTATATCTAATCTTTATATTTGTTTTTCTTTCTTTCTCTCTCTTTCTATCTATCCATCTATCTATGAGACTTATTTTAAGGAATTGGCTTATGCAGTTGTGGAGGCTTGGGGAGTCCAAATTCTGATGGGATAGGCCAGCAGGCTGGAGACCCTGGGAAGAGTTGTAGTTTGAGTCCAAACGCAGCCTGCTGGTAGAATTCCTTCTTTCATGAGTGAGGTCAGTCTTTTTCTATTAGGACCTTCAACTGATTGGATGAGGCTCACCCACATTATGGAGGGCAATCTGCTTGACCCCAAGTCCACCAGTTTAAGTGTTAATGTCCTCCAAAAAAAATACCTTTGGAGAAACATAAAAAGCAATGCTTGACCAACTGTCTGGGAATTATGGCCCAGCTAAGCTGACAAATAAAATTAGCCACCACATAATTTGCTGTGAAGTATGACCAATATTTTTATTGTTATTTATCTGTTTGTAAGAGAGCTGCCAAA
This sequence comes from Hydropotes inermis, assembly GCA_020226075.1. Lineage (NCBI taxonomy): Eukaryota > Metazoa > Chordata > Mammalia > Artiodactyla > Cervidae > Hydropotes > Hydropotes inermis. The sequence continues at coordinate 41,974,927 of CM035298.1, forward strand.
ATGGCCAAATGGCAGCTCTTTGAGGGATAGCTGCAGGTTGAGATATTAAACTGGAAAGAAGACAATTTAGGGGCTTATAGTAATACAAAGATTGTAACACCTTGCCGTTCTCACAACCCAGATACATATATCACCCACACATTGTGTATCTCTAGGCTGTGAGAACATCAAGGTGTTACTATCTTGTATCTCTAGGTATGTTATACTATCTTTTAGATATATCTATCTTAAATATATATTTTTATATATCTATCTTACATATCTTCTGCATTTTCAAAATGCTCAAAATGCCTGCATATGAAAGGCAAGGAGGAGAACCAGGACTTTCAGAGGAGATGGATTTTGACTCAAGATCAGTTGGAACCATCAGTAAATGACGACTTCTGACCACAGTTGATCCTACGCAGTATCACTCCTGGCCTTCTGTGGCGACTTTGTTGCTCACCGCTCACAATGACTGTCACAAAGTTTCCCCCGTCTCCTCAAGTTCCTACCCTCCCATTCACTTTATTTCCCTCAAAGCAGAGACAAAAGGCCACTGATTCTGTAGCATCCTTCTTAAACACCTCTATTTTCAGACCTTCTTTCTTTCTATCTCAATGAATAGATTTCCTGGATTTTCCCCAAGACCAGTACCTGCTTCTGTGCTTGGCTCATCCCTTTCCACCTTCTCCAGGTCCTTGCTCATTTGGTGAATATAAAATTTTTTAGAAATAAATATGAGATGTTCTTTGCACTTAATATTTTGTAGTAGTTGTTTTTTCATCTCATTGTCTGCTATGCTAAGCTTATGGCTGACAGGATTTATATGTAAACCAGATGAGTAATGTATTTATCTATCTGTCCATTGCTCACCTATCTAGCATCTATCTTAGTATGTTTGGACTAGTGTGGGGGTAAGTGAAATGAAGTGAAGTGAAGTGAAGTCGCTCAGTCGTGTCCGACTCTTTGCATGGACCCCATGGACTGTAGCCTGCCAGGTTCCTCCATCCATGGGATTTTCCAGGCAAAAATACTGAAGTGGGTTACCATTTCCTTCTCCAGGGGATCTTCCCAACCCAGGGATCAAACCTGGGTCCCCCACACTGCAGGCAGACTCTTTACCATCTGAGCCACCAGGGAAGCCAAGGAAGTGTGGAAATAAAGATAACAAAATGAAAAGCAGACATACAAAAGCAGAGAACCATAAAGTGTGAAGTGTTTGTGGGCAGAGAGACTGAGAATTCTTTGCTATTTGTACTAAGCTTTAATACATGCTAGCAGAGAAAGCGTGGGGCATGGTGACCAGAATCACCCACTTACTATGTGTGAAAGACAAGTTGCAGACAATAGCGACATGGATGCAGTGGCTAGGCTTCCTCCCTTCTGTATTTCCCTATCCCCACTGCGGGACCCACTATCTTGTTTATCTTAATATATAATTTACACAAAATAATTCCCCCCTTTAAATGCACAGTTTGATGAGTTTGTAAGATGTATGCAGTTATGTAATCACCAGCACACTCAAGACATAGTTTCCAACCCATCATTCCCCCTAAGTCCCCTCATGTTCCTTTGCATTCAAATGTCCCCCACTCACAGTTTTAGGAAACCACTGATCTGGTTTCTCTTGGTGTCCTGAAATACATGTTTGTGTCTCCCCAAGATGGATGTGTTGGAACTCTAACCCCCAATGGGTGGGGCCTCTGGAAGATAATTAGATCATGAGGGTGGGGCTCACATCATGGGGTTAGTGCCCTTATTATCAAGTTGTCTGCTGTCTCTACCATGTAAAGACATAAGGAGAAGATGTGCTTCTGTAAGCCAGCAGGAAGGCTCTCACCAGACACCAGATCTGTCTGCACCTTGATCCTGGATTATCCAGCCTCAAGAACTATGAGGAATGTTTGTTGTTTAAGCCACCTAGTCTATGGTATTTTTGTTATAGCAACTTGAGCTGACTAAGACACTTAGTATTGACTAGTGTTACCTTTTCTAGAGTGGAGTCACCTATTAGCTTTGACTGTGTAAATAAATGGTGGCAGACAGTATGACTTGTTTATGCTTGATTTCTTTTCCTCAACATAAGATTTTTAAGATTCATCTATGCTATTATATATATCAGTAGTTTGTTCCTTTTTATTCCTCAGTGCTGTATATGGTGGTGGTTTAGCTACTAAGTTGTGTCAAACTCTTTGCGACCCCATGGACTGTAGCCCACCAGAGTTCTCTGTCCATGGGATTCTCCAGGCAAGAATACTGGAGTGGGTTTCCTTCTCCAGGGATCTTCCTGACCCAGGGATCAAACCCAGGTCTTCGGCATTGAAGGTGGATTATTCACCACTGAGCCACCAGGGAAGCCCTGTCTTATCATAGAAATATACCATAATCTGTTTATCCAACAAAATCACACATTTGAGTTGTTTCCAATGTTTGGCTCTTATGAATAAGGCTACTGAGAATGTTCATGTGTGTGGACATAAATTTGAATATTTGGTAGGGGGTACACGCTCAGGAGTAAGAAAGTAAGTATATATTTAGCTTTATAGGAAAATGCCAACTGTTTTCTACCAGCAATATTGCTTCATTTCTTCCTGCCAATATTTTAAAATTTATCCATTCTAATAGATGGGTAGCTGTATTTTATTTTTAGCTTTTAATGTTTTGCATTACCTAATGACTAATGATGTTATTTGTCTTTTGGGTATTCATATATCATCTTCTTCTGGGAAATGTCTGTTTCCGCCTTTGCATATTTTTATTGAGTGTTTATACTTCTATTATTCGATTGTAAGAATTTTTGGTATATTCTGAATTCAAGTACTTTGTCAGATACATTCATTGCAAATATTTTCTCCCCATCTGTGGCTTGTCCTTACATTTTCTTAATAGCATCTTTTGAAGAAAAGGTTTTAATTTTATAAAACTCAAATTATATTATTTTTTCTTTCATAATGCAAGCTTCTGAATTCTACCTAAGAAACCCCTAATGTTGGGGAAATAAAAAACATTTTCATTTATTTTTTTTATAGAAGTTTTAATAGTTTGTCCTTTTATGTTTGCCTCCCATCTATTTTGAACTAGTTTGTATGTATGCAGTGAGCTAAGAGTTGAGGTTAATTTTTTGTGAATGGATATTCAGTTGTTCAACATCATTAATGGAAAAGACTATTGCTATTGACTTATCTTGGTGTTTTCAGCAAAAATCAATGGGCCGTGTTTGTTGGCATCTGTTTCTGAGCTCTCTCTTCTGGTCCATTTATTTATGTGTCTGTCTTTGTATGAGTCTCACATTGTCTTGGTTTCTGATGCTTTACAGTAAGTTTTGAAATTAGGTGATGTACATTCTCCAACTTTACTCTTCTGTTTCAAAATAGCTTTGGCAATTCTAAGTCATTTTTTAGATTTACAAAAAACTGTAGAATCTAAGCCTTTTTTTAAAAAACTGCCTGCTGCTGTTCTGATTGGGTAAGATGACATCTTAACAATATTGAGTCTTCTAACCTGTGAATTTTGTTGTTTTTCAGTTGCTTAGTCGTGTCCGACATTTTGTGACCCCATGGACTGCAGCATGCCAACTTCCCTGTCCTTCACTATCTCCTGGAGCTTGCTCAAACTCATGTCCATTGAGTCCATATGGCTCTCCATTAATTTAGCTCATTTTTAATTTCTCTTATCAAAATTTTTTATTTTTCAAGGTACAGAGCCTACATATACATGTAAATTTGCTATTAACTAGTTTGTGTTCTTTGATGCTATTAAAAATGGCTTATTTTGGAAATTTTGGTGTTCATGTCTGTTACTGATATAGAGAAATATAATTGGTTGCTGACTTTGTATCTAAAACCTTGCTAACTCCATTTAATTAGTTCTATCTCTTTTGTTATGTTATTTTTAGATTCCTTAGGGTTCTCTATGTACATATCCCCTTTAAAATCAGCTCCATATCCCTGAATGTTTTCCTTGGAGAGCTGAATTACAATCATTTCTTTGAATCTGTGGTTTCTCTCCATCCTGTGTCTGGACTTTAGCTCTTTTTGTTTTAGACTCTGACCTCACCAGCAACTCCGATCTTGGAGCCCATTGTTGTCTTGGTGGGAATGCCTTACTCTACCCCCAGCTCTAGCACTAACCTCAAGAATCCTAACTTCCTTCCTAGAAGCATCTGGAATGGAAGCCCATTCCACATTCCTTAGGATCATGACCTGTAAAAATATGGGATAAAGTTTTAGGGAGATACAGAGTTGGAACAATTAAAGAAAAAAGCAATCACTTTAGAGAGACATGCATTGTTCACCAAGCGCTACTTACAAGGAGTTTTACCAGCATAGTATTGACTGAAAAGAAAAATGCACAACATCAAAGTTGTGAGTTGTGTTTTATTTGGCAGATTTCCTGAGAACGTCAAACCCAGGAGATAGGACTCTCAGATGGCTCTGAGAGAACCGCTCTGAAGAGATAAGGGAGGAGCCAGATATATAGAAGTTTTGTAACAAAAACCAGGTGATCAGAACATCAAAAGATGACTATTAATTAAAGAAAATGAGATATCTCAAGTTAATGAATTTAGTGCTTTTCTATACATGGGGAGATGCAAAAGTCTGGACTCACTGAAATTATTCCTTTGACATGGACCTCAGCTCTCTGGGGCCAGTATCCTGTGTTTTCGCATCCTGAGTTTCCTCGGGGGGCAACCTTGGAGGTGGGTACCTGCAGTGGTTGCGGGCTTGATGGTGGGCATCCAGTTTCCATCCCGAGATGGCTTGATGGCTGCAACATCCTTTGTTCCCTGATTCAGCAGATGTTATTCTTGGTCCACAGTGCAGTGAAATAGAATTGAAATGTACTGCCAATAGCGTTATGGATGGTCCAATTATACTATATAACAAGCAATTATAGAGTGAAGTAAACCAGAAAGAAAAACACCAATACAGTATACTAATGCATATATATGGAATTTAGAAAAATGGTAATGATAAACTTGTATGCGAGACAGGAAAAGAGACACAGATGTATAGAGCAGTCTTTTGGACTCTGTGGGAGAGGGCGAGGATGGGATGGTTTGGGAGAATGGCATTGAAACATGTAAATTATCATATGTGAAATGAATCGCCAGTCCAGGTTCCATGCATGGGGCAGGGTGCTCAGGGCTGGTGCACTGGGATGACCCAGAGGGATGGGATGGGGAGGGAGGGGAGAGGGGGGTTCAGGATGGGGGACACATGTACACCCATGGCTGATTCATGTCAATGTATGGCAAAACCAATATAATATTGTAAAGTAAAAAAATTAAAAAATAAATAAATAAAATAAAAACAAAACAAACAAAAAAACCTTAGTGCAATCTACACTAAGAATATATTTCCCACGCATCTCAGGTGAACTGGCAGACCTCAGCTGGCCATGGCTGGTGCAGCTGGTGGTGTGGAGCTCACTCCACGTGCTTCTCATCTTCCCACTGGCCCGCCAGGGCACGCACCGTGTGAGGACAGTGGCCCTAGAGAGAGTAAGCCCCATGTGCACCCCCATCCAAGCCTCTGCTGTGTCATGGCTGCTGGCGAGTGAGATGATCAAGCCCAAGGTCAAGGGGTGCAGGAGAGCACCCTGCTCACTTGGGAGTCACATGGCAAAAAGCGTGCATGTCGGAAGGCGTTAACAGTGGGACCAAAGACTCTACCACACTGTCGGATACTCGCTAGGTACTGGGCTTCCCAGGTGGCCCAATGGTGAAGAACCCTCCTGCCAACGCAGGAGACGCAGGAGACTCAGGTTTAGTCCCTTTGTTGGGAAGATTCCCTGGAGGAGCAAATGGCAACCCACTCCAGTATTTTTGCCTGGGAGATTCCAGGGACAGAGGAGCCTGGTGGGCTGCAGTCCATGTGATTGCAGAGTCGGACATGACTGAACAACCGAGTACGCATGCCCTGGTGTTTATCTGTAGATGTATTTCAGTTCAGTTCAGTTCAGTCACTCAGTTGTGTCCGACTCTTTGCGACCCCATGAATCGCAGCACACCAGGCCTCCCTGTCCATCACCAACTCCCGGAGTTTACACAAACTCATGTCCATCGAGTCGGTGATGCCATCCAGCCATCTCATCCCCTGTCATGCCCTCCTCCTCCTGCCCCCAATCCCTCCCAGCGTCAGGGTCTTTTCCAATGAGTCAGTTCTTTGCATCAGGTGGCCAAAGTACTGGAGTTTCAGCTTCAGCATCAGTCCTTCCAATGAACACCCAGGACTGATCTCCTTTAGGATGGGCTGGTTGGATGTCCTTGAAGTCCAAGGGACTCTCAAGATGTATTTGAGTATGCTCAAATTTGTGGTTAAATAAACCACATGCAATTTGCAATTGATAATGCATGTTCAGCTATCTTCCCAAAATCAGGAGCAAATAATGTTTGTTTGATGAAGTTCTGATTTAGCCCCTTCAGATGCTGTTTTAGTTATCTGAAATTGGAAAGCACTTATTGCCTGTTACTCACCATTCTGGTACCCAGAACCAAAAACCAACTATCACCCTCAGAGACACTGGAGCAGTTAAATAAATCCACAGGTGAAGTACATAAGACTCCGTTTCATCTTTTGGTTGATAAGTGTTGGTTATTTGTATTCTTATTTTCTGAAACTTAAATCTTATCATGACAGTCCTCTGCTAATCACCTCCATGGTTCCCCATCTTGCCTGAAACTCTGGTTCTCAAACTTTAGTTTGCTTCAGGATCACCTGGGAAGCTTGATAAACATGCATAGTTCTGCATTCCATTCCATACGCTCTGACTCAGTTTGGGGTGGGGCTCAGAAATCTTTGTTTCTACAAGTTCATAGGTCATCCGGATGCAAGTGGTGCTTGCATCACACTTGGAGGCACACAGACCACAGGGAAAACTCCAGGCTTTTCAACATTGCACCCAAGTCTGTCTTCTGAAGCCTTGTCTCCAACCACATAAAGATGTAACATTTACTAAATGAATGAAAGGTGAGAATTACACGGCTGTTCTTTGTTTTTTGGAGAGGCTGTCCTTCAAGTTAGCTCAAGCCAGTGAGTGTTTTCTGAATTTTAAGCATCTCTAGCTAGGATGGGGCACATTATCCTTTTTTTTTTCCTTTTCTTGTTTAGGTACATACATGTCAACAGTCCCATTGCTCTTCACTCCTCCAGACTGTTTTGCATCAGAGAAAATCACATTTCCCAGGCTCCCTTGCCTTCTGGTTTCCTGAAGGTTTGGCCAATGAGAAACATGGGTGGAAAAGGGAGAATGGGCAGGTATTTCTCTCCCTTTTCTTTGGCTCCCCCTACCAATCGTGGCAGCTCTGCCACCTGTGATGTGTCCTCCGTGGTCCCAGCTCTTACCAGGCAGCTCCCACCATGTTTCCCCAGCATTTGGACTCTAGGATACCACGGCATCCCATCGTTCCCCCAGCTCTAATGCTGGTATGGATTCTTGCCATGGATAGTGTGATGGTTGGTCTTCTGTATCAACTAAGCTATAGAGCCCAGTTATTCATCAAACTCTGATCTAGGTGTTGCTGGGAAGGTATTTTATAGATATGATTAACAGCTACAATCAGTTGACTTTCAGAAGATGGTTATCAATAATGTGGATACACCTGATCCTTCAGTTGAAAGATCTTAAGAACAGAACTGAGGTTTCCTTGAGAAAGAAGACATTTTTCCTGTGGACCTGTGGAGTGCCCCATCACCATCTGCCCAAGCATCCCCGGGTATGCTTTTGGACAGCCTGGCTGACGGCTGGAACACCCTACACAAAAATAAATTCATTAAAGATCTAAATGTAAGACCAGAAACCATGTAACTCCTGAACAGAAATATAGGTAGAGCACTCTCTGTTGTAAATTGTACCAATATTTTTGGGATCTTGTCTCTTAAAGCAAGATAAATAAAAGGAAGAATAAACAAATGGTGCCTAATTAGGCTTAAAAGCTTTTGCACGGCAAAGGAAACCATCTGCAGGACAGACAACCTTCTGACTGGGACAAAATATTTGTTAATGAATTGCCTGATAAGGGGTTAATTTCCAAGCTCATACAACTCAACATCAGTAAAACAAACAACTCAATTTAAAAATGGGAAGAAAACCAGAATAGATACTTTCCCAAAGAAGACATACAGAGGGCCAACAACTACAACAAGTTGCTCAGCATCATTATATCAGAGAAATGCAAATTAAAACCACAATAATACATCACCTCATAGAGGTCAGAATGGCTATCATCAAAAAGAACGCAGATAACAAATGATGGCAAGAATCTGGAGAAAAGGGACCCCCTGTACATTGTTGGTGGGTGTGTGAATTGGTGCAGCCACTGTGGAAAATAGTACGGTGGTTTCTCAAAAAACTACAACCCAAATTACCATGGTGGTGGTGGCTTAGTCGCTAAGTTGTGTCCGACTCTTGCAACCCCATTGACTGTAGCCCACCAGGCTCCTCTGTCCATGGGATTCTCCAGGCAAGAATACTGGAGTGGGTTGCCATTTCCTTCCCTAAGAACTACCATATGACCCAACAATTTCACTCCTGGGTATAAATCTGGAAAAAATGAAAATGCTAATGCAAAAAGATCCGTACATTCCAGTGCTCACAGTGGCATTATTTATGATAGCCAAGATGCAGAAGCAACCTAGGTGTTCATCAGCAGATGAATGGATAAAGAAGATGTGATATGTATGTACACATACCTATATACAGTGGAATATTACTCAGCCATAAAAAGAACGAAATAATGCCAGCTATAACAACACGGGTGAATTTGAGGGGGTATTAAACTAAGTGAGATAAGTCAGGCAGAAAACAGACAAATGCTATATGGTATCACTTATGTGTGGAATTTAAAATAATAAAACAAATGAATACAACAAAAAGGATACAGACTCACAGATATAGAGAAAAAACTAGTGGTTCCCAGTGGGGAGAGGGAAGGGGGGGAAGGACAATACAGGGGTAGGGGCTTAAGAGGTACAAACTATTGTATCTGAAATAAATAAGTTGCAAAGATATATTGTACAATACAGGGGATATAGCCAATATTTTTAATAACTATAAATGGAGTATAACCTTTGAAAATTGAGAATCGCTATGTAGCACACCTGTAACAATATTACACAGCTCAGTGGGTAAAGAATCTATCAACAATGCACAAGACATAGGAGATGGGAGTTTGATTCCTGGATCAGGAAGATCCTCTGAAGAAGGAAGTGGCAACCCACTTCAGTCTTCTTGCCTGGAAAGGCCCATGGGCAGAGAAGCCTAGCATGCTACAGTCCAAAGGGTCTCAAAGAGTCAGACACCACTAAGCCCGATCACGGATATCTCAGTTTAAAAATGGAGTGTATGTGTAATTAATGCTTGAGGAAAAGTTTATGATTCATAAAGTACTAACACAAATTACATCACGTAACCCTCTCTCCCCCTTGTCCCAGTGAGCTGTGTATCTTAATGCTGAATTTTAATGAAGACGATGAGTCTCAGCGAGGCTAAATAATTTAACCCGTGTCATGTACCTGGGAGATGGAGGGGCTGTGGTTTGAGCCCTGGTCTCCGACACAAAATCACATGCAGTTCCCACCACTCCTTGTGGCTACACGAATGTTGGTCCCGTGAATGACCGCCAAGTGTGGTGTCTGAGAACACGGACTATCTGTGTGAGAGGGGGCAACTTATTACAGGATCTGGGGCTGGTTTTCATACCTATGAAATAGTAGAATCTATTTCACAGGTAGATTTTGAGGACTAGAGGAAATAATTTAAGTAAAGAACTAGAAAAATGCAAAGTCGCCAAAAAGTTCATTTGGTTTTTCCGTAACATTGAGGAAAAACTTGAATGAATTTTTCGACCAACTCAATACTTGGCATAATAATTCTACCAGAAAATCTAGCTATCACAACTGTAGCACTATATGTAATTTGATGCTAAGTATATGTAATTCCATTTGCACTGAAAACATGCTTGGTGAATGGTCATTATTAGTTTCTTGTGGTAACAAGGGTGGTAGCTCTCCATGAGTAATCGGCTAACAGTCTCTAACAAGGTAAAATTTGGAAACTTTTATAGCAATTTTTTTTTTTTTTTGCTTCCTTGGTGGCACAGACGGTAAAGAATCCGCCTGCAATGCAGGAGACTCAGGCTTGATCCCTGGGTTGGCAAGATCCCTTGGAGAAGGGGATGGCTACCCACCCCATTATTCTTGCCTGAAGCATTCCACGGACAGAGGAGCCTCGCAGGCTACAATGCATGCGGTCACAGGAGTCAGATGTGACTGAGCAGCTAACTTTCACGTTCACACTTTTTCATAGCAATTTTTTACATTGCTCCAATATCTGAGAACATCATCAGTGAACTCATTTTATTTCTATAGTATTTAAAAAAAAATGTCAGTCTGCAATGAGTTGTTGCTGTTCAGTTGCTAAGTAATTGTGTCCAACTCTTTTTGACCACACGGACCGCAGCACACCAGGCTTCTTTATCCTTCACTATCCCTTGGAGTTTGCTAACTCATGTCCACTGAGTCATGAGTTATACGTGATGGGTTGGAAAAGGAAGTTTCTTCATCACAGAGAATTTGAGAAGCATTAGGAAATAAAAGCACAGTCTCTCATCTCAGGGAACCCTGAAGATTGAAGCTCCTAAACTCAATGGCAGAGGGGCAGTGGAATCGGGGAGCCAGATGTCACATGAGAGGCTTTGCAGAGGTTCTTCAAATGTCTTCAATGGAGACAGGTGTTGAGTACGGTTTAAGCCAGGGGCCACAAACTGAAACTCCCAGGTGGGCAGCCAAGATGAGTCATGGAGCCTGAGTTTAAAAAAAGTCCGTGTTATTTTGATATGAAACATGTATGAACATTTGTCTTGTTGTTCTCAAACTATATGGACTTCACTTTTTCATCTTCTTAATTTTTGCTGGAAATGTGTCACGGAAATAGCTCTGTGAACACGATTCTAAAAAACAAACAACAACAACAAAAATTAGTGCAAGTTTGACAATGAATGGTAAACTGATTTAGCCAAGTGTGGCAGACGGGATTCTAAGCCTCCTGCCTCGTCTTGGTGTGCATGGCTTGCAAAAGCCCTGGGACTGTCATTGTGATGTGATGTCATTCCCATGAATAGCTTGTGTCACACAGGGACTTGGCTTTAAGGAGAGGAGAGGAACGTGGGTGGGCCAGCCCTAGTCAGGTGAAGCCTTAAAGGGAACTGGGCTCCTCCTGGAGGGAGAGCTGGGGCATGAGTGGGGTGCTCCCTTGCTGCCTTTGAATATGGAGGAGGCCAAGTGGTAAGGAATGCAGGCGGCCAGCAGGCATTGAGAGTGTTCCTGCTCAGAACCGAGAGACAAGTGGGGCATGTAGGCATACAACCACATAGGACTGAGTCCCTGCCCCCACCACGTGGTCTGGAAGAGGATGAGAAAGCAGGCTGGCTGGCACACAGATGGGAGCTTTGTAAGACCGTGAGCAGAAGACACAGTCATGCTGTTCCCGGTCTTCTGACCACAGGGCTTCTGACCACAGAGGTGTCAGCTGCCCTGTGGGTGCTGTTTTAAGCCTCTAAGTTTGTGTGGTCATTGTTACAAAACAATAGAAAACTAACACAGCTTGGAAACAGACAATGGGGTCAGAGCAGATGGAAGATTCTGGAGGGCTCTTTAGTTGGTTAAAGGGGGTGGCTGCCACTTGATGCCAGCTGCATGTGAAAATATGGAGGGGATATAAGTATACTTGTAGCTGATTCACGTTGTGGTACAGCAGACACAAAGCGATTATACTGCAATTAAAAAACAAATTAAAAACAAGAAAATATGGACTCTGTTCGCAGATCTGTGGGCTCTAGAGAAGCCAGGAATCTGGATTTTTGTATGAAACAGCTTGAATTTTCACATGGAAATTCTACACATACATAGAGACACATATACAGGTGAAGTCAAGAAAACCACCTTCATGCCCTGACTCTGTAGAATGCCAGTTTGCTACAAACAGTCTTAAATTTCTAATTTGTGCTGGTATGTTTTCTTAGAGTTAAAATTTCAATTTCATTTGTAGATCATTCATTGCCAAGTAAAATCCAAGATCTGACCTTGAGAAAATTTCGTTATAACTGGTGTTGGTATCTATCCACAGCTCTCTTTGCTTAGAAAGTGAAAGTCGCTCAGTTGTGTCTGACTCTTTGTGACCTCATGGACTTGGAATGAGAGTCCGTGAAATTCTCTAGGCCAGAATACTGGAGTGGGTAGCCTTTCACTTCTGCAGGGGATCTTCCCAACCCAGGGATCAAACCCAGGTCTCTTGCATTGCAGGATTCTTTGCTTAGAGATGAATTGTCATTTCCTTTAGTTAAATATGAAAGAAGAAAAGATACCTCATAGAATCCACCCTTTTTCTCCATCATACTTCAGTATCAAGACTTTTTACCCGAAATGGAATGTGTGAATGTGTAGACTAAAATAATACCTCTAATAAATCCAATTTCCTTTAAGTTAAGCTGAAAAAGCACCAAAGTTCTTTCTGTTGTCTTAGAAATCTTTGGGAGGCTGACATTTGTTATTAAAGTAGCTTCTCACAGTTTTATTACTTACTACCATGTGATATCATTATTTGTTATTCCATGCTGCCACCTAGTGAAATAGTAGAAGGACTGTGTGGGTGAGTTCAAATTTTATGCTTTTTGTATCTGAATTTTGGTGCATATTGTGATTCTCCCAAATTTATATAGTGGCGCTTGTGGTAAAGACCCTGCCTACCAGTGCAGGAGACATAAAACACGTGGGTTCAGTCCTTGGGTTGGGAAGATCCCCTGGAGAAGGGCATGGCGACCCACTCCAGTATTCTTGGAGACCCGGGTTCAATCCCTGAGACAGGAAGGTCCCTTGGAGAAGGGAATGTCTGCCCACCCCAGTATTCTTGCCTGGAGAATCCCATGAACAGAGGAGCCTGGCGGGCTACAGTCCATGGGGTCGCAGCGTTGGACACGACTGAGAGTCTTTCACTTTCACCCTTAGAGTGAAAGTGTTGGTATAGGCTAGATTCCCTAGAAAATGAAGGGTCTATATAATAGGAATGCTTTTAGCTTTTTTAGAAAACATTGTTACTTTTGTTAGACTCTTGGAGATCTAAAATAAAATTCAAAAGAAGGTTATTTGCAGCAACATTGATGGATGTAGAGTGTCATACTGAGTGAAGCAAGTCAGAGAAGGAAAAATGTCACATGACATCCCTCATAGGTGGAATCTAAGTGGAGTTTAAGGTGGAATCTAAGTGGAATTTAAGGTGGAATCTAAGTGGAATAGGTGGAATGATACAAAAGAACTTTCTTACAAAACAGAAAGAGACTCACAGACTTAGAGAATGAACTCACGGTTTCCAGTGGGAAGGGATAGTTAGGGAGGTTGGGAAGGTCATGTATATACTGCTATATTTAAAATAGATAATGAACAAGGACCTATTGCGTAGCACATGCAACTCTGCTCAATGTTATGTGGGCAACCTGGATGGGAGGGGCATTTGGGGGAGAATGGATAAATGTATATGTATGGCTGAGTACCTTGGCTGTTTACCTGAAACTACCACATTGTTAATCAGATATATCCCAATACAAAAAAAAGCAAAAGCTTGAAACAAATTCAAAGATGTTTAATATCTTTGTAATGTTTTAGCCTTACATATAGCTTGCTTTGTTTTCAAAATTGTTTCATTTTTTAGAGATGTGGAGGTTCACGAAAATGGAATTTCCTGGGAAAACAAGTCATCATTCTTTTGAGTGTTTCTTTACAACAAATTGTTCCTGCTGCACCAGCCTCCACCCTAGTATGTAAATTCTTATGTTCCTGCTTCCCCCATCATTCCCCGTCTCCCCAGCATCTTGTGTCCAGTTCTGGGGATTTAATTTCTGAGCAAAGTGCTTAACATCTGAAATTTCCAATATGTGACAAGCAGGTCACCTATTGCAATCACTCATAGATTCATAGCATTTCCTCTGCTAGAAAAGACCTCAGACTTTAAAAACATGTAGTATTCTCTCTTTGTAGAAGAAGCATCACCTAGATGGGCCCTGTGGCTTTCTCTGGTCTCAGAGTGTCTTCTCAACAGTGCTGGGATGAGGCTGAAGTGTCCTGATGGTCACTGGGACACCAGGATGTCCTGATAAGAGAGCTCGCTGGGGCTGAGCTGGGCTGGGGCGGAGATGCCACTCCATCAGAGGGGCTGGGGGACCCCAGTCAGAAGAGGGAGCCTCAGCTCTGGAGCACTGGCGTGGTGTGCAGCCAAGGAAGAAGTGTTTATCAGCAAACTCTTATTCACCCAGCCTGTGGGGACTCACCCTGCATCTGCTCAGGTCATGCAGGGCAAGGAAAAGGTGTGTGTCTACCCTTCCTTGGAGAAGGAGATGGCAACCCACCCCAGTGTTCTTGCCTGGAGAATCCCAGGGATGGAGGAGCCTGGTGGGCTGCCGTCTATGGGGTCGCACAGAGTCGGACACAACTGAAGTGATTTAGCATGCATGCGTGCATTGGAGAAGGAAATGGCAGCCCACTCCAGTATTCTTGCCTGGAGAATCTTGTGGACAGAGGAGCCTGGTGGGCTGCCGTCTATAGGATCGCACCGAGTCGGACACGACTGAAGCGACTTGGCAGCAGCAGCAGCCTCTCTTCCTATTCAGAGGTGCTGGCCGGAGCTGAGAGATCCTGAGCTACGGTTGGCAGCGGGCTTGATGGGGTTGAGCCTGAACCTTCCTCTTTGACTCCCCAAACACGTTTATCTATATAAGCCCAGAAAAATAAAAACTGCTAGAGCCATATTCTTATACTATTATTAGTCATTAATGATCACTCATTAATTTCATAGAATTAATTATTAAAATTATATAACTAACTGCTTATTATTCAGCCTAGTTATTATTAGTAGTTGTTAATTGCCTATATTAGTTTAATTCCATGTTAATATTTAGTATACTGGTATACTATGGTTTTTCCAATAGTCATGTACAGATTTGAGAATTGGGCCATAAAGAGGGCTGAACGCCGAAGAATTGATGCTTTCAAATTGTGACATGGAAGAAGGTTCTTAAAAGTCCCTTGGGCTGCAAGGAGACCAAGCTAGTCAATCCTGTAAGAGATCAACTGGAAGGACTGATGCTAAAGCTGAAGCGCCAATTCTTTGGCCACCTGAGGCAAAAAGCCGACTCATTGGAAAAGACCCTGATGCTGGGCAAGATTGACGGCGGGAGGAGCAGGTGGTGGCAGAGGATGAGATGGTTGGATGGCATCACCGACTCAGTGAGCATGAATCTGAGCAAATTCTGGGAGATGGTGGAAGACAGAGGAGCCTGGCATGCTGCAGTCCATGGGGTCACAAAGAATTGAACATGGCTGAGTGACTGAACAACATTACTGGCTGTGTTAATAATTAGTACTAGCTTTTTCATAGCAGTGAAATCAACGGTAGAGATAAAGACGATTGTAACCGTAAACAACCCCCAGGAAACTCGCACAGTTCTGAACTCATCTGCACCTAACAGAGTGGTTTTCAAAACACATTCTAAAACACTGAAAGAATTTTAAGGAGAAATGGGTATATTTCTGCTAACAGTGAGAAAGCTTCAGTTCAGATCAGTTCAGTTGCTCAGTCCAGTTCAGTCGCTCAGTCACGTTCAACATGAATTATTACTAGTGATAATCAGAGCACAGGCTCTAAGCTCGTGAGC
The DNA here is from genome assembly GCA_020226075.1 of Hydropotes inermis. NCBI lineage: Eukaryota > Metazoa > Chordata > Mammalia > Artiodactyla > Cervidae > Hydropotes > Hydropotes inermis. The sequence goes on from CM035298.1 coordinate 41,990,612, forward strand.
TCCGCTAGCTGCTCTGTGGCACGTGGGCTCCTCCCGGACCAGGGATTGAACCTGTATCCCCTGCACTGGGGACTTGGTGACTCAGATAGGGACAGATTTTGCTCTGGGGATAAGCAGGCACATGAAAAAGCTTAGAATGAGTCTTGTTGGACATGGGCCTTTTTAGATTAGATACACTGAGAGTAGATAAAAGATCACCATGGCCACATGTTTCTGCTTAATTCTGAACTTGACAAGGTTTCTTTTGAGTGGAGGTCACTAAACATCTAATCTTTTTCTATTTTGGTTTGTTTTTAACTATACATATTATCTCTGTGAATAGGTTGGAAAAAAAAGTATGGAAGGAAAATAAGAGGGCGGGAGGATCATGATTGTGGCTGTGTCCCTCGAAAGCGGACAGAGTGTGACTGAGAGGAAAACGTCTTTCTGTCTCCTATCATCTCCCGCTGAAGACATTTTTACAACTCTTCCTGAGCAAGTATTTATTCAGTTCCTATTGGATGAGTCCCTTTGCCTGCAAGGAGATCCAACCAGTCCATCCTAAGGGAAATCAACCCTGAATATTCACCAGAAGGACTGATGCTGAAGCTGAAGCTCCCATACTTTGGCCACCTGATGCGAAGAGCCGACTCATTGGAAAAGACCCTGATGCTGGGCAATATTGAAGGCAGCAGGAGAAGGGGGAATCAGAGCATGAGATGGTTGGATGGCATCACCAACCTGATGGACTTGAGTTTGAGCAAGTCTGGGAGTTGGTGATGGACAGGGAAGCCTGGCGTGCTGCAGTCCGTGGGTCACAAAGAGTTGGACAAGATGTAGGGACTGAAGAGCAACATCATTGGATGACGGCCAGAACGTCCTGGGTACCAGAGCCAAAATGGTGAATTGAGACTTTGTCCCTGTCTTCAGAAGGAGGGAGGCCAGGCTGGTATCTTACAATGTCTCAATTTCCTCCCACTCAAGCCCTAAATTAACCTCTTTTACTGTTGTTGTTTAGTCGCTAAGTCGTGTCCAAGCCTTTGTGACGCTATGCACTATAGCCCGCCAGGTTCCTCTGTCCATGGAATTCTCCAGACAAGAATACTGGAGTGAGTTACCATTTCCTTCTTCATGGGCACTTCCTGATCTAGGGATCAAGCTTAAATCTCTTGCTTTTGCAGGCAAATTCTTGACCACTGAGCCACTAGGAAAATAGTTAAAATTTAACCTCTGCCCCATCCCTATTGGCATGTGGCTTGGGATGGTGGTTTCATTCTGTTGAAACAACCCTGCTCAGTCAGCATTGTTAGGAGAGAGGTCGTTATCCTGTCATCTGACAGCACTCAGAACTCAGAATGTTGACTACTTGGCACCTTTTGCTGGCAAGGTATGAGGTGCTCTGTGCCATAATCATGTAGGAAGACCCATGCCAACCTGTCACCATGGAAACCCACTGGGCAGAGCCTGGTAAGTGTTGCCAAGTCTCTCCAGACCCTTGTAATGGGGGGCCTGTAATCCAGAACTCCCTATTAAAGGGCCTCCTCTGTGCATGTCTGCCTTGATTTCAGTGACTGCTCCCATGCACCAGAAATTTCTCCCCTGAAACTTGTCACGAGAGTCCTATGGTAGCCCTGTTTCTAAGCATCCCTGGCTATGCTGAGGGGTGTCACTATCCCTTATTCCCAAGCCTCTCGTTACTTTAGTTAGTTAATTCAGTCACTCAGTCCTGTCCGACTCTTTGGGACCTCATGGACTGCAGCACACCAGGCCTCCCTGTCCATCACAGCTCCCAGAGCTTGATCAAACTCATGTCCATCAGGTTGGTGATGCCATCCAACCATCTCATCCTCTGTCATCCCCTTCTCCTCCTGACTTCAATCTTTCCCAGCATCAGGGTCTTTTCCAATGAGTCAGTTCTTCAGGTGGCCAAAGTGTTGGAGTTTCAGCTTTAGCATCAGTCCTTCTAATGAATATTCATGATTGATTCCCTTTAGGATTGACTGGTTTGATCTTGCAATACAAGGGACTCTCAAGAGTCTTCTCCAACATCACAGTTCAAAAGTATCAATTCTTTGTTGCTCAGCTTTCTTTATAGTCCAACTCTCACATCCATACATGACTACTGGAAAAACCATAGCTTTGACTTGTCACTTCAGTTCAGTTCAGCCGCTCAGTCGTGTCAGACTCTTTGCGACCCCATGAATCGCAGCATGCCTGGCCTCCCCGTCCATCACCAACCCCTGGAGTTTACTCAAACTCATGTCCATTGAGTCAGTGGTGCCATCCAGCCATCTCATCCTCTGTCGCCCCCTTCTCCTCCTGCCCCCAATCCCTTCCAGCATCAGGGTCTTTTCCAATGAGTCAACACTTCACATGAGGTGGCCAAAGTATTGGAGTTTCAGCTTCAGCATCAGTCCTTCCAATGAACACCCAGGACTGATATCCTTTAGGAAGGACTGGTTGGATCTCCTTGCAGTCCAAGGGACTCTCAAGAGTCTTCTCCAACACCACAGTTCAAAATCATCAATTTTTTGGTGTTCAGCTTTCTTCACAGCCCAACTCTCACATCCACACACGACCACTGGAAAACTTAGTGTGCTGTAATTGGAACCCATGGCCCCGGCTGGCATTAGAGGAAACTTACCTCTAAAGCTGTAAGGAATCAAATGAACTTTTATCTAAAAACCTGACAAGTTGGGTGAAAAAGTCTTTAGGGACTGCATTGCTGGTGACCAGGAGATGAAGCGGAGGTCACAGGTGCTGATCGAGGTCTTCTGGGAGAAGTGAAGGGGCAGCGGCATCTCCTGGGACCCAGGTGCCTTAGAAACCGTCTAAGAAGGCCATCAGGGACCACAGGGAGATTTGGGATCATGGACTGGATACTTTGCTGTCAGGCAAGCACCTGCTTGTTTCTCAGGACTCGCTTTTGTGAACCAGAGGGGCCTGTGAGAACAAAGATTCGTAATTTTTCACTTCCGCAGTTTATATTTTTGGCAGGGCATGAATGGCCACTGGGGAGAATGGTCAGGCATAGTCTGGATACTCTCATGGTTACTCTCTTTTGGTATTTAATAACGGAATCCCTTTCTAAGTGGTGCAAAGGCAATCAAACCTATCTGTGCATGTTGTCATTGTTGTTCAGCCGCTAAGTTGTGTCTAGTTTTCCGAACCCATGGACTGCCGCATACCAGTCTTCCCCCTGTCTTTTGCTATCTCTTGGAGTTTGGTCAGATTAATGTCCACTGTGTTGGTGATGCTATCTAACCATCTCATCTCTTGCCACCCCCTTTCTCCTTTTGCCTTCAGTCTTTCCCAGCATCAGGGTCTTTTCCAGATAGTTGGCTCTTCTCTTCACGGGGCCAAAATATTGGAGCTTCAGCATCAGTCAGTCCTTCCAGTGAATATTCAGGGTTGATTTCCTTTAGGATTGACTGGTTGGATCTCCTTGCAGTCCAAGGCTGCTATATATAGCAGGCTTTAAAGGAGAAATTCTGGAGGAAAAAAATCCCAAGCTTGAATCATGGCAATATCATGGGAATATTTGTAGCCCCAGGGGGATGACTTTGGGTGCTACCTAACTCTCTGTACCCAGATGTCAAGTCGGTGTATTGAATCTTACTTTTCAAATCTTATTTACCTACCCACACAAACTGTTTTTCAGAAAACTTAATAATCACATTTACATGCTTACCATGCTTGCTGGCGTCAGACTCTGCTCTGTGCATTTCACACGTATAACTCATTCATTTTCTTAACAACCCTGGGAGGAATGGATTCCTGCACCCTGCATTTTACTTGTAAGCAATTTTCCCAAAAGGTCACGCTGCCCTGAAGTGGAGGAAGTGAGGTTTAAACCAACGTGGTCTGAGCTTGGAGGTTGGTTCCTAACCATGACCTCCACTGCCTCTGATGATGTCATCTGCTCACAGGATATTTCTGAATTTAAGCTGACCACAGCAGCCTTTAGAAACAGCCCTAATTTACTGTTTAATCATTGCCTTCTTCCTGCCCCAGAGCTCCCCTGGATGCTCTGATGCTCTGACTTAAATTTCTTAGGATAAGTGTATCTGTTAGGGTTCTTTTTTGGCTAAGAGCATATAAAAAGGAGAATTTGTTAGAGGGATGTTGTGTGGATCAGGGAGAGGGAGGGAGGCTGGAGGATCTGGCCTAAAAACAGGATGAGAGTGGCCACAGACAGGAACCTTGTGTGTGGAGGAGCGCAAGTAACAGCGCCCTTGAGCTGGAAGGATGGGCTCCATTGCTATGACATCCAGCGGGAAAAGGAGCCCATTGTCCAAGCTCAGGTTCCGTGTCCCAGTGGGTGTACTGGATGGCGAGAGAAAGGTTGTGATGGAGGGAGCCTTTAGATACCGCCACCCGAGGTAGAAAGTGTGGGGCTTTAGTTGTGGGGAAAAGGAACTTCTGCCCTTCCAGAGCAAGGGATGGGCAAGGCTAAGTGAGAATGGGCAGAGGACGAGTCAAGGAAGAGACAGATCTGGAAACAATGATCATAAAACAAGTAAGTGGTGATGTAAGACTTAAACTTGGGTAACAGGAGAGAGCCTGGGGAGAAACTAAAAGGTCTAAGAGGATGACTCAGCAGCAGTGTTCTTCCTCTTTGTCCTTTTTTTCTTCACGTTCTGAGACATCGCCTCTGGCCCCAAGTATACGTGAGCAACTCTGAGAATTAAAGCTTGTTTATTTCCACATCTGGGGCCTCCCTCGTGGCTCAGTGGTAAAGAATCCTCTTGCGATGCAGGAGACGCGGGTTCTGTCCCAAGGTTGGGAAGATTCCCTGGGAGGGGAAATGGCAACCCACTCCGGCATTCTTGCCTGGGAAATCCCATCAGCAGAGGAGCCTGGCGGGCTACAGTCCATGGGGTCGCAAAAGAATCGGACACAGTTTAGTGACTAAACAATAATAACATTTCCATGTCTGTCTTCTGGCCTGAAAACTTTCAACTGAGGATCATTTTTCTCAAGTCCTAAATCTCATCTTCATATGATTTTGTTCCCCAGTATTTTCAATCCCAGCTCATTGTACTTTTACGAGAGGTTGCAGCAAGTATAGTTTATCTTCTGAATAGAAATGTAATTTCAGAAGCAGGCCATTCTCCTTGATTACAAGCAAAATCAAACTTAATATTAGTTTGGATTTATTTGACTGTTAATATTATTTACTTTCAGAAAACAGACTAACCCCAATTAGCATTGTGAATTGTCTGCCCTGTAATGACCAGAGATTCCTTTCTATTACATTACTGAAATCATTTGCATAGTAATTGCGGTTTAGCTATATTGGTGAGTGAGATTGTTTCCCTTCTGGTAATGTTGTACGATGGTCTCTCATTAATCACGTGGAAAACCTTGCCAGATGGCAGAATTAAGCAAGTATAGTAATATACTCCCACTAAACTGGTGGTCATTTGAGGTTCGAAACCAATGTTTCAGTCTGCTCCCCCATCTTCCCTCAAATGTGTTTTACTTTCTAAACCACTCATGTAACAGAAAAACAACTTAAGTTGCAAATGTGATTGGTCTGGGGAGCTTTTATTTAAAAATTCAGTAGTACAGTTTGGTGCTCTGTGATTACCTGGAGGGATGGGGTGGGGGAGGGGAGGGAGGGAAGGGAGGCTAGGAAAGGGATGTGTGAATAATAACGGTTGATTTGCATTGCTTTAGGGCAGAAACCATCAAACGTTGTAAAAACTAAAAAAATTTTTTTTAATTTAAAAAAATAAAAGTGAAAAAAATAGAAAAAATTCAGTAGTGCAAATTACGCATCTTGTCTTCTCCACTCTCTCTCCCTCTTCCATTATTATCAACAGAGCCTGAAAGCAAATATGACAGGCTATCAAGACAATTGAGACATATGTATCTGGGTGTGTGTGCGTGAGTCTGTGTGTGTGTTTGTGTGTGTACTTTGCTCCAACCAAATGTAGCATAGGAGAATCTGAGTTTGCTTAATAAAACCAAACAAAACTGGGACTTAGACTTCGCCTTACAAAAGTATTAAAAAGTGTCTTTGAACCACTAGTGCCCTGGATGCAATCAAAATATCATTTAGGGACTTCCCTGGAGGTCCCTAACAATTAACACCTGGAGGTCCCTGGTGGCTCAGAGGGTAAAGCATCTACCTGCAGTGTGGGAGACCTGAGTTCGATCCCCTGGGTTGGGAAGATCCCCTGGAGAAGGAAATGGCAACCCACTCCGATACTCTTTCCTGGAGAATCCCATGGATGGAGAAGCCTGGTAGGCTGCAGTCCAAGGGGTCGCCAAGAGTCGGGATGCGACAGAGCAATTTCATTCATTCATTCATTCTGGAGGTCCAGTGGTAAAAAATCTGACTTGCAATGCGGAGGACATGGGTTCAATTCCTGGTCAGAGAACTAAGATTCCACACTCGGTGGGGAAAATAAGCCACCACATCACAACTACCGAGTCTTCATGCTGCAATTACTGAGCTCACACGCCACAACTAGAGAGTCCAAGTGTTGCACTGAAATATCCCACATGGTGCAATGAAGATCCAGTGTGTTGCAACTAAAGACCTTATGCAGCCAAATAAATATTATTTAATATCAAGTGTTTTACATTTTTTAGAAATTAATTCAACAAAAAGTCTAAACTGATGTACACACACACAATACGCAGGCGAACAGAGTCACAGACGCGTACACATCACCTGAAGTTTATCTGGGACAGAACGGTATACGGGAAAGAAAGTAGGCGAGGAGCCAGGCAGCTCTGGTCCATTCTTGGCTGCGATTGCATGGGAGTCATTCTGCTTGAGCACTGGTTCCTCATCTGTGAAACAGCTGTAACAGTAGCCTACTGGTATTAGCTGGGATACAGGGTGAACACTTTGGGCTTCCTAGGTGGCCCAGGGGTTGAGAGTCTGCCAGCCAATACAGGAGATACAAGAGACTCAGTTTCGATTCCTGTGTCAGGAAGATCCCCTGGAAGAGGAAAAAGGCAACTCACTGCAGTATTCTTGCCTGGAAAGTTCCATGGACAGAGGAGCCTGGAGGGCTGCAGCCCAGGGGGTTGGAAAGAGTCGGACACGACTGAGCACACACACCGAACACCTTAGCAGAAATCCCCAAGACCGGGCCTTAGTAAGACATAGGGATGTTATTCCCTTCACAGGACAGCCAAAGTCAGCGACTCAGGCTCCTTGCTGTTCCCCATCCCTGTGTAGGGGGACGGGTACCCTTGTCCACAAGATCCAGGGCAGGTCACCACCACGTCTACGTTCCAGCCTGTAGGAGAAGGAAAAAGGGAAGGTGAGGGTGTGCCCCTAGCTCTTAACAGCCTATCTGGAAGCTGCACAATCACTTCTGTTCATGCCCATTGGAGAAAACTTACTTAGGTAGCCCCATCTGGCTGCAAGGGGAGTGGGACATTTTCATCTTCACTTTGGTTGTCCATGTGCTCACTTAGAACTAGAGAGGGTTCTGCTACTAAGGAAAGAGTGAGAATGGATACTGAGGTATGACGAACAGTCTGCCACCCCACCTCACATGGCAATCAGGAAAATTAAATGAGATCCTAATACCTGGAACAGTCCATGTTCACAAATCATAAAACCCTTTGCACGCTCATATTTCTAACAGCACCATTATAATAGCCAAAAGGTGGAAGTAACCCCAGTGTCCATGGATGAGTGAATGGATAAATGAAACATAGTGAATACACACACAGTGGAATATTATTCAGTCTTGAAAAGGTAGGTCATACCTAATCTGTAGGTAGGTCTACAGCATCGGGGAACATTGAGGACATTATGCTAAATGAATTGTCAGTCACAAAAAGAAAGAAGTACTGTATGACTCCACTTACATGAGTTACTTAGGATAGTCAAAATCATAGAAATAGAAAATAGAATGGAGGTTGTTGGGAGCCAGAAGGAAGGGCAATGGGGCATTTTTAACAGGAAGATAATTTTGGTTTTATAAGATGAGTCCAGTGGGAAAATTAGCAGCCTCCACTACAAGTCAAGAAGGGTTCCTTCCCTTAGCACTCAAGAGTCAAGGCATTGCTTGCATTCATTATTCCTAAGGCTGTTTCTTGTTTGTTTGTTTTTTCAGGGAGCTCACAAGATAACAACACAAAAATAACAATCTGACTCCTTATCTATGTATAGCACTTAACAGTTTGCAAAACACTTCTGGATATAGTGTTTCAGTCAAGAGAGGTGATTCCTGCCAGAAAAAATGGTGGTATCTCGTAAACACAAAGACCAGTCTAGTCAAAGCTATGGTTTTCCCAATAGTCATGTATGGATGTGAGATTTGGACCATAAAGAAAGCTGAGTGCCAAAGAATTGATGCTTTTGAACTGTGGTGTTGGAGAAGACTTTTGAGAGTCCCTTGGACTGCAAGGAGATCCAACCAGTCAATCCTAAAGGAAATCAGTCCTGAATATTCATTGGAAGGACTGATGCTGAAGCTGAAGCTCCAATACTTTGGCCACCTGATGCGAAGAACTGACTCATTGGAAAAGACCCTGATGCTGGGAAAGATGGAGGGCAGGAGGAGAAGAGGACGACAGAGGGGGAAGTGGTTGGATGGCATCATTGACTCAATGGACATGAGTTTGAGCAAGTTCTGGGAGATGGTGAATGAAAGGGAAGCCTGGTGTGCTGCAGTCCATGAGGTCACAAAGAGTCAGACACAACTGGTCAACTAATCGACTGAACAAAACATAAACACAAAGAGGATAAGTATTAAGAAGAACTTGCTGAAATCTGTGAGATGGAGACATAGAATGGAGACATGGTGAGATCTTTGGTCCTTGATGGCATCACTGAGTCACTGAATGTGCTCCTGCCTGAATCTTTGCCTGTCCATGGGCCTCCATGTATCTTTCCTTCTTACCTAAAGCAGTTGAGTTTGGTCCTCAGATATTTACAGCCAAACCCCTCCTAAGTGATGCAACTCTTCCATCACAGAGATTTTATCTGGGGGAATCCTTACCTGGGTGATTTACTAGAAGTAAGGAATGTCTGTGGGGTAGGTGAAAAGCTAGACTATCTTTACAACAAAGTTAGCAAGTGGTAGAAATGGCATTGCAATTATTTCTGACTCCCGCTTGGAGTCCTCTCCACTACCACAGGAGTGGGCAAGGGTTCACATAAAGTTCTAAATAGTAAGTACTTCAGATTTATAAGCCTTAGGTTTCTGCTGCAACTACTCAACTCTGCTATTGTAGCAACAGCAGCCAAAACATTATGCAGATAATGGATGTGCTGTAATCCATAGATATGCTGAAGATGAATGAGGAATTCCATTTCCAAGTCTCCTTGATATCTTTGGCCTATTATTCAACAATAATTTTGAAAATGATATTTCTATATATTCCATTAGACTGGGAGTTAGATATGGATGCGAGAGTTGGACCCTAAAGAAAACTGAGCACTAAAAAATTGATGCTTTTGAACTGTGGTGTTGGAGAAGACTCTTGAGAGTCCCTTGGACTTCAGGGAGATTCAACCAGTCCGTCCTAAAGGAAATCAGCCCTGAATATTCATTGGAAGGACTGATGCTGATGCTCCAATACTTTGGCCACCTGATGAGAAAGACTGAAGACAGGAGGAGAACAGGATGACAGAGGATGAGATGGTTGGATGGCATCACTGACTCGATGGACATGAGTTTGAGCAAGCTCCGGGAGTTGGCGATGGACAGTGAAGTCTGGCGTGCTGCAGTCCATGGGGTCTCAAAGAGTCGGATATGACTGAGCTACTGAACTGAACTAGGAACCGTAGCTTACTGTGCTGGATTTCTGACAACTTGCCTTGCGATCTTGGACAAGTCTTTGAGCCTCTCAAGACCTCAGTTTCTTTACCTGCAGGTTGAATGAGCTGCATACAAAGACCTCAGAGGTCCTTCCCAATACTCAATTCCCACTTGTTTCTCTTCTTCATTAGAGAGTGAGTTCAAGGAAAGCAGAGACTGCCTGTGCCTTGTTCAATTTATCCCAACAATGAGTACATGTGGCACAGAGTTCCGTAGGCACCAGGCTAAATCTTTCGGAATGCATATAAACAACTCCAGGTCTGTTTCCTGTGGTGGCTGCTTTTTTCTCTATAAACTAATCTCTAAAGTCCCTCTATTCTTTGGTTTCCATGGTATTCCTACAGAATAACATTGGAGTGAGTTCTAGAACTGGTGTCAGAATTGCCTCTTTTCTGTTTGTATCTTGAATAACTACTCTGAGTCTCATTTTCCTTATCTCCAAATTAATAAAATGATTTCCACTTCACAGAGCTATAAGATTGAGTAGACTTGATCATGAATGTGAAAATGCTTTAGTAAACTTAAAAAATATATATATGTATGAGTTATGGTGATAACAATATTGATTATTGTAAAGTTCTTGGCATGAACAGTGAGTGCTATGTTTAATTTAATTTTATATCTATTAATAATAAGCATCTTGAAGTATTACAGAGGGGTAATGATGACAAAAATGTTCCCTAAATAAAAAAAAGGACTGCCTCTTCAGCCAAAATGTGAATACTGGAGACTATAAATAAATTATTCCTTTCTATTATCATGAAAGATTCAAGAGAACCACTAATATTATTTTTAATTCAGAACAATTGAAAGACAATGAAAAATTCTAGGCTAGATTCTGGAAAATTAAAGAGAAAGAAAAATCAGTTATGTTAGCATAAGAGAAGTAATAGTAGAAAATTAGATATTAGGAAAAACAGCATATTTTAAAAGCCATTGGCAGTAATTCAACTCAATTGATGAACAATAAAGTTGGTGACAGGTCATATCACCCTTCATACATTGTCCTGATAATGTTTCAGATGTAAAAATATCTACTAGAAGGATCTAAAAAAGGATATGTATATATTGGGCTTCCCTTGTGGCCCAGCTGATAAAGAATCTGCCTGCAATGGGGGAGACCTGGGTTTGATCCCTGAGTTGGGAAGATCCCCTGGAGAAGGGAACTGGCTACCCTCTCCAATATTCTGGCCTGGAGAAACAAATAAAAAGAAGAAATAAGTAATGAATCTAAAATATCTCTCAGGTAAGACTGTGTGTTCTGTGCTCAGTTGCTCACCTGTGTCTGACTCTGTGACCCCATGGATTGAGAACTTCACAAAATGCAGCAAGTCATGTCATTAGACGGTAAAAAGAAAAGTTTTTGAATATAGCTATAAAAATTTGGGCTGTATCACAGAGATATTTATTTAAGCCAAAGGAGGGAGAAAGTGTAGGTTGACTTATTAAGACAATTTTACCATCAGAATGCTTTTATTGCAAGGAAGAAATGATATATATGCGTTGCGTTTATATTGGGCTTCCCTGGTGACTCAGTTGGTAAAGAATCCACCTGCAATGCAGAGACCCGGGTTTGATCCCTGCAAAAGGAAGATATTCTGGAGAAGAGAATGGCTACTCAGTCCAGTATTCTTGCCCTGAGAATTCCATGGACAGAGGAACCTGGCAGGCTGTACCGTCCATGGGGTCTCAAAGAGTTGGACACGACTGAGTAACTAATACACTTTCCACTGTTTTTCATTTGCATATAATTTCCAAATGGAGGGTGCATCAAGATTGAGTATATCCAGATTAATGAACTAGGTTATCTCTGAAAGGCCCATAAGATGAAATTTCTTATATCGAATCTCATTTTCAGTGCTCTCCATTATGTAATTGGAGACTTATTTTGATTAAAGGCCAATAATTCATTCAACAAATATGTATTCATTTCCCACAGTTTGCCGGGAACAAGCAACGTGGAGATAAAACAGCAAACATGATTCGGGAGCAGGGGAACTTACTTTTCCAATACATCTTGTCTCATTCATCCACTCTTGGGGCTATTTATTCACATTGGATGGCTAGTCTTCCTCAGGATCAGAAGTTCAGAGGAGAAAAAGCCAGTCATGGTCCCAGCTTTCTTGGCACTTACAGACTAGTGAGAACAAGCAGCCATCAACTATACTTACGACTTACCACGTGCAAGGCGCTACATGAAAATTATGTTCATAATATTTCTTACCGCACTGTGAGGGTGGTACCATCTGACAGAGGAGAAAACCAAGGCTCAAAAATGGCAAAACAACCTGCCCAAGGTCATAGAGCTCACAAGTGGCAGACCTGGGTTTTGAACACAAAGCCTATACTCTTACCTACTCTGCAACACCACTTCCTATTTCTGGAACTATTTCTGGGAAAGAAAAAGAATGAAGAACCTTGGTGGCTGGTGTAATTGCTGTCTTGGATGCAACAGGCAGGGAAGAAGTGAGAGGGAAGGCAAAAAGTTTGTCTCTGGAATTTAACATCTATTGCACATCGTGTGTTTCCCTTGTGGCTCAGCTGGTAAAAAATCCACCCGCAATGCAGGAGTCCTGGGTTTGATCCCTGGGTTGGGAAGGTCCCCTGGAGAAGGGAAAGGCTACCCACTGCAGTATTCTGGCCTGGAGAATTCCATGGACTGTATATTCCATGGGGTTGCAAAGGGTTGTACACGACTGAGTGACTTTCACTTAGCTTCATAGTGATTTACATACAAGGTCTTGTTTAATTCTTTCAATATCCTTATGAATTGGGTAATCTCATTTATAGGTTTGGGATTGATTGTTTTATATCCATTGATTGTTTTTCATTAAAAATTCTTGAAATTGGTTCAAGATGGTGGAGCAGAAGGACGAGTGCTCACCTTTTTTGAGGACACCAAAATCGCAACTAGCTGTTGAACAACAATTGACAGGAGGATGCTGGAACGCACTAAGTAATTCTGAAAAGCTGCATATGTTTGATGAAACTAACGGGACTGCTTTTCTCATTATTCCACTTTTTAGGAAGGGAAAGACAGACACAGACTGCCCAGCATCAGTTGTACGTGGTAGAGCTGAAACTCCAACCCACCGTCTTAGCCACTGTGGTTTAACTGCTCAATGCTGCCCACACAGGATGGGGCTTCCCGGGTGGCTTAGTGGTAAAGAATCCCCCTGCCAATGCAGGAGATGCAGGAGACACATGTTCGATTCCTGAGTGGGGGAGATCCCCTGGAGTAGGAAACAGCAATGTGCTCCAGTATTCTTACCTGAAAGATTCCATGGACAGAGGAGTCTGGTGGGCCAGTCCGTGGGATCGCAGAGAGTCTTCCATGGCTGAGCAGGCAAGCACAGAGCTATTTACTAGCCAACGCCCAGGTGGGGTAGTGGCAGAGGGTCTGAGAAACCGGACTTGTCAGGGAGACTATCTCCTCCGGGAAGTCTGGAACTTCCTTCCAGGTCTGGAACTTCCTTCCACAGCAGACAAATGCTGTCACATTCCAATAGTAAGACTTCACATCCTCTTTTAATTAATTAAATTTGTTTAACTCTCAAGGCAAGGCTAGAAGTAGGTCTGGAAGGAGTTATGATCGTCTGAGTAAAATTAAGTCAGTTTCACAGCGTCACACAGGCAGCTAGAGGGAGGAAGGAATGCCCTGTGGTTCTAGGTCAGGCGCACTTCACACTCAATACAGCAGCCGTGAACCTAAAGAGCAAGCGCAAACACACATGGGGAGAGGCATTACAGGCTCATGAACATGACCCGTATCAAACCAGAGTGATGGAGAGACGAGACACCCCGGCTAAGGAAGAGGAGGGGACAGGCGGCAGAAGCAGGGATACTGGAGAGACCAAAGACAGACTTCCCCAGTTTCTAACTTGGCTGGAAAAAGTATCGGCAGTTGCCTGGATGGGGGCAGGTGTGTGTGTCCGCCGCTTACCCCCCGAGGTAGGCATAGCAGACGTAATCAGTTGGATTGGGATCACAGCACTGACCTTGATATGGCACTCCAGGCAAAAAGCACCACCTGCATGTTGTTCTGTGAAACCACACCCAGATGCCATCCCTCCATTAAAGGGTCAAAAGCTGAAACCTGCACATTCTCAGTCAAGAAACATACAGAGAGAGATCTTGGATACTTACCAGATGTATCCTGAGAGCTCTTGGTCATTTTACTTAAGGATCTGAGCCTCAATTGCCTCATTTACAAAATGAAGACAATAGTACTTACTTCACAGGGCTGTTGAAGGATTTAAAACCATAATCCCTACCCAGTGTTTAGTGGGTGCCTGTTTTTTTATCATTATTATCTGTGCTAGATGAGGGATGACTAATGCCTCCTCACAAAATCTGTTAAGTACCAATGTAAGGAAAAGACAGAATCCAGTCTCTAATTTGGTTCCCAACATAGAATCAAATTGTTTCATTGATTGACTGATTTATGATTGATTAATTCAAGAGTTATTGACTGCCTGCAATGTCACTCTAGAGTAGACCAGTTGGAAAAGACCCTGTTGCTGGGAAAGACTGAAGGCAGGAGGAGAAGGAGGTGACAGAGAATGAGATGGGTGGACAGCATCTCCGACTCAATGGACATGAGTTTGAGCGAACTCCGGGAGATGGCAGAGGACAGGGAGGCCTGATGTGCTGCAGTCCACGGGGTCACAACGAGCTGGACACGACTGAGCAGCTGAACAGAATAGCAACAGAAGCTGCGCCGTCGCAGTCATCCTATTAAACACGGGAAACGCAATCACGGGATTCAGCAGTGGGCTTTGACGTCTTTTCTGCTGTCACCTTCCTGGAGGATGTGACCGTGTAACAGAACTGACTGGGCCTTTACTCTCTATGGTCAGTGACTAGGATCCAAGACTGAAGTCAAAGAGGTGCACAGAATGCGTGGTGTGCATACTCAGTTTTGTCCGACTCTGCTACCAGCCTCCTCCATCCATGGGATTCTCCAGGCAAGAATACTGGAGTGGGTTGCCATGCACTCCTTCAGGGGATCTTCCCGACCCAGGGATTAAACCTCTGTCTCTAAAGTCTCCTGCATTGGCAAGCAGGCTCTTTATCACTAGCGCCACCTCAGAAGCCCCAGGTGTTCATCTTTAGATTTCTATAAATTGGGGATGCCTCTTTTGGTGAAACTATAACAATGGTGTTTTGGGTTAATAGCAAAAGAAAATGCAAGACTCCAGAGACTGAGATCAGCCAAGGAGTTCTGTCTTTTAGTCCTTGTTAAATAGAGCTTCAGAATCTGTACTGTCTCTTCCTTCTCCTAGATGATGGTGTGAGCCAGTAGAGAAAATACATTTATGTTTTTACTAGTTAGGGCTTTCTGAGCAAAGAAATCTAGGACTTGGATTGAAGGGCCAGACTGAGATGTTAAAGACATTGAAAAAGCCAGAGACTTCAGGAGGCTTATCTTTCCATGTGTGTACTCGTTAAAGGGGGATAAGACTCTTGGCTATACACTTCCGTTTGTCTTCTCTATCCCCTAGAGATATTTATTTAAATTCCAAAGTGTAAAAATTCTGGAACTTTTTCCCTGTTTCCCCCAAAGGAAAACATATACCTTAAAGAAATGAGGATTCTCTCCCTCTTTCTGGAGCACAGGGAACAATATGCATATATGCACTCCCAGATACATATTTTCAGAGTCCCTCCCCTGTGAGGCTCACATTGCATCACCCCAGAAGGGGGAAGAACAGAGGCATGAGGAGTGGGTGCAGTTATTGTTGTAAGCCCCAGAGGGATCAGGTGGAGAGGGAGGTGGGAGGGGGGATTGGGATGGGGAATACATGTAAATCCATGGCTGATTCATGTCAATGTATGACAAAAACCACTACAATACTGTAAAGTAATTAGCCTCCAACTAATAAAATTAAATGGAAAAAAAAAAAAGAAAAAAAAAGAATAAGGTTTGCCTTGACTGGAAACTTCATGTGTGCATTCAGGACAGTATATGACAATAGAAGTATTAAAAACTTCTCACCTGGGAGCCTGAAGCCCGGTGTATTTTATGCATTGATGGAGGCAGACAGCAGATGGGTCACCTAGATGTGCAGCTGGGCCTTTCTGTACTGAATGGGGTAGTGTCTGATGCAGGAGGGGGATGGCAGGAACACGGACATCTTCAATCAACAAAGAAATAAAGGGCCTGAAATAATATCTAATAACTATTATCTTTTTGCATTTGGGGGGGCATTTCATGTTTATTTGTCACACAGGTGATACAGAAGTGTGCTGGTTAAGTGTTTAAAAACCAGTTCTAGGGGTGGGGCAGGGTCTTGGTTTGTAGTGTTTGCCAATGTCTGTGGTGTAAATACTCCCAGCACATTGACTACAGACTGGTGTGTCAACCAGCTTATGAAATTCCTGAAAGTGTAACAGTAGGCCCTCCCAAGCTGGTATGAGCCAGCTGTTCCACACGACTGGCACACAGCTAAGACAGACAAACTACAAGCCAGAAGGGAACATATACACTGAAAGAGCAAGCAATAAAGGAGAGTTCCAAATAATGTGAGTAGATGGTCCCCCTTCAAGAGTTAAGGTTTAATTGCCACACACTCCTCTCCCACCTCCCCCACCATTGAGAGTGTGTTACACTCAGTGACTCTTTGCAAAGAATAGCAGAGGGCAAGGGAATAATATCACCTTTACAGTGGAGAAACCTGGAAAATGCTAATAACAAATAATAAAACAATAAAAGTTACATCATGTGATATGGTGCCACATGGTTGCCCTGCACCCCTTAATTGGATGTAATGAGAAGAGGAATTCATACCTGTATGTTTGTTCAAAAACCCCAGAGCCTCAGGCTAATAATGAAAAAAACAAATGAAAAAGCAAACAGGCAAACCCAGGTTGTGTGATATTCTATAGGGTATTTGATCAACATTTTTAGGACTCTCAAGGTCACAGCTACCAAGTCACAGACCAGAGGAGACCAGGAAGACATGACAACTAAATGCAATGTGGCACTCTGGGTTGGATCTGGGAATTATAAAGGATAGTAGCAAAAAATAATGATGAAATCAAATAAAGTCTGGAGCTTGGTTAAATGTCAGGGTCTTGGTTTTGACAAGTGTACTGTGAAAATGTAAGATGTTTCCAGTGAGTGAAATTGGTTGAGGGGTGTATAGGAACTCTGTGTAGCATCTTTGCAACTTGTCTGAAAATCTAAAATTATTGCAAAATAAGAATGTTTACTGATATTTAAAAGATACAAACATTAGAGGGGGCGGGGTGATGGATAGAAAGAACACAGAGAGTTTTTAGAGTGGTGAAACTCTTCGGTATGATACTACATGCGTGCTCTGTCACTTTAGTTGTGTTCAACACTTTGTGACCCCAAGGACTGTAGCCCTCCAGGCTCCTCTGTCCATGAGATTCTCCAAGCAAGAGTACCGGAGTGGGTAGCCATGCCCTCCTCCAGGGGATCTTCCCAACTCAGGGATTGAACTAAATCTCTTGTGTTTTCTGCATCACACGTGGATTCTTTACTGCTGAGCCACTGGGGAAGACTGTATGATATTATAATGATGGATACATGTCATTATGCATGCATGTTAAGTTGCTTCAGTTGTGTATGACTCTTTGTGACCCCATGGACTGTTGCCTGCCAGGCTCCTCTGTTCATGGGATTCTCCAGGCAAGAATATTGGAGGGGGTTGCCATTCCCTCCTCCAGGGGGTCTTCCTGACCCAGGGATCGAACCTGAGTCTCTGAAGTCTCCTGCATTGGCAGGTGGATTCTTTACCACTAGCGCCACCTGGGAAGTCCACGTGTGTCCAAATCCACAGAATGTGCAGCACCAAGAGTGAAGTTTGATTTCAATTACGAACTTTGGGTGATAATAATGAGTTCATGAAGGTTCATGGATTGTCACAAATGTGCCCCTTTGTGGGGGCTGTGAAGAATTGGGGAGGCTGTGGGCATATGGAAACTCTTGACTTTTTGCTCTGTTTTTCTAACCTAAAATTTTTCTTCAATATAAAGTCCATTAAAATAGCAACCGCATCCATGCAAGCATAAGTCCTAAACGAAAAGGACTGTTAATAGCATTATATGTGTACTTTCCTCATTGTATGTGGATGATCTGTCCTCAGAAGACACCAAGGTTCTTAGTGTCTGTCTTCTGAGACATGGGGTTTTTCCATGAAAAGCGAACACAGTGCTTCTCTGAGCTCTCAGGAGATAGAAACGTCCATCATGAAAATGTTTCATAACCCCTTCATTTTTTTCAAGTAGAGTTGTTGTACAATATTAGATAAGTTGCAGCTTTACAGTATAGTGATTCACAATTTTTAAAGGTTAGACTCCACTTAGTTACTATAAAGTACTGACTGTATTCCCTACGTTGTACAATATATCCTTCTTTATAGCTTATCTTATACATAATAGTTTGTACCTCTTAATTCCTACCCAATTTTCCCCTCCCCACCTCCCTCTCCCCACTGGTAGCCACTAGTTTAGTCTCTTTATCTGTGAGTTTGTAACCCCTTTGTTTTGGAAGTCAGTTCCTTAAAATCAAAAGAGTGCTTGTTTTTTCTTGCATTCATTCAGATGTTTTCAGAACATGTTCATTCTTTATCCAAGTAGAAACATAGAGTGTTAGTAGCTCAGTCATATCTGACTCTTGGTGACCCCATGGACTGTGGTATCCACAGGGCTCCTCTGTCCAAGGAATTCTCCAGGCAAGAATACTGGAGTGGGTAGCCATTCCCGTCTTCAAGGGATTTTTCCGACCCAGGGATTGAACCCGGGTCTACTGCACTGCAGGCAGATTCTTTCCCGTTTGAGCCACCAGGGAAGCCCTGACATTAGAGTCAAACAGTGGCCTTTTTAATCTCACGTTGCTGTTAATTCGCCAAGTCATGATTGACTCTTTGAGACCCCGTGGACTGCAGCATGCCAATCTCGTGTGACCATCAGCTATATAAAACCAACCTGATTTCAGGTTATTTCAAATAGGTCTATGTAGCTCTCTGTGAGCTACAGAAAGGTGACAGAAACTCAGAGCAAAGTTTCTTGGAGTTTTAGC
Organism: Hydropotes inermis; assembly: GCA_020226075.1. Taxonomy (NCBI): domain Eukaryota; kingdom Metazoa; phylum Chordata; class Mammalia; order Artiodactyla; family Cervidae; genus Hydropotes; species Hydropotes inermis. The sequence continues at coordinate 42,009,440 of CM035298.1, forward strand.
TTCTTTAAGCTCTCAGAGAAACTAACAAAAACACAATGCACACTCATAGTTACTCCATAGTAAAGAAACACTATTTCATGTTAAATTTGGTGAGAACTTTGATAATCTGACCCATTGCTGGATGGGAACCCACTCAAGGTGACTCAGTGAGAACGGGAAGGCTCTGAGCACCTTACCTCCCACCCCAGGGCCCCCGTCGTCACAGCAACTGTGAATAGCGTGAGACCAGGAGGAGGAACCACAGCATCAACTGAATAAAGGCTGAAAGAAAAACAAGCGTATCGATGGCCTTTACCCAGCATCCTTTTGTTTGCAGCAATAACCCTGCCTGGAAAACTATCATTTATCAATGTCCGAACTTTTCTATAGATGCTTAGTCTTTCTTGAGCAAAAATCTTTAAGATGTGGTTTAAAACTTTGCCTTAGCTTTAATTACTTATCCATGTGCTTCTATTGTGGTAATTGCAAAAGCTCCTTTTTTTTTTTTTTCCCTCCTCTTTCCTAAATCGGAAATCACTGGTGAACGGACAGCTGGGCTGGGCTGTCTACTGAGGTCTCTAGAGAGCAGCTCCAGGTAAAGAATGGTTCTGACTAGATGGCAAATCAAAACAGACTATGTCTCCCTGCCTTGAAAGCATTCTTTGACAAGGATAAAGCAAGAGAGAGGGTGGCAGACTTGAGGATGTGAAGGAAACCGATCAGCTCCCACAGACAGAACAGCGACTGGGCCACATTGTGGGAGAAAACCGACAGCTCGGAATGGAGAGAGGGGCCCTTAGATGCAGGGTCCTCTCTTCCTCTCTCTCTTATTTATTTATTTTTGGCTGTGCTGAGTCTTCTCTGTTGCACGTGGGCTTTCTCTAGTTGGGGCGAGTGGGGGCTCCCCTCTGGCTCTGGTGCCCAGGCTTCTGACTGCAGTGGGTTCTCTTGTGGAGCAAATGCTCTAGGGCTCCAGGGCTCAGCAGCTGTGGCTCACAGGTTTGGTTGCCCCGAGGCATGTGGAATCTTCCCAGACCAGGGATCGACCCCACGTCCCCTGCATTGGCAGGCGGATTCTTAACCAGTGAACCACCAGGGAAGCCTCAAGGATACTCCCTTGTGTCTGCTTCTCTCTTCTCTGCTTTCTGCCCATGAGAACCAGGAACACTGCTGTGCAAGCGCGGCCCTGGCTGGAGACAACCACGAATGTCACTCACATGCGGCGGGAGTGGGAAGCAAATGAGAGGAGAGGGTGGACCTTCCTTCCTCTCTGCATACCAAGGAGGAGATGAGTAGATTGTACTTTGTAGCGCTCAGGGCTCAGGAAGGTTCTTGAAGATTGACGAGTCTGATCCCTGGTTAGGGAACTAAGATTCCACAGGCTGTGTGGTATGGTCCAAAAAACAACTTGATTAATTTTTAAGATGGACTTGGCTACTCGTGGACTTTTAATAACAGCCTCGAATTTGAGAGTCGGCTGACTTTATGAAAAGGTTGAATTTCTTAAAATTCATATGTTGAAGTCCTCACCCTTAGTACCTCAGGATGTGACCTGATTTGGAAATAAGGTCATTGAAGATGCAGTTAGTCAAGAGGGATGGAGTAAGTGAGCCCTCATCCAATAAGGCGGCCGTCCTCATAAAGAGGGGATGCTGGGGACAGGTGCATGCACAAAGAGAAAGCCACATCAAGGTGAAGCGGAGATGGGGGTGAGGCTTCTGCAAGCCAAGAGCCATCAGGGATGGCCAGAAACCCCCAGGTGCTCAGGGAGAGGCACCAGACAGGTTCTCCCTCACAGGTCTGTGAGCGAATCCGCCAGGTTGACAGTTTGACCACAGACTTCTATCCTCCAGATCTCTGAGACATAAGTTTCTGTTTCTTAGTCCACCCCACTGTGGTCCTTTGTTGAGGCAACCCCAAGAGAGTATCACTAACGCAGAGGCCAGTGTAGCCTGGTGGGGAAGCTGATGGGGGAGACTCAGAAGAATGTGTAACACCAGAGGCTCAACCTCCTGAGGCATCATCCCCTCTCCTCCTTCAGCTCACTAGGAGGCAACTTGAGGCTGGACCCCCTCCTGTACAGATGACATGGGGAGGATGCTGTGAGCATCCATGCAGCACCCCAGAGTCACCAACCATTAGAACTAATGAGAGAGAGTGGTAACGTTAGCAGAGACTACTCAGATTTCTGTGTCCCTCTATGCCAGGAATAAAAGCTAGAAAACTTAGTGGAAAAAAGAAAGTGCAAGTGAAGTTGCTCAGTCATGCCTGACTCTTTGCGACCCCATGGACTGTAGCCTAACAGGCTCCTCCATCCATGGGATTTTCCAGGCAAGAGTACTGGAGTGCATTGCCATTTCCTTCTCCAGGAGATCTTCCCAACCCAGGGATTGAACCTGGGTCTCCCACATTGTAGGCAGATGCTTTACCATCTGAGCCACCAGGGAAGTCCTAAACATGATGGAAAATAATACAGTTTTCACAACAGTGATAAATCCGTAACATCTTTAAGAATTTACTTAAAGAATGCACAAAACTCTACAGAGAGCAATTCAAAGCTTTTATTAAAACATAGCTAAACATCTGAAAACATGTTGTTCACCATTATGTTCACAAGTGTGATGCCTTGAAATTGTAATGGAGTCAAAAGTTCTAAAATCAATTTGTGAATTAAACACAATTAAAATTTCAGCAATTTTTTTTTTACAAAGTCAGCCGACACTCAAATTTGCAGCTGTTATTAAAAGTCCACGAGTAGCCAAGTCCATTTAAGAAATTAATTAATTGGATTTTTGGCCATGCCACACACCATGTGGGGTCTTAGTTCCCTAAACAGGGATTGAACATGTGCCCTTGGCATTGGAAGTGTGGAATCTTCACCACTGGACTGCCAGGGAAGTCCCACCAGCTCAAGTTTTAAAAAGAAGAGCAAATAAGGAGAAATTCCTTGGCAAATATGAAGACATACTGCCATGATATGGCAACAAAAAGAGTTGGTGCAAGAATAACCAACTACAATAATGGAGTTAAATAGAAACTTCAGAAGCAGATGCACCTATGTCTAGGAATTTGATGTATGAAAGAAATGGCAGACATATTAAAAGGAAAGGACCAGTTCTTATTAAGGTGATATTGGGAAATGGATTAATATTTTAGAGAAAATAAAGTGGGATCTCTACCTCACACCATATACAAAGGGAGAACCTTTAGACAATTTCAGACCTAAATGTAGAAACATAGATGTGCAAGGTAATGAAACAATAGGAGAATTTTTGAATGGAGTTAGTACCAAGTATACACAAAGTGCTCTGGCAAATCAACAGCAACAAAAAAGACACAAATACTAACACAAGGGCCAAAGAGCAGGGCATTCAGAATAGAAACCTTGAGTGGCTCACAGGTATGGAAAAGAGTTCAGACTCACTCTTAATCATAGAAATGCCCAATTTAAACAGCAATGGGACATGGAAATGACCTAAATGTCCATTGGTAGAGGAACGGATATAGAAGGTGCGGTATACATATACAGCAGAATACTACTCAGCCATAAAAAAGAACATAACAATGCCATTTGCAGCTACATGGATGCATCTAGAGATTACCATACTAAGTGAAGTCAATCAGACAGAGAAAGGAAATTACCATATGGCATCACTCACATGTGAAATGCGACACAGATGAACCTCCCTCTTAAACAGAAAAAGATCACAGACATAGAGGTTAGCTCTGTGGTTGCCAAGGGGAAGGGGGTTGGAGGAGGGAAGGAGCGGGAGCTTGGGGTTAGCAGGTGTCAGCTTGTAAGTGTGGAATGCATAAACAACAACGTCTTGCTGCATAGCACAGAGGACTATATTTAACAGCCTATGATAAACCATAATGGAAAAGAATGTTAAAAATAAATGTATATATAGGCATATATATGTATGTGTGTATAACTGAATCGGTTTGTTGAACAGCAATTGCTAACACAACATTGAAAATCAACAATACTTCAATAAAAAATAAATGGTAATGAGATGCCACACTGCACCTGTCAGGTGGGTTAAAATCAGATTGTTACAGAATATTAAGTCTGACAAGTGTGGCAAGGGTGTGGGGAAACAGGTGGGACTGGATCAACATTCTGGGAAGTGATCTGGCGAGAAAGATGGCAGGACTCAGGAAGATATTATTTTTTAGGTTGTAGAGTAAACAGATTTTTAATTAGAAACATAAACTTCTAAATAGATTTCCAGGTGACACAGTGGCAAAGAATCTGCCTGCCAGTGAAGGAGATGCAAGAGACATGGGTTCTATCCCTGGGTTGGGAAGATCCCTTAGAAAAGGACATGGCAACCCCCTCCAGTATTCTTGCCTGGGAAATTCTGTGGACAGAGAAGCCTGATGGGCTACAGTCCATGGGGTTGCAAAGAGTCAGACATGACTGAGTGACTGAGCGTCACACATACTGAAGGCTATCAACCGCTGAGGTACCTTGATGAATGGCAGAAGGCTGGGTTCATTGTCCTCTGGGCAATGCGGTTGGAGAAGGACACGTCCTGTGGCGTTAGACCCACCACCTCCAACTTGAGTGCTCTTTCTGCCCCACCAGGGCCCACTTGCAGGTGCTGTTAAAACCATTGTTGCCATGAGACTGAAGCCAGCCACAGCAGATGACTCTTGCTCATTTTCAGCTCAGACTGAAAAGCCAGGTTTACAGTCTTAAACAAAATAATGCTTTATAATTGACTTTCATAAATATGGCTAATATAGTAATGCTTCAGAAGGCTGTGTCTTGGTATTGATTGAGAAGGTTGAAAGATCAGACCTACTGGAGCAACATGTGGATTCACCTTTGCATCCTTAGTCCGTGGCTCAGTTCCTGACATTTAGGGATTTAATCACTTTAACGGAAAGAAGGGGCAATCTACTTGTTTCCAAAATCATGGGAAGACATTTTCTTTTCTTTTTTTTTTTTTGAGACAGTGACCTCAACTCTTTTTTCTTGTCTGAGAATTCTTTTATTCAAGAAACATATTTGAGCAACTGTGTGCCAGGAAATGTACCAAGTGCATGACGTGCATCTCCTTGTTGAGCCTCCTCCCAAGGACCCACTTGGAGAAGCTGTAAGATTCCTGTGTATGGAAGAACCAAGGCTTGGGGGGCTTAACTGTCTTCCCTCTATTCTTATGGAGCTTGCAAAAGTAAATAGGACATGCTTTTTTTCCTCAAGAATTAGCATCTTCCCTGGTAGCTCAGACAGTCAAGACTGCTTGTGATGTGGGAGACCTGGGTTTGATCCCTGGGGTGGGAAGATCCCCTGAAGAAGGGAATGGCAACCCACACAAGTAATCTTGCCTGGAGAATTCCATGGAGAGAGCCCATGGGGTTGCAAAAGAGTCGGATACAACTAACACACACACAGGGTCAGTTATAGGGCTTCCCAGGTGGCACTAGTGGTAAAGAACTTGCCTGTCAATGCAGGAGACACAGGTTCAACCCCTGGGTCAGGAAAATCCTGTGGAGGAGGGCATGGCAACCCCTTTCAGTATTCTTGCCTGGAGACTCCCATGGACAGAGGAGCCTGGAGGGCTACAGTCCATGGGGTCACAAAGAGTTGGACGCAACTGAAGCAGCTTAGCATGCTCACACCCACAGTCAGTTAAAAACTGTGGGAAGTCTGAAATATTTTAGGTAAAGAATAAAGAATTGACTTAAGAGATCACAAAATGGAAAGTTTAATTCTCTAATTATGATTGGCTTCCCAGAGATGGTAACATACGCAGTGAATTTTGAATTGTGAAGTGAATTTTGTTGCTCCCATAGGAGAAAGAAATGGCAACCCACTCCAGTATTCTTGCCTGGAAAATCCCATGGACAGAGGAACCTGATAGGCTACAGTCCAACGGGTCATAAAGAGTTGGACAGGACTGAGTGATTTCACTTTTCTTTCACTACAGGCATTTTATGGGAGGGGAATAAGCTTGTTGAAAGGGAGCTATAGGAAAGGATGCAGGGTTTAAATTAGGAATAGTGAAGGCAGTTGGAAATGAAGGACTGAAAATAGAAAGGCACACGGGAATCCGAGATGCATCTTCATAGATGCAATACTTAAAAAGTCTGGGATTCCATAACCTCACGGAAGGAAATGCTGTAGAAGATACATCCTAAATGTGGAGTCAAGAGTGAACCCCGTGAAATTTTTGGCGATATGTGTGTGTGTGTATTTGTAGGAGAGAGTATGTGTGTGAAGGAGATGGTCATATGAGTGTCTTTTCTGGAAAGAAGGACCACAGTCTGTGGCTGACCACTTCTTCTCTGTGGGTTGTGTAACCTATGAAAAGGTGAAGAACCACTGCACATATAGTGAGAAAGCAAAGATCAGACCTTAGGAGTTACACAGAGTGTATTTGGTGAAGAAGGCTACAGAGATACAATCAGAGAGGAGAACCATGGGCATCTACTGTTACAGAGGGCAAGAGGAAAAGGTTAAAGCATAGGATGACTCGGGACTTTGCTGCTGGGCCAGTGACTAAGACTCCACGTTCCCAAGTGCAGGGGGCCTATGTTCCATTCCGAGTCAGAGGACTAGATCCCACTTGCCCTGGCTAAGAATTCACATGCCCCAAGAAGGATGGACGATCCTAAGTGCTGAAACTAAGACCTAGTGCAATCAGATAAATAATTTTGAAAAGCACTGGACAACTGGTCAACCATACCTAATGCGTTCTAGTTTGAGAGTTCTACCAAGTATGATCATCTCTGCTCTCATGCGTTATCAGGAAATCATTATCATTTACAAGCTCCAGTGGATGTTGCAGTCTTCCCCGATGGCTCAGTGGATAAAGAATCCTCCTACAGTGTAGGAGCTGCAGAAGACTTGGGTTTGAACCCTAGGTCCAGAAGATCCCCTGTTGGAGTATGTCATAGCAACCCACTCCAGTATTCTTGCCTAGAGGATTCCATAGACAGAGGAGCCTGGTAGGCTACAGCCCGTGGAGTCGCAAAGAGTCGGACAGGACTGAAGCTACTTGGTATGCATGCATGCACAGTGCATCCCTGGGTTGGGAAGATTCCTCGGAGGAGAAAATGGCTACCTGCTCCAGTATTCTTGCCTGGGAAATCCCAGTGGACAATGGAACCTGGTGGGATACAGTCCATGGGGTCGCAGAGAGTTGGACACGACTGAGCGACTAAGCATGCTTGCATGGATATTGTAAGTGATGAAGAGTAGACAGGCTAATTCAACCACAACTGGAAGCTGAGCGCTATTTGAAAATGGTCCACAAGATGGCACTATGGGCCAATAAGAATATTCATCTGGCTTCACAAGTGAAATACGCTTCCCTTCCTCTTGTTTTTCTTTCTTCTTTGCTAATATGCTGCAGCCTGATCCCCCGCATTATTTGCCTATTAAAAACACTGGCATTTGGAAATAATATCCCTAATTTTCACTATTCGTGCTTACTCTTTGTGTAATCCTTGGTAGACTTTAGAAAACCTTCATCTGAATCTCTGTTCTAACACAGAAAGTTGGATCGAATCCCTAATTTACTAAAACCCCTCATAAGGCTGTGTGTAGTCATTTATTGATCCTTGGGGGAGCTGTGAGGTTGGAAAAGACTGGAGGGAAAATGAGAGTGAAAGGAGAGAAAAGGCCTCGAAGTCTGACGAGAAGAGCAAAGAACACAAGCCTCAGCCATGACCCAGCTGGCAAGGGAGGAAAACGGCCAGAAAACCCATGGAGGTGCTTTCAAGGAAGAGAGCCTCTTTATCCCGGGCTGCATATTAGTCAGAACTTTCACGTGAAAACCTACATTTAGAAATTATTATTTCTATGCAGGAAGAACAAACGACTTAAATTAGGCACCAGGAAGAGGAGTTCACATATATCCTTTGGATAAAGAAAATCGCCATGCAATTTTCCATTCATATGGCACTTAACCAGCTTCCAAAGTGCTTTTGTGTCTCCATCATTTTATTTGATTTTCAAAACCGACTGGCAGTGGGCAGTGTAACTGACCCTCCCTACCCCCCCCACCACCACTTTTCACAGCAGGAGGCAGAGGCTCAGAGAGGTTAAGAGTCTTGTTCAAGGGTGCACAGCGATTGACTGGGAGAACAGGCAAGAAAATCTAAGCCTTCAGGTTTTCTTTTTTTTTTTTCAGTTTTATTTATTTATTTATTTACTTTACAATATTGTATTTGTTTTGCCATACATTGACATGAATCTGCCATGGGTGTACATGTGTTCCTCATCCTCAACCCCCCTCCCAAGTCTTGCAGTTTTTTAATGTGTGAAATGGTGTAGAGGTGTGTTAAACGTAACCATATACTAAAGGTCTTGACACAGAGTCAGTACACTCTAGCTAGTTTCATTGTTTAGAAGGAATAGGATAAAATGCCTATTTCCAATGATATATATGTTAAGGATCTTTGATCGCAAAGACAGAAGCCAATTAACTTGTTAACAACCTGCTAAATTACCACCCAAACCCCTCCCTCTCTGCCCCCCATTGTGCAGAAAAAAAAATTGAAAGTCATTACACTGGGTATTTCTCAGATGAAGGCCCTAAAGGTCACTTCTGTTGTTGTGTGGTTGCTCAGTCATGTCGGAATCTTTGTGACCCCATAGACTGCAGCACGCCAGGCTTCTCTGTCCGTCACTACTTCCTGGGGTTTGCTCAAACTCACGTCTACTGTGTTGGTGATGCCATCCAACCATCTTATCCACTGTCACCACCTCCTGTCCTCAGTCTTTCCCAGCGTCAGGGTCTTTTCCAATGAATGGGCTCTCTGCATCAGGTGGCCAAAGTATTGGAGTTTTAGCTTCAACATCAGTCCTTGCCTTGAATATTCAGCGTTGATTTCCTTTAGGACTGACTGGTTTCATCTCCATGCAGTCCAAGGGACTCTCAACAGTCTTCTCCAGCACCACAGGTTGTAAGTATTAATTCTTTGGCATTCAGCCTTCTTTCTGGTCTAATTCTCACATCTGTACATGACTGTTGGAAAAGCCATAGCTTTGACTATGCGGATCTTTGTTGGCAAAGCGATGTCTCTGCTTTTCAATATGCTGTCTAGGTTGGTCATAGCTTTTCTTCCAAGAAGCAAGCATCTTTTAATTTCATGGCTGCAGTCTCTGTCCACAGTTGTGAAGCTAAACATTTATGTGCCTGTCACTGTTTGTGAACTCATTTAACTCTCTGATGACCCTATAAAGCAAATAATAGAATGTGTCCCATTTTAGAGGAAAGAAAATGGAGGCACATTTGACTAGGGTGGCTGAAAACTGGCGAGACCTCCTCACATCAGAAAACAGTAATCTTTAGAAGATCACTGTAAATCAAAAGAGTTGGTATTAGATGGAACATGAAACTGTGGATATTTAGCCATTTTTGGCCTCGAGGTTGCCTCTGACTATATCTGGTACTTGTATGGTACTCAGAGAAGTGCCTGCAATATGTGTGTGTGCGTGTGTGCACTTAGTTGTGTCCAACTCTTTGTGACACCGTGGACTGTAGCCCGCCCGGCTTCTGTCCACGAGATTCTCCAGGCAGGGATATTGGAGCACATTGCCATTTCCTCCTCCAGGGGATCTTCCTGACCCAGAGATCGAACATGCATCTCTTGCGCCTCCTGCATTTACCACAGTGCCCCCTGAGAAGCCCCACTCTGTGATACAGTCAGCACCCAATGATGTGTTTCATTATTATTAAATGACCCTGCCTGTCTGCAGGCAAGAGGGCTTCAAAAACTAAAATCTCGCAGGGCCATTATCATTATTATTTGGGGTAAAAGTCCAGGAACAGGTCCTTTGATGAGAGCTACACTGCAGTTTCCCAAGGAGCAAGCTAGGCATCTGTCCACTTGTTTTTTCCCACTTTCAGTCTCTATCTCTGTGTGTCTGCACCACTAGCTTGTCCTCTTATTTCTCAGACTTGAGACTTGTGTGAATTCTTTGGCCCTGAGAGCACAGCGCAAGGTCTTTGTTTTATGGCAACACAAGAGCGTGTGCAGAAGCCCTTGACTCATCCTTTGGGGCTCAATCCCCTTCCACCTCGTACCCTCTCCCCTCCCCCTCCCCCCATTGCTGGCCCTTGCAGCTCACCTCTGAAACTGTCCTGAAAACAATGGGCTGCATAACCCAGAGCTAGAAAGGTTTCTGAGAGTTACTTAGCCCAACCTTTGAGCCGTTTGTTGACAAAGAGGTGGGGTGGTTAGTCAAACAGGTGCAAAAAAGCTGGGGGATGGCCTAGGTCTAGGAGGGGAGCTGCCCCTAGCCTGGGAACCAACAAGCCTGTGATGTGGTGGGACAGTCAGTGACTCCACAATTCCCTGGAAATCCCAGTGCACAGCTCCACACATCACCACTGGAAAAGAAAGCAAAAACAAGCCCTGCAGCCCAGTTACCCACTTCTCCCTCAAACCCCAGCCTCGATCCGACCTGCCTGAACAAGCAAGGCCACGCAAGAGCCAAGGCTTACTTATTTTCTGGAAGGAGATGCGAAGACCTGTTTTCAGCGAAACTGGTTTCCAAGAAGCATGTGGCTTCTTGACGCTGACCCACTTCTGGATTCAATCCTGGCTGCCTCGGTTTCGAGAATATCATCAGGGTAACTTTCCGGCTGGGCAGTCCACATGGGGACTTGGTCCGTCTTTAAAAGGCACAAATAGCTGCATTGCATAATATAACCTGATGTTCTGACAACCCCGCTTATGCTCAGGCTCAATTTAAAGGTCACCATCGTGGAGAAATAGTGGCAAGAGAATGAAAGCACCTTAAACACGAATTTCACAGGCGTTTCCTCATTTTAAAGTCTTACAGTGCAAAATAGAGGCAAATTGCCCGTGAGTCTAACAAAATACGTAAGCGTAGAATCCATTTCTTGGGAACGAGATCTCTTTAACAAAAATTGTAAAACAGACAAGTGTGAGATGGTAATGTGTATCTTAGATGCTCCATGAAATATTAATCATTCTTTTCCCCCTCTACTTCTTTGGGCTTCTATAGTGGCTCAGACAGTAAAGAATCTACCTGCAATGCAGGCAATGTGGGTTCCATCCCTGGGTTGGGAAGATCCCCTAGAGAAGGAAATGGCAACTCATTCTAGTATTCTTATTTATTTACTTTTTAATTGAAGGATAATTGCTTTACAGAATTTTATTTGGCACTCCAGTATTCTTGTTGCAAATCCTATGAACGGAGGAGCCTGGTGGACTACAGTCCATGGGGTCGCAAAGAGTTGGACACGACTAAGCGACAAGACAACAATACTTCCTGAGGACCTACTGTGTGTCAGGACCTGGGCTATTAATCAGATAGAACAAACCTAATCCCTGCCACACAGAGCTCTCAGTTGGTCAGGAAAGAAAGACACAAAACCACGGAGTTACAGGAAAGGGAGATGAGGGTTGTGAAAGAGAACATGATGTGGGAAGCCCACGGCGGGGGCACCTGTAATAGTGAAAGGGGTGGACAGCGCCATCCCTTAGTGATGTCATGATCTGGCTGAGAGCGCAGGGGTGAGCAGGAGAAGGAAAGGTGTGACCCGGACAGGGGAACAGCATGTCTGGAAGAGACGCGAGGAGAAAGCATGCCTTAGCTGGCACCAGAGATAGTACAGAGTGGGAGCAGCAAGCTTTTTGATCAGTGTTTACTGGAGAATAGTTGCTTTTCAGTGAATTAGTTTCTGCTGCATAGCAAAGTGAATCAGTCTGTATACATATACATCCAGCCCCTCTTTCTTGGCTTTCCTTCCCACTTAAGCCACCATTGGAGAAGGAAATGGCAACCCACTCCAGTATTCTTGCCTGGAGAATCCCATGGAGGGAGAAGCCTGGTAGTCTACAGTGCATGGAGTCACAGAGAATCAGACATGACTGAGGGACTTCACTTCTTTCAGAGCATTGAGTAGGGTTTCCTGAGCTGTACATTAGTTTCTCATTAGTCGCTTATTTTTTATATATATTATCAATAGTGTATCTGTGTCAATCCCAATCTTCCAACTGGTCACCCCCCCCACTTGATATCCTTATGTTTCTTCTCTACGTCTGTGCCTCTATTTTCCATTTTGCAAATAAGACCATCTATACCGTTTTGCTAGATTCCACATATATGCGTTAATATATGATATTTGTTTTTCTCTTTCTGACTTACTTCACTGTGTTTGACAGTCTCTTGGCCCATCCATGTGTCTACAAATGACCCAATTTCATTCCTTTTTGTGGCTGAGTGATATTCCATTGTATATATGTGCCACATCTTCTTTATCCACATCTTCTTTATCCTAAATGCTGATGGACATTTAGGTTGAGGGCAGCAAATTATAGCCCTCAGGCCAGATCCAGCTTAGTTCCTAGTTTCATAAATAAAGTTTTATTGGAATACAGCTGCATCCATTCCCTCATTGTTCATGGGAGGTGTTGTGTTGCAACAGTTGAGTAGCTGAGACAGGAGATGTATGGCAGCTAGCACACAATAGGCACTTAATAAACCGCAGCTGCTCTTATTATCTGCATTCCCCTCATGGTGCAGATAATGACACTGCTGTGAAATGGCTTATGGGAGAAGAGAAAGTTCTTATCTTCCTAGGAACTTGGCCAGAGCAATAAGTAATTGTCAGACTTGGGTTTAGACCCATCCTAATTGATAAAAAACCATTTTGCATCATTACCTACACTGCTGACATTCATCTAGTCAGCAACAGGGTCATGCTGTCATTAAAGGCACCTGCAGTTAAAGGTCAACTCATGCGCAAACACCCTCCCTTCTGAAAAATTTATCAGTCTCTGAATTCTACTCTTTATATATATATATATATATATATACAGACACACACACTATATGTATACACATACACATTATATAACATACATTATGCATTGTATATGTAAATATATACATTACACATATATATACACATTACATTATATATATATATATATATATATATATATATATATATATTAGACAACTAGCTCTCAGCTCTGCTTGGCGAAATTGGACTTTACGAGCTGTTATTTGTCTCTCCAGTTATGATGGCCTCTTTTGTGGACGTGCCCAAAGTGAAAATTTGCCTAGGCCAGGATTTGAGCAAACTCCAGAAGATAGTGGAGGACAGGGAAGCCTCACGGGCTGCAGCCCATGGGGTCGCAAAGAATGGGACACGACTTAGCGCCTGAACAACAGCAGCATCTTCCTGCAGTCACATGCTCTCTTGTGTATCTCTGCTTTTTCTCAAGTTGGGAATGTTTACCACTGCTGTTAGCTGAGACCAGGGGAGCTGCCACACAAACTTGGCTTTGAATAACACTGCATCACATAACATGAGGAGGACATCACTGCATTTTCCGTCTTCAGTTCTTTTACATAGCAATGAAGAAAACTGGCTTTGGCGCCAGACTAATCTACGGTCGTATTAGTTACCTGTTGCTGTGTAAGAAATTAGTCCAATATTGAGACTTACAACACCAACAACATTTTATTATTTTAGATCATATGGGTCAGGACTTTGGGGGTGGCTAAGCTAGGTGGCTCTAACTTGGGGGTTCTCCCAAGATTATAGTAAAGATGTCAGCCAGGTTGCAGTCCTCTGAAGGCTCAATGGGAGTTGAAGATGCTCTTTTAAGATCCCTTACTCCCATGGCTGGAAAGTTGGTGCTGACTGTTGCCGTGTGGGTTTCTCCATAATGCTGCTTGAGGGCCTCCATGACGTGGAAGCTGGCGCTCCTGGAGCAAGTGAGCTAAGGGAGGAAGGCAGAAACAACTATATCTGTTATGACTTAGCCTTGCATTTTGATAGTTTGAGCTGCTAGGCTTCCCGGGTGGCTGGGATGATAAAAAATCTGCCTGTAATGTGGGAGACCTGGGTTCAGTCCCTGGATCGAGAAGATCCCCTGGAGAAGGGAATGGCTACTCACTCTAGTATTCCTGCCCGGAGAATCCCATGGACAGAGGAGCCTGGTGGGCAACAGTCCACGGGGTCGCAAAGAGTTGGACATGACTGAGGAACTAACACTTTCATTTTGAAGAGAATAGCACAAATTGGGTGACTTTTTATTTATTTTTTCCTTTTTTTTTTTAAAAAAAAAAAAAGGTTATTTATTTTTAATTGGAGGATAACTGCTTTACAATGCTGTGTTGGTTTCTGCCATACACCAACATGAATCAGCCGTAAGTATACATATGTCCATTCCTTTTTTTTTTAATTTATTTTTTGATTGATGGATAATTGCTTTACAGAATTTTGTTGTTTTCTGTCAAACGTCAACATGAATCAGCCATAGGTATACATATGTCTCCTCCCTTTTGAACCTCCCTTCCACCTCCCACCCCAAGCCACCCTTCTAGGTTGTCACAGAGCAGTGGATCTGAGTTCCCTACATCATAGAGCAAATTCCCACTACTTATGTATTTTACAAATGGTAATGTGTATGTTTCCATGCTACTCTCTAGATTCGTCTCACCCTCTCCTTCCCCCATTGTGTCCATGGATCTGTTGAATTGGGTGATTTTTAAATAACAGAAATTTGTTTGTCATGGTTCTGGAGACTGTAAGTCCAAGATCAAGGGACCAACATGTCTAGTGACTGGTGAGAACTCTCTTCCCAGGTGCAAATGGCCATCTTCTGACCCTACCTTCACATCATGGAAAGAAGGCAAGAGAACTCTCTGGACTGTCTTTTAATGGAGCACTAACCCCACTCACGAGGACTCCACCTTCAAAGGCCCCACCTCTTAATGCCTTCAGAGTGAGGGATAGGATTTTGACATAGGAATTTTGAGGGGGCACATATACTCAGTCAGTAGCATTGAGAAAGTCACACATTATCACTTCTGTTGCATTCTTCAGTCACATGTACTAATGTGATATAATATGGGAGTTAACTACACAAAAGCATGGATACCAAGAGGCCAGGGTCACCGGGGGCCACTCTGACGGCCTTCTCGGGGTCTGTTGCTACCATTTATGAGCTGTGTGATGTTGTTCATATTATTGCCTTTCACTGTGCCTCAGTTTTCTAACTTGTAAAATGAGAATAATATTACCTGCCTCATATGTGGGCTTTCTGGGTGGCTCAGACAGCAAAGAATCTGCCTGCAAAGCGGGAGACCAAGTTCAATCTCTGGGTTGGAAAAATCCCCTGAAGAAGGGAATGGCAATCCATTACAGTATTCTTGCCTGGAGAGTTCCATGGACAGAGGAACCTAGGTGGGCTACAGTCCATGGGATCACAAAGAGTCAGACATGACTGAGCGACTAACACTTTCACTTCAAATATAATATTCTGAGAATTGATACTAGTGAATCCCAAAGAACAATGCTTAACATATAGTACATGCTAAGAAATGTCCAGTTAATGCTTTCAAACACTCTATTTCAGTCTTACTCAAAGAGCCAGTCCACCATGAGATAAAGAGCTAACATAAGAATATAAATCAATACATTGCACCTTCACTGAGGGAGTTGTGCTACCAAAAAAGAAAAAGTCAGTTGTAAACTAAAAAAAAAATTTAATTAAAAATGTCACTTAAACAAAATGTTGCATGTGCTGATGTAGTTGATTTGCATTTTGGAGCAATCTGTTTGGAGTAGATAGAAAAGGCAGTTTGCAGACCAACAGCCAGCCCACAAATCCCACTTTGAGTTATGCTTTACTAACTCAGGGAGATCCAACCAGTCCATCCTAAAGTGTATCAATCCTGGGTATTCGTTGGAAGGACTGATGCTGAAGCCGAAATGCCAATACTTTGGTCACCTGATGTGAAGAGCTGACTTATTGTAAAAGATCCTGATGCTGGGAAAGATTGAGGGTGGGAGGAGAAGGGGACGGCAGAGAATGAGATGGTTAGATAGCATCACGGACTCAATGGACATGCGTTTGGGTAAACTCTGGGAGTTGGTGAACGGACAGGGAGGCCTGGCGTGCTGTGGTTCATGGGGCTGAAAAGAGTCGGACACGACTGAGTGACTGAACTGCATTGAACTTCCTAGCACTCAATAATCTTCCTTTTTAGACACAAGTGCACAAGCAACAGTGTTCAGTGTTCAGTGTTTTCTGTTTTCCCTTCTCCTCTTAATTTCTCAAAATGTAGAGGGAGGTGCATGAGAACAGGGAATTTTATAAAACTCACAAAGTACTATCACAATGCAGAGGGAGGGAGGACAGTCTAAGAGGGGTATTTATTTGACAAGTGGAGAAGTCACGGAAAGGTATGAAAGGACAATTATCTGTTTAATGACCAATGGTTATTTCCCTCCATTTACTAATGTCTTACAGAATTTCTTTTTGAGTAAATGTAGCTCAGATGGTAAAGCGTCTGTCTGCAATGCAGGAGACCCAGGTTTGAACCCTGGGTTGGGGAGAATCCCTGGAGAAGGAAATGGCAGCCCACTCCAGGACTCTTGCCTGGAAAATCCCATGGATGGAGGAGCCTGGTAGGTTATAGTCCATGGGGTCGCAAAGAGTCGGACATGACTGAGCGACTTCACTTTCACTTTTCAACTTATTTGAACAAATAATTTCTTTTTAGTTTAGGTTCCTTAAAAGCAGAACCTGAGCCAAAGACTTGCCTATAGGGTGTTCATCCTGAAAGTAATTCCAGGGGGAGAAACTGGGGAGTAGATAGGAAAGGAAATACCACAGTAAACTGCTGCATCGGCCAGTTCTGTAGTGGACTGGTATTCTGTCTCACCAATTATGCATCAGCTTTCTTCCCCTATTGGTCAAATACGATCTCCTGGTCTTAATCTTCCTTTGCTGCTAGGTTGCATATTACAGATTGCATGAGTTCCCCAAAAGAGTCATGGGCGATGCCAGAAAAGCTGCAGGCTAGGAAACAAGAAGTGTGCGGTGTAGGTGGAGGCCAGGGCTCTCTGATTCCTCAGAAGAGCCAGTCAAAGTCCGCTACTTGGAACTTTCACAGTGGTAGCTATTGTGAAATGTAGGCCCAGGAAGAGTCCTGTGAATGGTAAGAAATGTTCCATAGAATGTACGTAAAATAAACACACTTTGAAAGTAAAAGTTGGGACTTTCAGTTTCAGCTGGAACATATGAAGAACTCATAAGCTATTACTCCCACCCTTCATCCTTATAAGAAAACACTGGATAAACTGAAAATCAGTGACTTTTCTCAGACCCATCAGAGAAGTAATATTGGATCATCAGAGAAGGCTGGGTTCAAAGATGTGTGAATTCAGAGCAAATTGCCATCTCCAAGAGTAGAGAGAGAGAGAAATTTCCTTACCTTGAGTTAGAGTCATCAACTGGTAGGGGCATTTAAATGTCAATTCAACAAATTTCCAGATATGGGTGTGGATGAGTGTAACAATGAAAAGCTGCTGGGGCTCATCGGTCTTAGACTTCCTCCCACCCAAACTTTCATGAGCTTTAGCCCCAGGAATCACATCAGGTTCTCATGGTGGGAATCGGAGAAAAATCTCTTTGTAGCTCTGGCAGCCATTGTGAAATAAGCTCAGAGCTTTCTTTATGACAAAGCCTTATTCCCTTAGGGGAGGACTTTCCTAGAGTCTTGTTCCAGGAGGAAGAAGAGGATTCTTCCCTACTCCTGCCTCCCTGTCCTACTTAAGGGAAGAAAATTCAATTTAATAAGTGAACAGGCCTTCAAGGTGATTGATTGGGAATGCTATAGCCATGGATGGGGTGGGAAGCAGAGAGAAAAACAGCTATTCTTTTGAGGAAGCGACATGAAGGTCACAGTGCCCAGATCCAGGCTCACTGAAAGGCTGATAGTTAATCAGAAGGTTGTAGGATGCCTTCTATTTCTCTCTGTCTCTAACATCTTACCATCACCCTAACAGTGTGGGGGATTACAGCGAGAAGAACTGCAAGATACAAGCTCTGTCGGGGAAGACTACACAGAAAAGCCCAGAGTCAAGAAAGAAGACAGAATGAGTAACACTAGAGGAATTTGAAAACTTAGGCATCAGCAGCTACAGGAGACATTAAATACAGCCTTTTTACAGGCAGACTAGCACATATTATTACACTAATGGCCTATTTACACTAGTCCCTATTATCTGATACCACATGTGTCACCTTCAGCAAAAAGTTACAAGGTATGCCAAATCAAGAAAAAAGTACACTCTGTAGAGATGAGAAACCCATTGGAACCAGATTCATATATGACATGGATGTTGGAATTATCCAACAGGAAATTTAAAATAATCATGTTGCTGTTTAGTTGCTAAGTCATGTCCAGCTCTTTTGCGACCCCCATGGACTGTAGCCCACAAGAGTCCTCTGTCCATGGGGTTTCTTGGGCAAAAACACTGGAGTGGGTTGCCATTTCCTACTCCAGGGCATATTCTGGACCCAGGGATCGAACTCGCATATCCTGCATTAGCAGGTGGGTTCTTTAATAACCCATCTGGGAAGCAAATAATTATTAGTAATATGCTAAAGGAAAAAGTAGACAACATAGAGGAACAGATGGGTAATATAAGCAGAGACATGGAGTTTCTAAGAAAGAATCCAAAGGAGGTGCTAGAGGAACAAAACTTACAGTGATAATGAAGAATGCTTTTGATGGGCTCATTAGTCGACTAGACATGACCAAGGAAAGAATCAATGAACTTGAAGATAGGACAATAAAATCTCCTCAAGATGAAATGCAAAAAAAGTATCAAAGAACAGTGGGACAATATCAAATGGTGTAACATCTGTGTAAAGGAAAGTATCAAAAAAAGAACAGAGCAGAAGAAATATTTGATGTAATAATGGCCAAGAACCATAGATCCAGGAAGTCCAGAGAACACCAAGAAAGATAAATACAAAAATATCAACACCTATGTGCATCATAGTCAAACTGCAGAAAACTGTAGACATAGAGAAAATACTGAAAAAAGTCAGGAAAATCACCTTATCTGCAGGAGTAATAATGATAGATTATATCAGACTTCTCATCAGAAACTGGGCGGGAAAGAAGGGCGCAGAGTGAAACACTTAAAGTGTTTAAAGAAATATCTACCAATAGAAAATTCTAAACGCAACAAAATTATCTTCCGAAAGTAAAGGAGGAATAAAGACTTTCTCAGACAAACAAAATCTCAGAAATTCATCAGCAGCAGATAGGTATGTCTGTGTGCTAAGTTGCTTCAGTTCTGTTTGATTCTTTGTGAGCCTATGGACTGTAGCCCACCGGGCTTTTCTATCCATGGGATTCTCCAGGCAAGAACACTGGAGTGGGTTGCCATGCCCTCCTCCAGGGGATCTTCCTGACCCAGGGATCAAACCTGCGTCTCTTTCATCTCCTGCATTGACAGGCTGGTTCTTTACCACTAGAGCTACCTGGGAAGCCCAACAGATATGCAAGAAATGTTAAAAGGAAGAAGGAAAATGGTCTTCAGGAAGAAGGAAGATGATATAGGTCAGAAATGTGGCAGAGTGACAGAGAAGGAATAAATAAAGGTAAAGCGAAGTCTTTTGTTTTCTTAATCTGTAACTGTCTGCTTAAAGTAATAGTAGGAACAATGTATTGGGAGATCACAGCATGTGGATAAGTGAAGTAAATGTTATTAGTGTCATAAAGGATGGTTGGGAGAAATTGATAACACTTTGCTAAGAGATAGCTATACTACTCATGAGGTGGTATAGTGTTTCGTGAAAGTGGATTTAGATGAACTGTAAAGGTATATCACAAACTCTGGCAACCACTAAGAGAGCGGATCAAGTGAAATCATACTCAAATTGAATCCCATACCTAAATGTAAAATGCAAAACCATAAAACTCCTCACAGATCACACAGAAGGAAATCTATGTGAACTTGAATTTGATGATGACTTTTTTGATACCTTATCAAAAGCAAATGCATGAAAAAACTGGATAACTTGGAATTGATTAAAATGAAAAACTTTTCTTCTGTGAAAGACACGCTTACTGACGTGGATTCTCTTATCTTCATCTACTGACTATTGTTTTGCCCACTGGTCAAAATGGACCTAAAATGGACCTAATCCTTCCACCTGAGTCAGACATTGAGCCAATTTGAATCTTCCCTTTTCCTGCCTAACTCTCGACAAATAGGGGACGATCAGACTCCCTGAGAGGGCTGACTTAAGGCATGTGAGATAAACATGCTGTGGTTTCTCAAAGCCCTCACGTAAGAGCCTGTGAGCCCTGCAGTATTCAGTACCTAGTCTGGTGAGGGCCACGGGGCTGCGTGTGTTTGAGAAGAACAGAGGACTTTAAAGGCGTTTTGTTAGCAAGTGTGTTCGCCTGAGGGTCTGCATGGTCTGATTCTCCCCAGACCCCTCCAGAAGCTGTTTCCCAATGATCAGTGGTGAAATCCCCAGAACAGAAAGTGTTGTGTGAAATTTTAGATTTTATGCAAGTTCACAGTTAGAACCCATGCACAATTACTGCTAAGCTTTTGATTTTGTCCCAGTGAAAGCCCCTCGGATTAGGCCCTTCAGAAGGAAGGAAAGAAACCCCCTTCTGAACTTCTAGTCTCCGTTGGCTATTCTACGACAGAATAGTCTTCATACTGCCAGTGCATTTACAATGTAAACGGTTTCTTTTCAAGGTTAAGGTTTAAGAGCCCAAGGCCACTACTGAAACAGCAGGGGCAGAGTGGGAACAATACTGCTGGCATTCTAAAAATAAGAAGATTTATTTTCAAACTGCAGGATGGGGTTTAAAAGACAGAGTCTCAACAATTTACTCTTTTTTTTTTTTGACCTCCACTTGTAGCCCTTTACTGTCAATTCGGCTTAGAGAAAGAGGCTGGTCCCATACATTTGTTGCTCAGTTGCTAAGTCACGTCCGACTCTGTGACCCCATGGACTGTAGCATGCCAGGCTTCCCTGTCCTTCGCTATCTCCCGGAGCCTGCTCAGATTCATGTCCACTGAGTCAGTGATGCCATCCAACCATCTCATCCTCTGCCGCCCTCTCCTCCTTTTGCCCTCAATCTTGCCAGCATCAGGGTCTTTTCCAATGAGTCGCCTCTTTGCCTCAGGTGGCCAACGTATTGGAGTTTCAGCTTCAACATCAGTCCTTCCAATGAAAGAGCAGAAATTTCTGAGAATCACGTAAGATGAACTCTCTGGGATACGTATCCGCAAACTTTCCCTCCTTTTAGGGCTCAGGTGGTGAACTATTAGATTCGTGGTGGCTGAATCTTAGGCGGGATCATGCCTCTGCCAACTACAAACTGGCACCTGCCATCCACCTCCACAAGGGTTGAATTATGAGCCACGGCAGCTGCTGACCCTCAACACTCCCTGAAGGGGTTCAGGGTGAAGAGCGGGAATGGGGCGCTCTGTGCTTTTGGAGAAGCTGGCAGGGCAAGTCTTCAGATAGTTAGATATGTTCAGGAAAAGGTTTTATGAGCCCAAATCTTGCATCTCCTCCTACCTAGAAAAGCACTAAAATCACTAGCAGTGATGTCTGCCCCTCATGACTAGCAGCAAGTTTTTGACAAAGTGTGTGCCTGACTGCATGTAAGCCCTTCACTGACATCATGTATAACACTGACCTTCCCCCTGCCTCTTTAGACCAGTTCCTTAGAGCTATCTGAGATGCTGTCTCCTGGGTTTACAGTCCTAACTTTGCCCCAAAATAACACCTAACTCACAAGTCTCATATTGCACTTTTTTTTTTTTTTTGCCTCCATCGCCTATATCAGCAGGGAGAAAATTCTGAAAGGGAATCAAAACTGCAGCAATTGATGAACTGAGCATTGAGGCTTCAGGGAAGAGCTTTCTTTTGCCAACCTGGAGGGTAAGACACGCACAGGAGGCAGGCTGGGGTTCTTGGCGCTTTTCATTCCTTCCTTCTTCCCCAATCTTGTCTCCAGTGGGCAGGAGAGGGTCCTTTAGCCGAAGAAGGCATCCAAAGTGTTCCATGGGAGGGCACACTATTAGCACCCGGAAAATTTATCTGTCCTGAAGATGCTTTTCTTGTTAGGAGTCATCTTGGCCCTCTCCAGAGGGTGGTGGTGCCTTAACCATATCGGATGTAGGAGGCATGAAGCTGGGGCTTGGGGGAATGAGTTTCTTGGAGGAGGGGAGACAGAGGTTAGAGAATCTGGAAGAGTCCAGAAGTGAAGCACACTGTTCCACGAGTATCTGAGGTGTGAGCGTGCATGGACTGGAAACTGACCCAATAGGAAGTGTAAGCACCTGTCACAGACTCTCAGTTGGTTGGCGGCCAGTAATCAGGGAGACTGTGTGCTTTCTGTAATGGATTGAACCAGCAGACCCACCCAGACTGTGATGGGCATTACAGAACACTTTCACAGATTTTTGATATATATAGAAAATGAAGAAAACACTTTTGTATAGCTATATATATATGTATGTGTGTGAAGACGTGTGAAAGTGTGAGTCGCTCAGTTGTGTTCAACTTTATATAATACTGTGGACAATGACAACAGGTTAAAAAGTAGAGACATCACTTTTGCCAACAAAGGTCCATCTAGTCAAGGCTATGGTTTTTCCGGTAGTCATGTATGGATGTGAGAGTTGGACTATAAAGAAAGCTCAGTGCCGAAGAATTGATGCTTTTGAACTGTGGTGTTTGAGAAGAATCTTGAGAGTCCCTTGGACTTCAAGGAGATCCAACCAGTCCATCCTAAAGGAAATTAGTCCTGACTATTCATTGGAAGGACTGATGTTGAGGCTGAAACTCCAATATTTTGTCCATTTGATATGAAGAACTGACTCATTGGAAAAGACCCTGATGCTGGGAAAGACTGAAGGTGGGAGAAGAAGGGGATGACATAGGATGAGATGGTTGGATGACATCACTGACTCAATGGACATGAGTTTGAGCAAGCTCCGGGAGGTGGTGAAGGACAAGGAAGCCTGGTATGCTGCAGTCCATGGGGTCACAAAGAATCAGACCCGACTGAGTGACCGAACAACGACAAAACACTGATGATCCAATCTTCCACTCGGGAAGTCATAACGCAGAGTTATGTTAAAGGCGCTGAGAAGTTTTGCAATAGATTTCATCCTGTGTCTGCCAAACACAGAGGATCATGAGAATTCATTCTTCCTTCCTTAGCTATCTGCGGCTAGCATGCTCTTTTCTCATCCCAAGTCCCCACAGGGCTCACTGGGTGCACCTTTGGTGGTGGCTGCAGGGGCTGAGGGCTTGGTGGGGCAGCCCATCTGTTTCCACCCTGAGTTCCCTTCGGGGTTCATTGTGGGGTGGAGGACAGGGCAGCTCTAATAGTCTGATGACTACAAATCCTTTGTTTACCGATACGGCAGGTAACATGCTTCATTCACAATAGTCAAGATATATTACATATTAAAGGAATGATTTCAATGAGCCCACATGTTTTCATCTTCTCATACATAGAAAGGGCTTTACTGTTATGACTCAGACAGTAAAGAGTTCACCTGCAATGCAGGAGAGACCCAGATTTGATCCCTGGGTCAGGAAGATCCCCTGGAGAAGGGAATGGAAACTCACTCCAGTATGCCGGCCTGGAGAATTCCATGGACAGAGGAGCCTGGTGGTCTCTAGTCCGTGGGGGTCTTGAAGTGTCAGGAATGACTGAGTGACTAACACTACACCACATAGATAGAAAAGCCCTAAAATCATTAACTTGAGATGTCTGGTTTTTTGTGATTAGTAATAATCTTTTGATGTTTGACTACAAGTTGTTTTTTTTTTTTTTTCCAGGAAAAGCTCCTATAAACCCTGGTCCCTCTATTACCTCTTAGGAACAGTCCTTCAGAGCTACCTGAGAGGCTGCCTTCCTGGGTTATAGTCCTCAGTACGGTTACCGAATAAAGCATAATTCTCAATGTTTAGGCTGTGCATTTTTTCAGTCGGCAATATATTTTATATTAGATATTATTCATTTATATATTTACCTTTTATAAAATATTTATATTATATATTTAATGTTTATATATTACATACACTATATATTATATGTGTGTGCCTGCTAAGTCACTTCTGTCATGTCCAACTCTTCATGACCCCATGGACTGTAGCCCTCCAGGCTCCCCCATCCCTGGGATTCTCCAGGCAAGAATACTGGAGTGGGTTGCCATTTCCTTCTCCAATGCATGAAAGTGAAAAGTAAAAGTGAAGTCGCTTAGTTGTGTCCGACTCGTAGCGACCCCATGGACTGCAGCCACCAGGCTCCTCTGTCCACGGGATTCTCCAGGCAAGAATTCTGGAGTGTGTTGCCACGCGCTCTTGCAGGGGACCTTCCTGATCTAAGGATCAGACTTGAATCTCTTATGTCTACTGCATTGGCAGGTGGGTTCTTTACCACTAGCACCACCTAGGAAGCCCCTATATGTTATAGAGTTATATATTATATTATATATGTGCCAAGCTCAGTCTTTTCAGCCAGGTCCGACTCTTTGTGATGCTATGGACTGTAGTCCGCCTGGCTCCTGTCCGTGGGATTTTTCAGGCAAGAATATTGGAGTGGGTTGCCATTTCCTCCTCCAGGGGAACTCTCTGACCCAGGGACGGAACCTGCATCTCTTGTGTCTATTGCATTGGAAGGTGGATTCCTTACCACTGCACAACCTGGGAACCCTCTACAAGTTTTATCTTAATAAATTGAAGTCAGGGAGCAGCTATTTTCTTTGCTCTTTCACAGTTCTGTGTTCTTAGAAACTTTGCTGTGCATAGCAAAGTATATAGTCGATCAGCAAATATTTCTTGCATTCACTTGCTACATGACATGCTATGATGTCAGAAAATCTCTTGTCACAACCTCGTTGAACTTAAAAGCGCCCAGGAACGCCCTTCATGGATAGATTTTCCAATGATTAAATATGAGTCTAAGCCAGGGCTTAGCGTAAGTACTGGGTTTATCTAAACCATCTATTGTTCTTAAATGGTGTCAGAAAGTTGTCACTTTGACTTTTCATTTTTCAAATCAGCTCCCACAGGGGTTTGTTCACCTCTCAGGAAATTGGCTGCTGAAATGTAAGCCTCTGGTGGCAGCTTTCTAAAGTCACATGGTCAAAGTATTATAGCAAAAATCATAGGCACACGTGTCTAAGATAAAATCTCAGTATCTTTTGCTAAGCTCTCTTTAAAAAAAAAATCCAAATGAGTTCTCTTTAGTAAAAGGGAAAAGCATGTTCAAATTTCAAGCAAACCTTATAAAGTTAATATTTCAGAACAAATCATTTCTTTTTAAAAAACATTTATTTATTTTGAATTGATTGATGTTTGGTTTACAA
This sequence comes from Hydropotes inermis, assembly GCA_020226075.1. Classification (NCBI taxonomy): domain Eukaryota; kingdom Metazoa; phylum Chordata; class Mammalia; order Artiodactyla; family Cervidae; genus Hydropotes; species Hydropotes inermis. Next base: position 42,034,591 of record CM035298.1, read on the forward strand.
TCTTGGTTTGATTTCTGTCATACGTCAACAAGAATTAACCATAGGTGTACATACGTCCCCTCCCTCTTTATTCCCCCTCCCACCCCCTACTTATTCCCACCTCTCTAGGTTATTACAGAGCCCCTGTTTGGGTTCCTTGATTCTTCCAGCACATTCTCATATGATAGTGTAAATGTATCCATGCTTTATTTCTTCGCCTTTGCTGTAGAGGGGACCATCTTCCATCATCTCTGCATCTCCTGTGCTTTGAAGAGCGTGTAACTCCTATTACGCACCTGGAGATAGTTGTTGAAATCAGCTAATTAACTATCAAACATATGAACTATTTTACACAATGTCTAATACCCAAACCTAGTCACAATATCGGCATCGAGGACAACAGACATCTGGAAGCTTTTAAGTTTAGCAGGGAACTTTGGCATATTTTTAAGCTCCATTCCTTACTTCCTTCTTCATTATCAAAGCACATCATTATTTACCAATGCTCCCACTTAAACAAAGAAAGTATTACCTATTGGATTAGTTGAAATCTTCATGAGAAATGTACCTGTGCGCCATCGTTTTGATGGATTTGACCTATAACGTGATCATATAAGAAAACATCTCAGCAGGGGCTCTCTGAAGAAACAGGAAAGAGCTCAGGAGGTGAGGAACAGAAAAGGAAGTCAGCGGGGTGCAGAGAGAGGGTGCTGTGGTTAATAAAAAAAAGGGAGAAAAGACTTCATCTCAAATGAGAAAAGAGAGGATGGGGAAAAACAGCTGCATTTATACAAGATCCTATGATTTGCTTCCATTTATGGGCATAATGGGAAAAAATAGCTTGAACATCGGGGTTAAAATTGGGTTTTGAATTGAAAAGAAATTCAACTGGATAGAATGGCAAATCTGAACTGAGACATGAGATACCCTTGAAACAGTGTTAGAAATGTGAGGAAAATGGCCATACTTTAGGATGCTGACCCAGAGGAGTCGCCCAGGGTATATATTCATTTAAACTTCACTGGTTTCCAGCCTATTACAGTTCACAGAGACCTCAGAATTGGTGAATGGCTGAACTGGCATGCTATGCCAGCTTGGGGAAGAGGATCCTGGTGCTTCTGAGCTGGTATTTCTCAATCCCAGATATGCAGCTGGATCTGTGTAAACCGAAGCCCCAATCTGCCTTCACCACCATGCTGTCACTCAGCCTGTTTTTATGAGTCAGCACATGGTACCACAATTCCCCGTCTATCCCACATAGACACCTAGGCATCATCACACCTACTTTTCTCTCACCTTCCTTTTCCAGTCCGTCAGCAAGGGCTGCCAATTTCATGTCCTAAATATGTCCCTAACCTGGTTGCTTCTCTCTTCCACTTCCAGACCGCGAGTCCAACTCCCCAACATAATTTTGCATCTTAATTCATCTCTCTGCCTCCCCTCATGCCTTTCTCATATCTAGTCTTCTACCAGCAGCCCGAAGGAGCTCTTAACACTGAAGTCAGATCTTCAGTGGCCTGAGAACCAAGCTTCTTTCCTGGGCCTGACTAGCCCTACATGCCTTCCACATCAAACCCTTTTTTTCTATTCTCTTGCTCATCCAACACCCTGTGACCACTGTCTCAGCTCTCCCCTGGATCTCCACTGAAAGGAGGAGAGAGGAATACAAAAGAAGAAAGGAGAAGTGGGTGAGGAGAAAATAGGAGACCTAGCAACATGCTGGCCAAGCACCCGGAGGAGGGGCAAGTGACATGACAGGGTGGAGGAAGCAAGGCCCGGGGCCTGCAGAGAGGGAGAGTGGTACAGAGAAAACCTGTGCTTACCCCGCAGAACCCAAGACAATCTGGGGACTTGGAAATGCCGTGAACTGCTGAAGGCCAGAGGAGACATCAAGGCTAAAAACATGAGAACTGATTGAAAGTCTGATACAGAACAGTAAGTTCCCAGACCCCCCGAGCGCCACCTCTCACGGCCAGGAAACGGCCCTTCTTCCCCTTCTCCATGGGACTGGAGGTTAAGTCTCAGGCCTTGAGGATGCCAGTCAGAGGGGAGGGGGGTGAAATGGAGGAGGGAAGCATCCGGACGGATAAAGGCATGTAATGAAAGTCTACAGACTGGACAGGGAGGCACTGCAGCCTGCCCCGGGCTCCTGCTCCCTGACTTGCTTCCAGATCTTTGCTAGTCAGGGCTGTTCCAACTGCCATCACCAGCACACACACACCACCAGACTCTTCCTTCAGTTCAGTTCAGTTGCTCAGTCATGTCTAACTCTTGGCAACCACATGTACCACAGCACGCCAGACCTCCCTGTTTATCACCAACTCCCAGAGTTTACCCAATCTCATGTCCATTGAGTTGGTGATGCCATCCAACCATCTCATCCTCTGTCGTCCCCTTCTCCTCCTGCTCCCAATCCCTCCCAGCATCAAGGTCTTTTTCAATGAGTCAGCTCTTCGCATCATGCAGCCAAAGTATTGGAGTTTCAGCTTTAGCATCAGTCCTACCAATGAACACCCAGGACTGATCTCCTTTAGGAAGGACTGGTTGGATCTCCTTGCAGTCCAAGGGACTCTCAAGAGTCTTCTTCAACACTACAGTTGAAAGGCATCAGTTCTTCAGCACTCAGCTTTCTTTATAGTACAACTCTCACATCAATACATGGTCACTGGAAAAACCATGGCCTTGATGAGATGGACCTTTGTTGACAAAGTAATGTCTCTGCTTTTTAATATGTTGTCTAGGTTGGTCATAGCTTTCCTTTCAAGGAGTAAGCGACGTTTCTTTGGAGAAATGGAATTTCTCAGGGAAAATGGCTGTAGATATCGACACTCTGACCATGCTGAGTCTCTCCAGTCAAAGACACAGTTTGCCTCCAACCCACCTGAGTGAGGCTTGGCAGCATGGAGCTTCCACTCACGTCCTCACGCCTCATTCTGTGAAAAATGCCAAGAGGAAAGACACATAAAAACAGAGAACAAGAACCTCAGAAGAACCAAAGACAGATAAAGGGCATTTGGAAATTTCATTACTGGTATCTTTAGGAATACAAAGCAAGATATTGAGTCCACAAAACAGAACAGGATGACATATGAAGGAGCAATGAGAATAAATAACACTTCAATTTTAATAATATAATAATAGAAGTGAAAAATTAAATTGAAAGCTTGGTGGAAATGTCAAGAAAATCTTTCAAAAACTGGAGCTAGAATCAAAGATATGAACATTAAGATAGAAGAGATAAGAAAAATTAGAAAACCAATCTTGAGAATCAAATATCTATCTAATGGGGTTTCCAGAAAGAGTGAAGAAAATAAAAATTGGAAGGAAATTATCAAAGAATAGTAGAGAAGTTTCTTGGAATAAAAAGACACCACTCCTGAGATTGAGGATGCCCTCACATCCCCATCAAAATGAATAACAAAGATCCACATGAAGAACATCATTAAGAAATTTTAGACAATTAGTAAGAATAAGAAGAATCAAGGTTTTTAGGTGAAAACTAAGTTTTTAGGAATTACAAAATGCAACAGTGACACAAGATGCTAGAAGACATAAAAATGCCTTCAAAATGCCGAAAGAAGATTATTTTCAACAAATAATTCACTATTAAGGTATCTTAATAGTCAATTCTAAAGGAAATCAATCCTGAATATTCATTGGAAGGACTGATGCTGAAGCTGAAGCTCCAATACTTTGGCCACCGGATGTGAAGAGCTGACTCACTGGAAAAGACCCTGATGCTGGGAAAGATTGAGGGCAGGAAGAGAAGGGGATGACAGAGGATGAGATGGTTGGATGGCATCACCGACTCAGTGGACATGAGTTTGAGCAAACTCCAAGAGATGGTGAAGGACAGGGAAGCCTGGCGTGCTGCAGTCCATGGGGTCCCAAAGAGTCAGACATGACTTAGCAGCTGAACAGCAAGATATCTTTCAGTCAAGCCTAAGTGTAAACCAAGGTTATTCTCAGACCAGAAAGGATTAAACATTTTTATCTCCCACACATCCATTCTTATGAAGCTATTGGAAGATAAATATATTTTAGCAAGAAGGGGAGTAAACCAAGAAATTGGAAAGCATGAGGGTCAGGGAATATAGAACGCAGCAGAGAGGCAGAGAAGCTCCAGGTCACAGGAGTCTTGGAGGGTCATCCAGTTTATCCCAAGTTTCCAGCCACAGCTGAAGAAATGGGAAACCAGGTGGATCCCAGGAGACTCTAGAAGTGGAGGAGACAGAGCTGGGAGTCCTGGGAGACCTAGGCGTTTGAAGATCTCAGGATAGAGACCAGAGGGGAACACACCACTCGCAGAGAACCTGAAGAGCCGCAGTGGTTCTCCCTTGAACACACAGTTGTGTAGCGACCAGTGCGTGCCTGCCAGGAAACTGTTCGAGACCAGGGAAGGAACCACCCAAAAGGGTCAGAGGGAAGTGTCCAGAGCTTACACAGAAATAGGAATAGTGCCCACTCCCATCTGCCAACCCAGAGAGCCTCATAACTCAACAAAGCACTTGTGAATAACAGTTCAGCCTCAATAATGCTGAAAAACGAACCCTATCTGTCACCCCGTCAAAAACTCTGAGGTATGCAAAGAAGCAAGAAACAGTGACCCCAAGTTAGGAGAGATGTCCATTCATTGAAACCAACCCAGAAATAACACAGATGTTTAGACTAATATACAAAGCATTAAAAGTTGCTACATCTGCAGAGCATTTCTTTAAGAAGCCAGAGAAGACCAAACAAGGTGAGTGGTGCCATAGAAGAGATTATCAAAGGGCCCAAATCAAAATTCTAGAGGTGAATAGTAGAATGTCTGAGATGAAACACACTGGGTAAGACTAACAGCAGATTAGACATTACATTAACCATATTCAAGATTACCTTGATTATGTAATAGCTGCAAGATAATTTTAAAATCCTAGAGGAAGCAGTTCTCCTATCTTCATCCTCATTTATAATCAACACTGGACTTTCCTATTGACAGTACCTTGAGTTAATTACAAAATAAGTTGGCACTGATGTTAAACCTGGCAGGTCCTTCATCAAAATAGACTCTTTTCAGGTCATAAGGATAAATGGCTGGCTCATTAGCTTGTCATGAATAAATCCCTTTTCTCAAATATATGCACGCCATGTTTTTAACATTTCGTGCTACAGACAACAGAGTTTTAGTGGGAAGGGCTAGGATGTGAAAGCCTGACTTTTAATCATATTCCCCAAGTATTTGCTGAACATGTCTTGTGTTCTCAGGTGTTGTGAGAGATCCTGGGACCCAGTGGTGAATAAGACATGGTACCCTTTCTCAGGATGCTCCAAATATGATGGCAGGAGACACACCAAAACGCTTGCTATTTCAACATAGTATGCTAAGACCAGGATGGGAAAGTAAAGGTGATGATGGAAGTACATAGGAGCATATCTATTCAGGTTTGGAAGCCAGAGAAGACTTTCTGGAGGAAATGAGGTCTCCTCTGGGATTTGAAAGATGAACAGGAATTTACCCAGTGAAGAAGGAGTTGATTCCTGGAAGAGGGGCTGGCAGAGGCTCAGAATCAAGGGAAGACAGGCATCTTTGGGAAACTGCAAGGACCTCAGGGTGGTTAGAGAGTTTGAGGACCGAGTTTGGTGACAGATATGCCTGGAGAGGTTCAGTGTACATACTGTCCTGAGGGGAAGGGAAGGATGGAAGGAATTTAGAATGTGACCACATGTACTTTTAAAAATGCTGACTCAGGGGACTTCCCTGGTAGGCCACTGTTAAGACTCTGTTTCCAGTGCTGGGGGAATGGGTTTGATCCCTGATCAGGGAACTAGATCCCACGTGCCATGACTAAGACTTGGTGCAGCCAAATCAATAAGTAGTTTTTAAAAAGAAGTAGGTGAACTTAATTCATTTAAAAGTAAAATGTTGACTCAGGATATAGTGATAGACTTAAAGGGCAAGGAGAAGCCCTCGGCCTATGTGCAGATCACCCCCCTGCTCACCTGCTCAGACACCTTGCTCTATGCCTACTTTCATTATCACCTCTTTCTGCATCTTCCTGTCTCCTCTGGTTCCCTCCCATCAGCACCAAAGCATCTCCCAACCTCAGCCATCTTGGAACACGCTCCCCTGATGCCTTTTGCCTGACAACTCTCTCTCTATGTTAGAGTTTGCCTGAAGACCTGGCCACCTTAGCCTTCACCACTTCTGACTTCCCGGTCGACCCCTTAGCTTTTCAAAGCCACTAGTGTCTTTCATGGGCTAAACACAATGGATTTCTTTTTAGTCTTTATATTGCTTTTCATACTGCAGCCCTTAACATGATTGAAATATCTGGACACTTTCTTGAAATTCTTCTCTCCCTTTGCTATACCTCCTAGTCCCTTTCTGCCCACTCCTTTCCTTTGTTGAAACATAAAAAAAAAAAAAAAATGATATTACCTAGGGATTTGTGTTCAGGCCATTTGCTCCACTATTTAAAGGATTTAAAACAATATTTGACTTTCCACTATTTATACAAGGAATGCATAAATATATTTGTTTAAAACCATTCATCATTTACAGGTAAAGTCAAAGTTCTCCTTAAATACCAGGGAACTTGATTATCCTTTGATGAGATACATTCCTGATTTTCATTCCTTAGCCTTTAAAAAAAGTTATTTATTTGGCTGCACTGGGTCTTAGTTGTGGCAGGTGGTATCTTTAGCTGCGGCATATGGAAGCTAGTTCTCTGATCAGAGGTTGAATCCAGTCCTCCTGCGTTGGGAGGACTGGATCTTAGTCGCTGGACCACCAGGGAAGGCTCTGGCTATCAGCCTTTACATACACCACTTATACCCCAAGAAAATTTCTACTCAGGCATGTTTTGATCATCCTTGTAAATATAGATTTATTTCATTATTTGATTTGTGTTTTTTTAAGACTGCAGATTAAACCAGAATCTTCATTGATAACCATCTGCAATCCTGAGCCCCTTCCCTCAGCCCAGAGGTCACTATTGTTTTGGTTTGGTAAAATGATTCTGGATTTTTACTTATAAGTCCACAGTTGTGCAGTTTAGCTTTATGGCACTTTTAACAATCTTAAGTAAACATACTTTTGCAGCTTGTTTTTTATAAATTAGCAATATGTCTGGAAAATCTTTCCTTGTTAGCACTAATGGGTCAACCACATTCTCTTAATATGCAAACTACCACAAACCTGGTTTAACACAGCACACATTTACAGTATTAACCTACAGTTCTACATGTTGGAAGTCCAAACTGGGTATCCCTGGGCTAACATCAAGGTCCTGGCAGGGCTGCCTTCCTTCTGGGGATAGCAGGTGAGCCTCCCTTTCCTCACCTTTTCCACCTCCTGGAGGCTGCCTGAGCTTCTTGGCATGTGGCCTCTTCTCCATCTTCAAAGCTGTCAGGGGAGCATCTTCAAATCTCTCACTGACCCTAACCATTCTGTTTCCCTCTCACTCTAAGGACCCCTGTGATTCCATTGGGTCTAGGTATACAATCCAGGATAATCTCTCATTTTAAGATCTTTAATCGCATCATCTGAGGAGTCCTTTTCAGTGAGAGGTAATATATTCCTAGGTCCCAGGGACCAGGACGTGGATATATCTGGGGGGTGATTTTGCTGCTACCACAAGTCCCATATAGTCTGGAGCTGTTTTCTTCTTCTATATTTATACGCTCTCCAGGTGACCCTCTTCATTTTCAGGAAGTGTTAGTCTTTCAGTCGTGTCTGACTTTCTGTGATGCCAAGGACTGTACCCCACCAGGCTCCTCCGTCCATGGAATTCTCCAAGCAAGAATACTGGGGTTGGGTTGTTATTCCCTTCTCCAGGGGATCTTCCCGACCCAGGAATCAAATCCAGGTCTCCTGTATTGTAGGTGGACTGTCTGAGCCACCAGGGAATTCTTGTGAATGATCTCCATTCACACTTCCATCTCCAACTTGAGGGGCATTTATTGGATGACTGGACATCTTCCATTTGATGTCGCACAAGCCCTGGAACCCGAGCGACTTCTCACTTTTGGGTCTTTGCATGCGTTGCTATCTAGGCTCGAACAACCTCGTGTCCTTTCCTTGAGTAGCACGTCCTCTTTGTCTTTCAAGACTCAGGCATGTGCGCCTTCTCCAGGAAACCTTTTTGGGATTACTCTTCATATTCTAGAACTATTCCTCTTCATTCATTCTGCACTGTACGTGCCTGTGTTTACACGCCAGCTCTCAGGGCTTAAGTGCTTCTTGTAATCCTAGTGCTTGGACTGAGTCTGGCACCCAGTGGTCACTCAACAAATATTTGTTGAATCTGTAAGGTCAGTTAATGTTTATTGAATATATAAGGTCGGAAAGCAGAGTCTTTTTTAAAATTAATTTTTATTGGATACATAGGCGCTTTACGATGTTGTGTTACTTTCTACTGCACAGCTAAGTGAATCAGCCGTATGTACACATATATTCCCTCTTTCTTGAATTTGCTTCCCATTTAGATCACCACAGAACATTGAATAGGGTTCTCTGAGCTCTGCAGTAGTTTCTCATTAGTTATCTATTTTATGCATAGTATCAGTAGTGTATCTATGTCTATCCCAATCTCCCAATTCATCCCAGCCCTCTTTTCCCCTCTTGGTTTCCATACATTTGTTCTCTATCTCTGTTTCACAAATAAAATCATCTACATCATTTTTCTAGATTCCACATATATATGCTAATAGATGATATTCATTTTTCTCTCCCTGACTTATATCACTCTGTTTGACAGTCTCTAGATCCATCCATGTCTCTACAAATGACTCAAGCTTGTTCTTTTTTATGGCTGTGTAGTATTCCTTTGAATATATGTACCACATTTTCTTTATCCATTCTTCTGTTGGTAGAAAGAACAGTCTTGACAGCCAACATTTATTTTGAATCTGCTCTCAAAATGCAGCTGCCTGTAGATTTCCAACCCAGGAATGACTGACATTTCCCTGATGAAGGGGTTTAGGAAGAAGGGATTACAAGTTTGACATCATGCCAGCTTTCTGGGATGCAAGCTTGATTCTGCAGTTCCTTCAGTCTAATGCAAGTTCAGGAAAGGATAATGGACTTGCAAGACATGAGCCTAGTGACAATGAGGAACAGCTCACCTCTCATCTTGCAAGGTAAAGGAGAAAGGGAGGGTACTGTGCTCTTGGTAAGCACAGCTGCAAAGAGAGAGGCATCTGACAGGGGCTCAGGGTCTGTGCTGTTCCTTGCTGGCTCATCTGTCCCTGACCATCTCTTTGAAAATAGTCCTTTTATTATCCTCTCAGTAACTTATCCAACTTGAATATGCTCTCTACTTCCTGCCAACATGGACAGTGATCACATGTAATCTGTAACCAGGTCCTCAATATTTAGTATCAATCTTGCAAACTAGCACTCCATTTATGTTTAAGGGATGAGTATTAAATACTCTGTGATAAAATATTGCAATAGTTGTTCCCTTTTATAATGTCATGGGGAATGTTATTATGAAATTATGGAATGTTATAACTGGACCTGATCTTAGATATTTTCCAGCTACAACCCATCATTTTTACTTGTTTAACAAATTTTTTCAAAGAAAAATATGTTTTAATCACAGGTCCTAAAATTTTGGACATGCTTATTTGACTTTAAAGGACTAATATTCTATTTACTGACCACTCTCACATATTTGCCTATAATGATCTTTCCAAGGCAACACTTTATTACTTTGGTTCAATGTGTGATATACACACACACACACATATATTCTAATATATATATATATAATCTAAGAGGAAGTTTCCTGTGTGTTGTGCCAATGCTGAGAGTATGAAATAGTGGTTTGAAGAAAGACTGGTGTCATACAAGCTTGGGTTTGAATCCTAGAGTCGCCAATAGTGGCTTGGTAACTTGGGCATAGTCAGTTTCTGTCAATTGCAAAAATGAAGACAATATTCATTATGTCACTGGTTGGTTGCCAAGATGACATGGGTTGATGCATCTGAATTCCCTGGCCTAGAATGTGGCCCTTGGCACTTGCTAACAGCCATTAGTATCAAGAAGTTCTGGTCCTGGGTGTTTGTTCTACTCCGTTTGGCCAACCAAACTGAGGTGAAAGGGAAAGAGTTCAGTGGATACAAAGGGCTTGATGTGGCCTGGCATCTGCTGAGAACATCCTCACTGCTACCCTGTGTTTAGAGGCGAGGAGCTCTTGCAGTCGATTCTCAGGCTTGCTGTTTTCCAGACTCTGGTTTGACATCTGTGGCTTTTCCTCTCTCCTTTTTCTATGTGTTTTTGTAAGTGAAATTCTTCAGTCAAATCCATCTCATAGAGGACCAGCAAAAGGAAGGGAAAAAAAAAGTACTTCAAGGGAGCTTGACATTTGTTCCCTGCACCTTCTTTCCTAATCCCAGGTCTCTTGGGAAGATTCTAGCATAGAGAATCCGCCTGCAGTGCAGGAGACACAGGAGACTTGCGTTTGGTCGGTGGGTCAGGAAGATCCCCTAGAGGAGGAAATGGCAACCCTCTCCAGTGTTTTTGCCAGGAAAATCCCATGGACAGAGGAGCCTGGTGGGATATGGTCCATGGGATTGTGAAGAGTCAGGCAGGACTGAAACGACTGAACATATGTATTATTCTTATGCTCCCAAGGTAGGCACTTCAATGAAACAAACATCTGATTTAGAGATGCCTCCAGCAAGCTCTTAATTTAGAGTTTGTGGGTCTGCAGACCTAATCCAGCAAAGCTCCTGATACAGCAAACATTTCCTGAAGTCCTGTTTCCTTCCCAAGTATTTCAGAGCTTGCAAACTCAGATATAATGAATGGAGCCATTAGAGTGAACAATCACTCAACAGCATAAGTTATTTTAATGGGCCCATCACTTGAAACTAAACTTCCACCATCTGTTCTACCCTTTAACTGCAAATGCAAAAAGAACACCATTCCCAATGGCATCATAAAAAGTTAGATATAAGTGATTTAAATGCATGTTTTGGTTCTGTATTCAGTGCAATATAGATCTGAAGGAAGGCTTATATTGGATGTATTTTTTTTTATGGCAAAATCAAAATTCAGAGGAGGAGAGTTTCTTTGTTCACAAAAAAGTGGCTTTTTAGTTAGTATGGAATATGGTCTACCATGCTATTTATTTATTCCTTCCTTCATTTCTTCTTTCCTTCTTTTTTTCCCACAAGTATATGGAATGCCACCTTGTGCCTAGCAATGTACTAGACACTGGGGTTGTGGAAGTTAACTGTGATAATTAGCAAGACCCCTGGCACCTCCAAAGGAAAATAAAGCAGAGCATTTGATACAAATAAACATAAAAGTCATGTAAAAACTCAAACATCAATTTCGTGTTCTGCTTCAGAATGTTAACTTGATGGAGTGAGAAGAAGTTTGCAATGAGTCAGATCTTGGTTTTAAATTCCCTCCTCCTCCACAATGTGACCTCTCTGAGTCTGTTTCCTTATCTGACATTTATATCACATCTGATTCTGTTTCATCACCCAGAAAATGGGAACAACATCCTCCTCACGGGGTGTGTGTGATTGAACAAGTTATGCATGCAAAACTGCTCATCTGGGGTGTGGAACACTGTGGGCAATCTGTTCATTCTCCTGATTTCCAACGTATTTTATTTTTTTTATAGATTTTGGAAAATTACTTTCCATACATAAAATGATAGATTCATGAAATACTAGAATAGGAAAGAGTCTGAGATGTATTCAGTTTCTTTACATCCAATGTTCCTTATTTTATAGACAATCTAATTTAAACCCAGAGAGCACTGATAGCTAGCTCAGTTTTGCAGTTTTCAGTGGTCTCTAGAACATTCTGATTGTGATTCTGGTTTTATTATTCCATCAGTTAAAAAAATAAGTACACACTCCCCATATATGTATGTGTTTAATGTACAGTGAACTTTTTGTATATCTGATATTCATGAGCTACATTAACAATTGTAAAAACTATGAAAAAATATATAATAGAGATAAAAATGAGGTAATGATGAAGTAAATAATATTTATTGTTACATTAATTTTGATGGCTTTTATTAAGCCAAAGGTGTACATCCTAATGGCACAAAGTGAAGAGGAACTAAACAGCCTCTTGATGAAGGTGAAAGAAGAAAGTGAAAAAGCTGGCTTAAAACTCAACATTTAAAAGCTAGGATAAGGGCATCTATCCCCATCACTTCATGGCAAATAGGTGGGGACAAAACGAAAGCAGTGAGAGACTTTATTTTCTTGGGCTCCAAAATCACTATGGATGGTGACTGTAGCCATGAAATTAAAAGACACTTACGACGCTTAGACAGTGTATTAAATGGCAGAGACATCATTTTGCTGACAAAGGTCTATCAAAGCTATCCTTTTTCCAGTGGTCATGTATGGATGTGAGAGTTGTGCTATAAAGAAGGCTGAGCACCCAAGAATTGATATTTTTGAGCTGTGGTGCTGGAGAAGATTTTTGAGAGTCCCTTGGACTGCAAGGAGATCCAACCAGTCCATCCTAAAGGAAATCAGTCCTGAATTTTTATCGGAAGTACTGATGCTGAAGCAGAAGTTCTGATACTTTGACCACCTGATGTGAAGAGCCAACTCATTGGAAAAGACCCTGATGGGAAAGATTGAAGGCAGGAGAAAAGGGGGATAACAGAGGATGAGATGGTTGGAAGGCAGGAGAAAAGGGGGATAACAGAGGATGAGATGGTTGGATGGCATCACCTACTCAATGGACATGAGTTTGAGCAAACTCTGGGAGATGGTGAAGGACGGGAGGCCTGGCGTGCTGCAGTCCATGGGGTCACAAAGAGTCAAACAGGACTTAGTGACTGAACAACAGCAACAAAGGCATACACACTAGTCTCTGTGCATACATTATATACTTAGGTGAAATCCATTATTATTGTGACTTCTTAATTCCACAGTTCAACACTCTTTAGAAAGTTTGAAGGTTTTTGACAGATTTCACAATTTCTAGCTTATGATGGGCTTGAGTATCAGGAGGAAAAGAACCAACTATGCCATTTTATTGTTTTTCTCTTGTACTCATATTATGCTCAACCTGCAGTGTCTGCAGAAATGTTTAGTCATTTCTCCATTTTTTGATGATTAGTTTGGTTAAACCTGGACAATAAACTGTCCAAATCCACTTATCCAGACACATGTTAATATGCTGACAGTGAATGGGTGTATAAGGAAGAAGCTTCTGTCTCTTGTCCTTGAGAGTCCTCTGTAGACATTGTGGGACTCTTGGAAACAGCTGAGGGAGGGTGAGAGCGTCTCTCTGTGTATCAAATACCAGCAAAGATTTCCCTAGTTTTTCAAAAGATAAACAATTAAATATGGCCCTAATTTTTTTCCCCTCTGTCCTAAATGACAATCTCGATCATTTCACTTAGGCAGCCATTGTGTTCATGGAAGAGGAAGGATTAGAGGCTGAGTCTACTGATTTCTCAGTGAATTTTTGTGCAAAATATAAAGGATTTTTATAACAAAACTTTTATTCTACTATAGTACAACATGTTCATAAAGGTACACATGCCCCAAGGGTGCACTTTCCTGAATTTCCTCACTGTGAACCCACATGGCCAGTGTGTAGGTCAAGAACTAGAACCTCCCCAACACCCTAGTGTGGCCTTGGGCTTCCTCTTAGCCCCCAACACTTCCTTTTTTGACCTCTAACTCCACATGAGTTTTGTTTTAAAATTTCTATAAAAGGAATGATGCAATATGACCTATTTTAAGCCTGCATTTCCTTTGCTTGACAGTGTGAGATTTATCTCTGCTGGTTGGTGTAGTGGTTGTTCCTTCACCTTCTTTGCTGTGGAATCTTCAGTGCATATATGGACCACCATCTACAATCATTCTGCACTGATGGAGAGTTGAGTTGTTTCCAGTGTTGGTCTAATATGAATGGTGCTCCCATGGGCCCTCTTGTATACTTGGTATGTAGATGCCTGCATTTCTATTGGGTATAAATTTAGGAGATACAAGTAGCAGTATGATTGCTGAGTCATAGAGTAAACATATAATAAGCTTTAGAAATATAATGCCAACATCTGCTGGATCATCAAAAAAGCAAGAGAGTTCCAGAAAAATATCTATTTCTGCTTTATTGACTATGCCAAAACCTTTGACTGTGTGGATCACAATAAACTGTGGAAAATTCTGAAAGAGATGGGAATAACAGACTACCTGACTTGCCTCTTGAGAAACCTATATGCAGGTCAGGAAGCAACAGTTAGAACTGGACATAGAACAACAGATTGGTTCCAAATGGGAAAAGGAGTACATCAAGGCTGCATATTGTCACCCTGCTTGTCTAACTTATATACAGAGTACATCATGAGAAACACTGGGTTGGAAGAAGCACAAAGCTGGAATCAAGATTGCCAGGAGAAATATCAATAACCTCAGATATGCAGATGACACCACCCTTATGGCCGAAAGTGAGGAGGAACTAAAAAGCCTCTTGATGAAAGTGAAAGAGGAGAGTGAAAAAGTTGGCCTAAAGCTCAACATTCAGAAAACTAAGATCATGGCATCTGGTCCCATCACTTCATGGCAAATAGATGGGGAAACAGTGGAAACAGTGTCAGACTTTATTTTTTTAGGCTCCAAAATCACTGCAGGTGGTGACTGCAGCCATGAAATTAAAAGACGCTTACTCCTTGGAAGGAAAGTTATGACCAACCTAAATAGCTTATTAAAAGGCAGAGACATTACTTTGCCAAAAGAGGTCCATCTAGTCGAGGCTATGGTTTTTCCAGTGGTCATGTATGGATGTGAGAGTTGGACTGTGAAGAAAGCTGAGCACCGAAAAATTGATGCTTTTGAATTGTGGTGTTGGAGAAGACTCTTGAGAGTCCCTTGGACTGCAAGGAGATCCAACCAGTCCATCCTAAAGGAGATCAGTCCTGGGTGTTCATTGGAAGGACTGATGCTGAAGCTGAAACTCCAGTACTTTGGCCACCTGATGCGAAGAGTTGACTCATTGGAAAAGACCCTGATGCTGGGAGGGATTGGGGGCAGGAGGAGAAGGGGATGACAGAGGATGAGATGGCTGGATGGCATCACCGACTTGATGGGCATGAATTTGAGTAAACTCCTGGAGTTGGTGATGGGCAGGAAGGCTTGGCATGCTGTGATTCATGAGATTGCAAAGAGTTGGACACAACTGAGCGACTGAACTGAACTGACACACACACACACACACACGAAGCAGCTATTATTTCAACAATACTAGGTAAGTAGCCACATAAGAATGAACAACATGCAACAATAAGAAGTTACCACTCACACAATCTGTGGGATGCCTGAGGTGCTAGTGATTGAGACTCAACTGGACTTTGCTTCAAGCTGAGCACTGAGTTCAGATCTATTCCTTGTGTCTCCCATCTTCCTTGAATCAGAGACTCCTTAAGGCACATTCTCCTTAAATCTCAACCACGTTCCCTCTCAAGACTGGAACCAAGATGTTATGTCTAACTACAAAAGCTTATTTCAAGACTCTGCTCATATGATGTCCCTCAGTATTCCACTGATTAATACAGGTCATGTGGTCAAACCCAAAGGATAGGGGAAATTCTCAAATTTCCTGTTATTCTACATCCTCAACATTTTTTATGTATTTTTACTTTTTTTAACAATAGCCATTCAATGTCATGGTTCTAATTTATATTCCTCTAGTGATTAACGAGGCTGAGTACCTTTTCATGTGTTTGTTGGCCTTTTCTGAAGTGCTTGCTCAAGTCATTTACCCATTAAGAATATTAGGTGGCAAGTCTTCTTATTGATTCATAAAGTATATTCTGAAATGAGTATTTTGCTGGTTATCTTTTTTCTATTCTGTGTCTTGTCTTTTCACCCTCTGAATTGTGTCTTTGGATGAAGATTTTAAATTTGAATCCAGTCCAATTTATCCATCTTTCCCTTTATGATTAATGCCTTGCATGTCCCACTTGAGAAACATTTGCCAACCCTCAGTTCATGAAGATATTCTCCTGTGTTTTTCTTTTAAAAGCTTTATTGTTCTTTTCATATTTAGATCTACACTCTATCTGGATCTGGAATTGATTTTTATGTATTTTGTGATGTAATGGTCTAGATGCATATGGATATCTAATTGATCCATACCGTTTATTGAAAGCCCATCTTTTGCCTCTGCCCTACCAATTTCATATTAAGTGTCCATTATGTGCTTAGCATTTCTGGACTCTCTGTTCCATTCCACTGGCCTAATTTGTCTGTCTAATGTCAATACTATGCTCTTTTAATTATTATAGCTTCTTAATATATCTTCATACCTGACACCATAAATCCTCTAGATTTGTTCTTCTTCAAGATTGTCTTGACTTTTCTTGACCTTAAGTTTCCATTAAGAATGTTTAAACAAGCTTGTCAATTTTTATAGCAATCCTCTTGGTATATTGATTAAAATTACAATGATTAACTTGTAGAGAACCAATCATTACATTTTCCAATCTATGAACATGATATATTCCTCCATTTTTTAAAGGTCTTTAAAGTGCTTTCCTCAACATATCTTTTGCAATATGGATAAGTTAAAAATATCTTAAAGTATCAAACTCTGGTTCATTTTGTTTAACAGTTTTTAAAATCATCTCTTTCCTCTATTATTTCTCACAGTATAGAAGCAAGAAGAAGCCAGACCTTACTGCAACACTTTGGTTGAAATCTCCTTAGCTAAATATCCAAGTCCTTTGCATGATTCTGTTTATATGTAACTGCAGACACAATTCAGACACCCTTTCTGCCGTGATTTAAAAGGGATTCCATTTCTTCTGAATTCCACTCACTGATTCCTCATTTCCCTCTGTCCCTCATTGGCAGTGCTTTGACATCATATTTCTACCAAGAATCTGTGATGATTTAGTCATTCTCTTTGCTATAGTCAAAGCTACGGTTCTTCCTGTGCAAGGACAGCATGTAAATTTGTGAAGCATCCCATAATTTGGGGGCTTCCCTGGCGGCTCAGATGGTTAAGAATCTGCCTACAATGAAGGAGCCCCAGGTTTGATCCCTGGGTCAGGAAGATCCCTTGGAGAAGGGAATTGCTACCTACTCTAGTATTCTTGCCTGGAGGATCCCATGGACTGAGGCGACTGGAGAGCTACCTCCATGGCATCACAAAGAGTCAGACACAAGTGAGCAACTAACACTCTCACTTTTTCACGTGGTTCTTCCAGCAGTCCTATGTGAGTGTTTCATCTTAAAGAAGGCTGAGCACTGAAAAACTGGTACTTTCAAATTGCCGGAGGAGACTCCTGAAGAGTCCCTTGGACTGCAAGGAGAACCAACCAGTCCATCCTAAAGGAAATCAGTCCTGAATATTCATTGGAAGGACTGATGCTGAAACTGAAGCTCTAATATTTTGGCCTACCTGATGCGAAGAGCCTACACATTGGAAAAGACCCTGATGCTGGCAAGACTGAGGGCAGGAGGAGAAAGGGGTGACAGAGGATGAGAAGGTGGGATGGTATCACTGACTCAGTGGACATGAGTTTGAGCAAGCTCTGGAAGACAGTGAAGGACAGGGAAGCCTGGCATGCTGCAGTCCAGAGGGTCACAAAGAGCTGGACACGACTTACTGACCAAACAACAATAAGGCATTTTCAGATGTGATCTACGTCTTCTCTACAGTGACCCTTGTTTCCTTGTGAGTCCTCATGAAGAGTCATCAACATCAATATTTCTACTATTTTCAAGGCAATTTAGGCTTTTTGTATCAACTCATCAAAAATTCCCAGCCTCTGCTGCAAGCAGAGCCACTCTCACATTTAAAAAGTTTTATTTCAATAACACCCCATTTCCAAGTACCAGCATTTAAATTAGCTTTCTATTGCTGCTATGACAAAGGACAACAAATTCAGTGGCTTAAAGCAACACAAATTTATTATCTTGTAGTTACAGAGATTCCGATTTTGAAATGGATCTCAGTGGGTTGTGATCAAGGCATTGGTAGGGCTCTCTATATTCCATTCTGGATGCTCATAGTGAGAATCCATTTTCTTGCCTTTTCCAGCTTTTAGCAATTGCTCACATTTTTTGGTTCTTGGCCTTCTTTTTCCTCTTCAAAGCTCACAGTGGCCACTCAAGTCTTCCTCATACTACATCACCATGACTCTTTGATACCTTCTTCCTCATTTAGGGACCTGTGTGATAAAATCTAGGACAATCTCTTTGTTTTAAGTATAGCTGATGAGCAATCTTAATCCCCTCTTGCCATGTACTATCACATATTCTAGGGATTAAGTTTCTGGGGATTAAAGAATGTGCATCTTTGTGGGGGGCATTATTCTGTGGAGTAAGTGTGTTTCTCTCGAAATAAATCTACTTCTTACCTATCACTTGGTCTCCAAATCCTTCTGGGCCAAAGCAAGAACTTCAGATTCACCAGGAACAGTTTGAACAGACTAGTACACATTTTAACCTGTGCACATCTCTATCGCAGCAGGAGTTGTCTTCTTTGCTACATGACTGTTTTCCATTCCTAGACAGCAACCTCAAGGGGGGACTCATGTCCTACTATTGATATCTTTGTATCCTCACATCCTGCCTGGCGCCTGGTACACAGTTGCTGTTTGACCACATTCAGCTGTCAGGGAAGTTTCACAATGGTCAGGGTGCCTGAGCTGGGTCTTGAAGGATGAGTAGTTTGGTTCGAGAGGTCATGGATAAGACAATCATGCAAGAAGGAATAGCTCATGTCTCCTAAAGGACCATTAGGTGTTTCCTTGGAAGACTTTTCCATCTCTGATCCTTATCCTGGCAGTCTATGTCACCCTGTCACACTTCCACTTTCCAAATCACAACACGCATGCCTTCTCCCTTCCCATCACCTTACCCACCTACCCAGTCTCAGCAAAGGGAGCCTCCATTCCTTCACCCACTCACTCAAGCCAAAAGCACAGTTCACCTTCTGATTTCCTTTCTGTCCAGAATGTCCTGCAATCCTGCTAGCAGCCCCCCTTCTCAACTCTGTCAGCTACAGGTGGGCACTTGCCATCTACTTCTACAAGAATTAAATCTCATGCACTGCTGCAGTGCTGACCTTCAACACCCCCTGAAAGGAGTTCAAGGTGGAGAGCAGAAATGAGGCATTCTATACTCTTGAAAACCAGCAGAACTGGTTTCCACATAGTTAGATGTTCTCAGGAGACAGTTTCACCAGTCTGATTCTTGTATTTCCTCGTATCTAAAAAAATACTGAAATCCTTCATGGTGCTACCTGCTCCTGTGACTAGCAGTGACTCTCATGAGATTTGTAGAAACCTTCTGCAAAAAATATGTGCCTGATTGTGTGTATGCCCTCTTCACCAAAATCACATATATACTTTTCCTCCTATCTTTTTGGAATAGATTCTCAGAGTTATCTGAAGAGCTGTCTCCTGGGCTATAGTCCTCATCGTGCCCCCAATAAAACTTAACTCACAACTCTCTCATGTTGTGCATTTATTTATTTATTTTTTAAGTCAGAAACTCCATCTACAAGCTGTAGCCTCACTACCTCCATTCATATGTTGGAAAAGATTCTGGAAGAAGTTCTGGTTCTTCTGGTCCCAGGAGAGTGATAAAAATGTCTTTTGTTAATGAAGCAATCTTTGGTAAAGAGTCTGCCTGCAATGCTGGAGACCTGGGTTCTATTCCTAGGTTGGGAATATCCCCTGGAGAAGGAGATGGCAGCCTATTCCAGTATTCTTGCCTTGAAAATCCTATGAATGGAGGAACCTGGCAGAAGACAGCCCATGGGGTCCCAGAGTCAGACAGAACTGAGCAACTTCACTTTCATGACTTTCTTTTGGGAAGAGCCTAAGGATGGAGGCTGGTTGCTAGTGGAAACTACCAATTACTTGATCAATAGTGTCTATGTGATAAAGCTTTCATAAAAGCCCCAAAGAATGGGATTTGGAGGGCGTATGTATTGGTGAACCAGAAACCTTCTATGTGCCACTATGCCAGGCTCCAAATTCTATGAGGACAGGAGCTCCTTTGTCTGGGATCTGGCCCTGTGTTTCTCTTCATCTGGCTGTTGGTTCATATCTTTTGATATCCTTTGTAATAAACTTATAGTCTAGTGAGTAAACGGGTTTCCTGAGTTCTGTGAGCCACTGTGGCAAATTAATGGAACCCAAAGATGGGGTCATGGGAACCTCTGATTTATAACAGTTGTTCAGAAGCCCAACAACAAGTTGCGATTGTAACTGACATCTGAAGTGGGGAGAAGGAGAGTCTTGTGGGACTTAGACCTTAACTTGTGGATCTGATGCTGTCTCCTGGCACAGTCAGACTGAGTTAAATTGTAGGATACTCAGCTCGTGGGTGGGGAGAAATACCTCCTACACAGTGTAACTGGTGACCCAAATATTACTTCCTTGCAGCGAGTGTCTGCTCACAGAACTTAGAGCATCCTGCAGGCAAGCCTCTGGACTTCCCCTCAATCCTAACAATCTTGAATTTGCAGCCAGCATACAGTGTCGGACTTTCCCGAAGGCTGTCACTCTTCTGCATGCCTTGCCCTCCTTCCCGAGTCCATGTCTGTGCTTTTAGCCTGTTCACCTGTCTCCTGTCCCCTGCCCTTCCTCTTCTTTCTAGAACCTACTTCAGAGGAGTTTTGTTGCCAAGTAGTTTGGCTACAAATTAAATATTAGAGGCACTGCAAAAAATGTTAACATACTACCTCTGCATTCTTGTCTCTTTTTGACCTTTATACGCAAGTTATAGTCAACAACTCACCCTTGACAGGGTGC
Source organism: Hydropotes inermis (assembly GCA_020226075.1). Classification (NCBI taxonomy): domain Eukaryota; kingdom Metazoa; phylum Chordata; class Mammalia; order Artiodactyla; family Cervidae; genus Hydropotes; species Hydropotes inermis. The sequence goes on from CM035298.1 coordinate 42,055,320, forward strand.
ATGATTCCAATTGTTTTAAAATATAATTATCATTCTAATGAAGCAAGACCCCCAACCTGGGAGGTGAACGACTAAATCTTGGTGCTTTTACATGCCTACTGAGAGATAAGATGATATAATATGATAATAAGTAAAGAGCTATTATGTTGGTTAATTGAGATTTTAAAACAACTCATTGTTTGGGCAAAATAATTCATAAATAGATGGGAATACAGAGAAACTATGACACTCTCCATAAATATATCTCTTTGATGGCATTCATTTGTAAATACAGTTTTAGAAAGATATGTTTCTGATTTTGAATATGCTTGGAATTTCATGCCTGGCCCCAGATTAATAATGAGTAAAACTTCCCTTCATGTGTACCATATTGCTGTGACACTGGGCTTTCTGATAATTTGGGGAAGTTTAGGGCCAAACTGGAGGGCTTCCCTGGTGGCTCAGTGGTATAGAATCCTCCCGCCAATACAGGATACACAGGTTCGATCTCGGGGTCAGGAAGATGCTCTGGAGAAGGGAATGGCCATCCACTCCAGTATTCTTGCCTGGGAAATCCCATGGACAGAGGGGCCTGGCAGGCTATAGTCCATTGGGTCGTAAAGAGTCGGACAAGACTGAGTGATTGAGCTCACACACAGGGCCAAACTGAAATAGTGAAAGCATTAACCCATTTTTTTTTTTGGGGGGGGGGGAAAGAACTGGAATAATATCATTAAGTATCCTTTGCTTTCTAATGAACCGGCATGCAACTGTATCCAATTTCCTCACTGCTTTCCCTTTGATCTCTTTAAGCTTTTCCTTGGTCAAATCTCTCTTGTTTGAATTTGCACTAATTTGTAACTCTGCGTCTTCCATCTGGGAATACAGATCTGTGCAGGCCCTCTTCCACGCTGGGCTAAATTTGCCCAGCACCTGGTTGAACATATTGGTTTCGGCATATTTACCCAAATCGTTAGCAAAACATCAGAAACAGTCGGCTCCTGCGAATTAAATCACAAGCAGCGTCCCTGTCACTTACGCTAATACAATTTAGACTTAAAATTCACAAGCAGGAGCACCCTGCTTCCACTCACATCCAGGCAGCCCCTGGAATCCTGAATCGGGCTCTCAAAACATCCGTTGAGCTGGGAGAAATTAGGAAGATACTTCAGCTGGTTTCAGTCTTGCGTTTCATACATATTCTGTGGATAATTTTCCAACCCTTCCTTTTCATCTCCTTTTAACTTCCCCAAGTCCTTTGACTAGCTCTGTGTAGAGAGTTATTGCCAATCTCATTTCCTGTGGTCTTTTCAAATCCAATCTTTTTAGCTCCCTCTGTTTGGTGGAGGGATTAGAGCTTCTTAGCCTGAAAGCCAGTTTTGGAATGCAGGTTGAGGGTCAATGGTGAAGACTGTTTCCCCCTTCCATTTTTGTCTGATGTAGCCTTTTTGATTTACATGTCTGGAAACCCATAAAAGCCTTCTTATTGTTATTGTAGCTGGAAAACAGCCCGGATCCAGCCCAATCCTTTGCGGAAAAAAAAAAAAAAAATCCTTCTTTCTGTTCCTGCCTTTTGCTGTAGAATTCATTATTATAATGCATTGTTTACTTACATTTCTATCTGGTGATAATGAGCTTTTCAGCCTTTAAGTTTTAGGGTTCCTAGCCACAGAGGGAAGGCCAAGAAAAAGGGGAAAAAATGGGAGGGGTGAGATATCTTACCCTGATTCTAGCTTCTCTGCCCAGGTTCTGAACACTTATCATTAACTCTTTGTGTCTTCCCCATCTTAAAAAAAATCAGGATTCAAGAAGAACCAGCCTGTTCAAATTCTCTTCCATCTCACATTCAAGTTCATGTGAGCTCATCCCAAATCTCACTCTTGATTTTTAAATTTTCAATGAAATCTTTTTGTTTTGTAAAAACCACTACAGAACAGATGTAAGAACTTTGCTCTTAACCTTCTCTTCACCTTAGCTGCACCCACTGTTAACATTTTTGCCATGTTTTAAATTTCTCTTTTTCTTTCTCTCAACACACATAAAGATAAATGTGTTCTCATTTCTCTTTGCATTATTCTTACTATCATTATTATTGTTTTGCTGAATCAGTAGCGGAAATTTGGCACCCTATCCCCAAATACTTCAGCATGACTCTCCTAAACAGTACCTAAAATGTTCTCTGATATACTCACAATGTGATGACCAAACTCAGGAAATTTAAATTGAATGCAAACTATTATCTAGTTTACAGTCCAGATTCAAATTTTGCTAGTTGCCTCCGTGCTGCCTTAGGTACTATTGTCCTCTCTAATCCAGTGTCCAACCCAGGATCACACATTGCATTTAGTTATCACTTTCCTTTGGGCTTCTTTCTTGTCCTCCTCTCTATTTTGTTTTGAACAACACTGACATTTTTGAAGAGCACAATCTGTTATTTTGCAGAATGTTCCTCAGTTTGTCTGATTGTTTCCTTGCAATTTGACTCAGTTTATGCAGTTCCAATGAGTTTCCCTGGTGGTTCATCAGTAAAGAATCCACCTGCCAATGCAGAAGACGCAGGAGACATGGGTTCAAATCCCTTGCCTGGGAAGATCCTTTGAAGAAGGAAACGACAGTCCACTCTAGTGTACTTGCCTGGGAGTCCCATGGACAGAGGAGGCTGGCAGCTACAGTCCGTGCAGTCACAGAGAGCTGGCCAAGACTTAGCAACCAAACAACAGTGCAGTACCAAATCTTTGACCAATCCTTTGCATTTGCAGCCATGGTCTCAAATCTCTGACAAGCTTTCATGCTTAGCCTGGAGATGACCATTCTCTTATCTTAGCTAGGATCAGTGATTTTGTAACCCTGGGAAGATATAAGATAAAATGCATAAATATAACTATATATGTGGTGAAGAAATAAAATTTGGTATTTAAACCTTACTGTAGATTGTGATTATACAAGTGTGCTAGGAAGTTTTTGTATTGATTGCTCTGTTAGAATGCATTTTGTAAAGCGTTTGAGACTTTTATGAGAATCTGACTTTCTATAGAATTTAGACTTGAGATTTCAATTTAAAATATTTGGAGGTTTTAATCTAATCACATTTACTTAAAAGCTTAAGAGTATCTAAGTTGCTAATTTATTCATTACTTTTGGAGACATTGAAATGCTTAACTGTATCTGATCTACCCAGTTGGTAAATTCATATGTATTAAAGGGAGAGCTTTGGAGAGTTAGATTTTTGTTGATAGCTTCATAAGCCTGTCTTGCCGGCTGTTTAGAGTGCTTGAGAAAATAAAATATGTTCATTATCTGACCATGTTTAAGGTAATCTAATTAATGAAGTTTTAGATAGTATGAGAGTTTTTAATTTGTTAAGTTTTTAAATTTTTGTGACTTTCACTTGATATATTTGAGAAAATTTGATGAACTTTAAAAATAATGACCACAAGCTTAGAGAAAACTGATCTATGAAAGTAGTATAAATCGAAGAATAGAACAAAGGAGAGTGTTTTTAATTTTCACAGCTACTAACTAAACTTATAAGCAAATATATTGGACTTTAAAACTGAATTTGAAGTCTAAAGGAAAGACGGGTTTGAAATTAAAAGAATGAAAAAAAAATGACTATTAATGAAAACCCAGGATATGCCAAATGCTTTTTTATCTCACAGCGATCCTCCTTTGAACATTAAAAAACAATTAAATAATTAAACGAAAACCAATTAAAACAATGAAAAAACCAATCACGTAATAGGCCAGAAAATCAAGGCATACCATGCTAAGTATACAGTGGAAAAGGCAGACACAGAGGGTTGGAGAAGGCAGATCCTCTGATCTCAGGATGGTGTGGGGCTAGGGATGCTCCAAGGATGGTGATGCTAGAATGGAGTCTTCCATGGTGAACAAGAGATTGCCCAGCAGGCAGAAATGGGACAGCTTTTACCCCATGAGCAGAGCACGGAGGATTGTTCACTCTGAGTTGTTGAGAGGCAACTGAGGCTGTGCAAGATCTAGCCAGATCTTACATGGCCTGAGATGCTAATAAAATTGTTTGAAATTATTCATTTGATATTCACTTATTTATTGAGTGCCTATGGTGGGCCAGTGTCTCTGTTTCTCTTTGAGGTTAAAAAAGATGGAAAATCAGAGCCCTGTCTGTGTCATGATACCTATTGCATCGCACACAGAAGAACTGGTTCACTGATGTATTTTCTTCATAAGGCTAAGGACACCTTCAGGAAAGGGACTTCCCAAGTGGCTCAGTGGTAAAGGATCTGTAGCAAGGCAGGAATGCAAGAGACAAGTTCAATTCCAGGGTAGGGAAGATGCCCTGGAATAGGAAATGGCAACCCAGTCCATTATTCTTGCCTGGGAAATTCCAGGCACAGGGGAGTCTGGTGGGCTACAGTCCATGGGGTTGTAAAGAGTTGGACGTGACTGAGCACGCACCTTCAGCAAAGGGGTATTGGCTTTCACTTTTCTGTATCTACACCACTTGGCATAGAGCCTAGAACATAGGAAACAGTGGATGAAGCCTTGTGAGATAAGTAAAATAAGTCACAAAATAAATAAGTAACCACGAGTAAACCAAGCTTGACAATTCAGTGTGATAAGGATTAAAGTCTTATTCGACATATATTGTCTAAGTGCTTACTGTGTGCTTTTAAAAGAAACTTGGATACATCTGTGAACAAAACTGTCAAAAAAAAAAAAATTCCCTGTGTCTTAGGCAAGATTTTTTAGATCCAGAGCCTGGAATAGTTTTTCTTGGCCAAGTGACTGACCCAGGATTGCTCATGGGAGAAAGGGAGTGAGGATTTGGGATAAGGAGGAACTCAAGCAAAAAATGTGGTCTCAACTGAGGTGAGGCTTAGCTTGATGCTATGAGGGAACTCTGAAGCACAAATCATGTAATACTGTCCCATCTTGGGACTAGAGGGGAGGGACTAGTCTTTTGCATCCTCATGTCCATCTCTCATTGACTGACGTCTGTCCCCTCAAAGGATATAGGATAGAGTCTCATAGGTGTCTATGGGACAGAACCCATTAAAAGGACATGGAACTACCAAGAGCCACTCTGGAGGATTACTTCCGGCCAAATTTCCTTTTCCCTGGTCTTTTTACATTGAAGATGTTTTATATCCTCTTGACGATGAGCATCTACTACCCTTGCTGGTATAGTAACTCTTTTCTGTGACTCCTGGTCTACTTCCATGAGCAGCCTAAACTGACCAAGAGCACTCTTCTATGTCCCTTGATGAAAGCATCCCCTTCTCTGGAAACCAGAACTTTTATCCCTATGGAGTCTGAAGCTGTAGGCAAAGGAAAGACCTATTTCCTATGCGAATCGCCCTGCTTCTATCCTTAAGTCTCTCACCAACGCATTCAACCTATTGAACGGGCTTAGTCATTCAGTCGTGTCTGACTCTTTGTGACCCCATGGACTGTAGACAAGGCTACTCTTTCCATGGGATTTTTGGGGCAAGAAATACTGGAATGGGTTGCCATTTCATTCTCCAGGGGATCTTCCTAACCCAGGGATCAAACTCGCGTCTCCTGTGTCTTGTGCATTGCAGGCAGATTCTTTACCCTCTGAGCCATCTGGGTAGAAAACTGGAGTGGGTTGCCATGCCCTCTGATTGAACAGGTATCACCAATTAATGGCCTTTGGTTTAAAGTGTACAGTAAGTCCCCTACATTTCAAGTTTCGAACTTTCAAAGATGTGAACATGCTTTCCATCAGCGTCAGGCTTGAGTGAAATTGCAGCTTGCCCTCCAATTAGGTTAGTTGGGTAGCTAGGCTAACTTCGCTGAACTTACAAACAAATCTGCCTTCAAATGCACTCTTGGAATGAAACTTGTTTGCGTGTAGGATACTATTGCATACCACACCATAAAGGATATCACCTCATATTTATCGGTCTGGCCCCTCAGCTGTCCTCCCTTCCTCTATCAGGCCAGTAGTGTCTGGATAGTCTGCAGGGCAGCGGGACTAAAAGATTCCATGGTTGTGGAATCTTCATGATGTCCAGATGGTCAAGCTGCTTTTGGACTACGTAATGACAGAGAACAGAAAAATTAACATAGGGATGCAGCAATGCTGTGAATGTGCACTATTATTTGTCCCATGAGGATACAGCCTACTTCTCGTCTTCCTCTTTTATGAGGATGAAAAATAATGCAGTCATTAGATCAATAGCACACACAATACATCTTAGACCATATTCATCTCCTCTAGTAAAGACACCACGTCTGGCACGGCAACTTCTCATAAGACTATACTTGGCTAAGTTTGTGATAGCCCATGAATATCTATCATGATCCATCTGGCTTTTGCACTAGTGACATGAATGGGATATGACAGGCTATTAAGGATTTGAGGGTGACACTGACATCTGCCATACATATTCTGGGAGGAGACATTGTTTTTGATTTATTATCTTGGAGGGCAGACCAACTTCACAGACTTTCACTTGGCCTTTGTTGCTATTGTAGGTCTTATTCTGCAGGTTAATTGCTGGGTGGCCATTTTGATTATACTTTCAGGAATCAGGGAATTAGCATTGGGTGAATCTGTGGAGCCGATGAATCCACTTTGAGATGGACCTGGGCCGGGAAATTCATTTATTACTGACCCTTCACAGCCCCCACTTTAACCAGGTCAACAATAACACTTTCAGTTCCTGGTTATTAGTGTCTATTCATAGCCTGTATCCTAAGTCCTCGAAAAACTTGACTATTTGCTTGTCCCCAGTACATAATTATCTGTGTAAATAGCCATCATTCTTTTGTTGCTTGCTGGGCAGAACTGGGAAAG
>CM035298.1:42062113-42097626 GCA_020226075.1 Hydropotes inermis
CACTGCTGTGTACCCTTGGTGTGTACACTTGTACACTTGCATTGTGATACATTTAAAAAAAATTATATTTTATAGTGGCGTATAATTGATTAACAATACTATTTCAGTTGTACGCCATAGTGATTCAGTTATACATCAATATGTACCTATTATTTCTCAATTTCTTTTCCCACTGAGGTTATTAGGGAATATTGAGCAGAGTTCCATGACATGTACACACTGCTTACTTAAAATAGATATCCAAAAAGGACCTACTGCAGATACTTTTCATGGAGACTTGGTTTTTCCTTCAGTCAGTGCTCTCTGGATCTGAAAACTCTTCTGGTCTGTAAACTGGACCATCATGACCACTGAGGTCAGCTGACCTTATTCTTCTGGTCATCCATTCTCAGAACTTTTTGGATTATGTATTTTAAGCAGTAGAGTTGCTGGTCATCCCTGTATTATATTGTCCCTAAGAAGGCCATGTTTTATGAACTATTTCCAAGATTCCTATAGGGTGCCATTCCAATGTTGGTGTCCAAGATGGCAAACAGGTTCCGTGTGTTTCTGATTTCTCAATTCTCCCACGTGAACCCTTCAATGTCATGTTCCCATGATCATCATTGCTATCAGGGAGCCGATTCTGAGATGGTATCTGCTGTCATATGTCCTGACCTACAGAGGAAACTACTCCTCAGTTTTTCACTGCTTATGACTCTCTCCCCAGTGCCCTCTTTATCACCTTGGTAAACTAACTGTCCTCCAAGCCATCCCAAGGAAGATGTTTAGCTGGTACATTTCTGGTCTTGTCTAATAGACGCATTGTAGCATCCTGACTTCTCTGAGACTTAGGAATCCTTCCTCCCTGGTGTTGATGCTTTATCTGGCGTCCGTCCTTCATACAAAGTGGGCCATTACTTTTTCCAAGTCCTTAAGAGCTACTCCAGCAATGTCTTAGAGCCATCACTTGGGGTCCATCCTTTTCAGGATGGTAGGTGTTGTATTACAGAGGAGAGTGCCATACTGACAAGTTCTCCATTATCCAGCTTTGTATCCCTCCACCTTGGTCCAGCAAAATCAGGATCCACACCCAATCACATTCTCAGGTCCTGGAAGTACTTGTTAGCTTGGTTCTACAGCTCTTTTGGAATATAATCTCTTCCTTCACTTTGCAGTATTGGCATTTCTCTATGCAGGTCCAGCTGAGTTTTAACTCTAGTTATAAATCTGGTGGCCAGCAGGAAAGGTGGAAAGAGATTCTAACGAGGGCAAGTAAAATGTTGTAAGTCATTGCTTCGTTTTAGATCTCTGAGTAGTTTTCAAGCAAGCCAATCTCTATCTTCTAAACATAGGAAGGGACCACTTCTTCAGGCCCAGAAGATTCAGGGGAATTTGGGGGTCAATATTCTCAAATACATCTGTCCAGATATCCCCATCTCAAGCCTCAGGGAGCTACTATTTTTGTATCTAATGACCTTTTTATTGGATATTTGCCTAGGCTAATTGTTCAGACTTGTCTAAAGTTCTGTCTTTCTTAAAATTAAGTCTAGTGCATGATCTTAATCGATGCCTATGTTTTAGCTGTTAGATCAAGGTCTTCATATACTGTCAAGGACACCCTCTGGCTCTCTCACTTTGCTTGGAATTTTTGACTAGAAGATCTGACCCTGTCATTTTCCCTTTGCAGTAGATCAATGTTGCTTAGAAACTCTCACCTGATTCTCCAGTTCTTTTTTTTCAGGCAAGACTTTACTGGGGTTCCTGATGCAGCAGAGGGGAGTGAGAACGAGCAACATGTCCCCCTGCTTGTTCACTTGCTGCAGGGAGCAAGCTCGCTCCTTATATGCGGTGGGAGTAGGGGTGTGTCCAGGGGTCAGGCTGGAGGGGGCCTTAGGTGTTCTGTCCACCCCTCTGGTGGTGGTGAGTGCAGGCGGCATGTGTAATACTCTGCTTTTGCTCCCAACATTTCTTATAGTTTTTATTTCTTCTGCATCTCTTGGGTGCCAAGACATGGTAGCAGTAAACTTACCTCTTTCCAACTGTTCATCAAAGGTAAGAGTCCTCGGCCATTCCAACACTTAAATATGTCAGGAATGATCTATACTCCACCTACCACCAGCAACGGGGTCCCTATTACCATTCAACCAGCAAGGAACACAGTTTGAGAATTCCTTCTTCAGAGTTTCCCAGGACTACTCACTTCTGGTACCAGCTGTCTTAGCCTTGGTTCCCTAGAAGCAGAGTGCTTGTCCAAGGATGAGCATTCTTATTCAAGTGACTTATTGGGAAGATGCTTTTCAGAGAAGGTGAAGGAAGGGAAGCAGAATAGAGCAGGGATAAAACTACCTAGGGATAGAGGTAGTTTCAGCTGATGACTATCTTCCATCTATGCCTATAGTGATGCTTTGGAAAACAGTTTGCACCACAAAGTCCTCCCCACCCCAAGGCAGTGGGCCAGCTTTTTGGTACCTCATAGGAGTCAGTCTGGCTGACTATGATCTGGCTGTGACCTGCCTCTTGAGAGGAAGGGCTGTTTTTGTTGGCTGAGGAAAATTCTATGAAGGACAGGGCACAGATGTGATAGATCAGTGGGGAGTCAATGGAAGAGAGCATGGTTAATAGAGGTTTTTTGAAAGCTGGATGAAAATAACAGTGGGTTTGCTGTGGGGAATGACCAAGTAGAAAGTGAAAATGTAAAGATAAATGAGGGAGGAAAATTGCTGTAGCTCAGTGGTTAAGTGGGGATAGAGTACAGCTTAAAAAAGGATGGATTCATCTAAGCTAAAAGCATGGCATTTCATCCACAGTAGCAACAGAAGAGGGATATCGGCAGAGGACACAGGGAGGGGTGCTCACCTCCCCAGGCATGCAGTCCAAGAGTTTGCAAGTCAGAGACATGGATCTGATAGGTGCTTGTTGGAATGGCAAGAAGTCTCCCCGACAGAAGTCACATCTCATCTGCACCTTAGAGAGGAGTAACTTGGATAATAAAGAATTTGTCTGCAATGCAGGAGACCTGGGTTCAGTCCCTGGGTCAGGAAGATTCCCTGGAGGAAGGAATGGCAACCCATTCCAGTGATCTTGCCTGGAGAATCCCGTGGAGAGAGGAGCCTGGTGGGCTATATAGTCCATGGGGTTTCAAGGAGTTGGACATGACTGAGCGACCAACACAATACTTAGAGAAGAGTAAGAGACCTTGTTTAGACAGAGAAGAGGTCAGGGAAACTTTCTATTTTTGTAGTTCTCTCTTTTGAGGAATTTATACTGCTTTCCAAATTAAAGCAACCCCTCTGAGAAACATTCCAAACGTATCTTTCTGAGCCAAGGGAAACAAAAGAAATCAACATTTATTCAAGCTCTATTGGAGAAGACTCTTGAGAGTCCCTCAGACTGCAAGGAGATCAAACCAATCAGTTCTAAAGGAAATCAACCCTGAATATTCATTGGAAGGGCTGATGCTGAAGCTGAAGCTCCAATACTTTGGCCACCTGATACAAAGAACAGACTCATTGGAAAAGACCCTGATGCTGCGAAAGATTGAAGGCCGGAGGAGAAGAAGATGACAGAGGATGAGATGGTTGGATGGCATCACCAACTTGATGGACATGAGTTTGAGCAAGCTCTGGGAGTTGGTGAAGGACAGGGGAGCCTGGCATGCAGTCTCTGGGATCACAAAGAGTTGGACATGACTGAGTGACTGAACAGCAATATACCAGTGTAAAAAGTCAAATCCACACCACTGGGTGCAGAGTGCTGAATTTCATATCAAAATTTTTCTGGAAATCAGAAAAAAATGAAAGACAGTTCAGTTCAGTTGCTCAGTTGTATCCGACTCTTTGCCATTCCATGGACTGCAGCATGCCAGGCTTCCCTGTCCTTCACCAACTCCTGGAATTTGCTCAAACTCATGTCCATCGGGTCGGTGATGCTATCCAACCAACTCATCTTCTGTCATCCCCTTCTCCTCCTGCCTTCAATCTTTCCCACCATCAGGGTCTTTTCCAATGAGACAGTTCTTCACATCAGGTGGCCAAAGTACTGGGGTTTTGGCTTCAGCATCAGTCCTTCCAATGAATATTCACGACTGATTTCCTTTAGGATGGACTGATTGGATCTCCTTGTAGTCCAAAGGACTCTCAAGAGTCTTCTCTAACACCACAGTTCAAAAGCATCAATTTTTCTGTGCTCAGCTTTCTTTATGGTCCAACTCTCACATCCATACATGACTACTGGAAAAACCATAGCTTTGACTAGACAGACCTTTGTTGGCCAAGTCAGGTCTCTGCTTTTTAGTATTCTGTTCGGGTTGGTCATAGCTTTTCTTCCAAGGAGCAAGCATCTTTTAATTTCATGGCTGCAGTCACCATCTGCAGTGATTTTGGAGCCCAAGAGAATAAAGTTTCTCACTGTTTCCATTGTTCCCCATCTATTCCCCCATCTTGAAGTGATGGGGCCAACCCAGCTTTGCTATATCACCTGAAGATCTTTTATCCATCTGCCTACTTAAGAGCAAAAGCTCTTTGCAATGTTATGATTCAGATATCATGACTTCTTCTCAATACCCACCCACAAAGTGCATTTGTTCCTGCATGCATATTGTATGTGTTAATTGTGCATAGCTTCTTTTTTCCCCCAATTGATTGTGTCTCCTTTACTCCGTGTTCCAGTGTCTGCTTTGGTGAGTGTGTGTGTCAAAGTCATGACCAATACCATATTGGCAGCACGCTCTGCAATCTTGACTTCATGACATTCTACCTAGATACCTATGGCACACACAAAATAACGGTTATTGGGAAGAAAACATTGAAGATGCTGATGGTGAGGCTGAGGTCACATGATCTCAGCGCCTATACTGGTGCTCAGCACATAGTGAACCTTTAATTTGTTGGGCAGATGGATGGATGGTGGTGGAATGCATGAATTTACGAGTCACAGGAAATTGGATTCCTTAGATACTGTTACCCCTCACTTGGATATGTTCTTCTAAATGTAGAAGAACCAAAAATCGATTCTTCAATTATTGGCAAATGATGCCCCAAACTCAGTTTCTCTGTACACTGAGGCCCAATTGAGTCTCTGAGAGAGTTTTGGGTAAAGTAGAAAAGGGTAGTTTTATTGCTTTGCCAGGCAAAGGGGGACATAGAGGACTAATGCCCTCAAAACCATCTGTCCTAACTTGGGGAAGATAGTGAGAAGTTTTATAGTAATTGTTCAAAGAGGGCATGATCAGCACATAGATGTTCTTCTAATGACTTGGTGGAGAGGTAAGTAGGAGTCAGTATCATCAACCTTCAGGTCCAATTGGTCAGGGGTCTGCATGCTTGTAGGCAGTATCCCATCATCAGTCATTAACTTCTCCCACCTGGCAGAGGTTACAGCACCTGAAAAGTGGCTCACAGACACTGTTGTGTACCCGTGGATGGGAAAACAGGACCTTGCCCCAAGGCTGCTCTTGACTGTTAATTTCTCCCTGGTCTCGCATCCCCTCTCTTCCTTAATTAACGACAGCTTGAGTCTGCCCAGTGCAACTCAGGGAAGGTCATGGAAACTGAGAGAAGGCTATTTCCTGTAATCAAAGAAATGGGGGCTCAGAGAGGCCTTGTGTCCTGGAGACCCACAGGGAATTTAGTGGTATCACAAAGTTTTCTTGTCTTTCTTTACAGGTAATTATGCTGCCAAGGGTTGAGTTGATTGTTCCCTATCAAGAGAGGGGTTGTGATACAGTGAGAAGAATACAGATTTAGAAATCAAAGCCTGGTGTTAAAAATATCATTCAGTTATTTCCTAGCAGTGTTATCTTGGGCTAGTCACTTAACCCCTCTTGGGCTTTCTCTACATCTACAAAAAGCAGAATAATAATAGCCTCTATTGTACGGGATTTTGGTAAGGATTACACAAGATAATGCACTAGAAAATGGTTCGTGTGCCAGAAGCAACACAGAAATTTGCACTGCTATTCTTCTCTTTGATGCAGACGATGTCAGCTAACCTCTCTTTATGAATTCATAGGAGCTTAGCTCCTCAGATATGTTATATTTTCATTTCTGCCTAGAAAAAATAAAGATAATGTGAATGTGATAGTCCCCAGGAAAATAGGCAGAATAATGACCGTCCTTCACCTCTGCAGAAATGAACAGCCTACATCGTGCATTCCGCACACAACTGTGTCCAGTCCTCACAAGGGGCTCAGGCAGTCTGCTTGAGTACCCTCATCATTGTCAGGAACTCTGCCCCTGAAAATATTTCCCCAAGTAGATGCTGCTGCTGAATTCCCTGGGCTGAAGGGAGCAAGGAGGCTAGAGTCCCAGCTGCCAGGGCTGGAGGTCTGCAGCCTGGCTCACTGTTGACTCCAATCATTGATAGGATTCATTGATAGGTCAACGTGGCTGGGTCACAGCGTGCCCAGGCTTATGGTCAAACATCAATCCATTATTCTGGGTGTTCTGCATGAGATTAACTTCTGAATTTGGTGGACTCCATAAAGGAGATGGACTTCCCTAATATGGGTGCACGTGTGTGCTCAGTCTGACATATGTGTGTCTGACTCTCTACTACTCCACAGACTATAGCCCCCCAGGTTCCTCTGGCCATGGGATTTCACAGACAAGAGTACTGGAGTGGGTTGTCATTTCCTCCTCCAGGGGGTTTTCCCGCTTCAGGGATTGAACTCACATCTCCTGCATTGACAGGAGCCAATGGGAAGCTTTACCACTTGAGCCATCTGGGAAGCTAAGACCACTGGACCTCAGCTAATCACTTGAAGATTTCAGTAGAACAGAGAAGCTCAGGAAGAGGGAACTCCGCCTACCTGATTGCTTTGAGCTGGGACTTGGGCTCTTCCTTGGTATGGAGCCTGCTGGCTTTGGACTGGAACCTATGTCATCAACTCTCCTGGTTCTCAAGCCTTCACACTCAAATGCGAACCACACCATCAATACTCTTGCATCTCCAGCTTTCCAACTGCAGGGCTTAGGACTTCTCAACTTACATAATCGTGTGAGCCAGTTCCTTATAATAGTTAAGATTGGATTGGTTGAAAAGTTTGTTAGGGTTTTTCTGTAAGATGTTATAGAAACACCTGAACGACCTTCTTTGGCCAACCCCAGTGTATACACATAGGTAATATATGGATGTATATCTGTATAACTATGTCTGTTTAAATTTATCTCCTTTCCATTGGTTCTATTTCTCCGGAGAACCCTTGTATACCAATGAAGTTGAAAACTACATATGGGAATAAAGCTCTCAATAAATAGTGGAAATGTTTATGGAGATATGGAAGACTAGATGTTACATAAGACTCCTCCCATGATAGTACACCTAAAAATGCTAGATAAAGTATTTTCAAGTATTTTATCAATAAATATTACATGTTAGAACAGCCCTAGATTTGCAAGAAAATTGCAAAGCTAGAACAGCATTTCCATATAACCACAGGTCCAGTTTCTTTTATGATTATCATCTTACATTAGTAGAGTACATTTGTTATGATTAATTAACCAATATTGATATATTATTATTCTTTGAATTCCACAAGTTATTCAGATTTCTTTGATTTTTCCTTAATGTCTTCCCCCCGCCCCCCATTTTAGACTTCCATCCTGGAGGATACACATTACATTTAAATGTCATATTTTTTAGGACTATCTTGGCTGTAAGTTTCTCAGACTTTCCTTGTTTTTGATGATTTTGACTTTTGGATGATTTTTTTTGATGATTTTGATGCTTTTGAGGATTACTGACATATATTGGAGGATGCCCCCTCTATTGTTATTTGTCTGTTGCTTCTCGGCTCAGATGGTAAAGAATCTGCCTGCAATTCAGGAGACATGGTTCAATTCCTGGGTTGGGAGGATCCCCTGGAGAAGGGAATTGCTACCCATCCCAGTATTCTTGTCTGGAGAATCCCACGGACAGAGGAACACGGCGGGCCACAGTCCATGGGGTCACAACGATTGGACATGGCTAAGTGACTAAGGACACGCACACACATACAGGGGTTTTGGGAGGTAGGTATGAGGAAATTACAGACAGCGCAGCTCAGAGGGCCAAGGGACGTATGAATGAGAACAGAGGAACATGGAGGAGTCAGGAAGTCTAATGAAAGATCCAGAAAGAGATGGTAGAGAATGTGGAAAAGTCACAATTAAAAAAAAAACTCTGAGAATTTCTACTGCCAATTAAACATACTATTTCTCACATCTACAGGGCCAAATAAACCACAAGCTAGATTAAAAAAAAAGAAAGCAAAAAACAAAAAAAACAGAATCACCTAGATACATAGCGAAATTGAAGATCAGTAAAGACAAAGAGAAGATCTTAAAACCAGTGAGAGAAGAAAGCTAGAAATGTACAAAGAAACTGAAATTAGACTGACAACTGATTTCTGAATGGTAACAAAGCTAAACTTATTGCGGCAATGATTTCACTAAATACATAAATCAAATCATTATGCTGAACATGTGGTACTGTAGGTCAAATATATCTCAATAAAACTGGAAAATTAGTATCAAAGGAAATTATAAGGCTGAAGAAAAGGTTTTTTCAGAGTGTCAAGAGAAAATAACTTTCAAATTATAACTCTAAAGCAAGTAGATCTTTCAGAAATAACTTTGGAATAAAAACGTGTCAAACAAAATCTGTACTAATTAATTTCCATTAGGCTTCCGCTAAAGGAATGTCTAAAAAATGCACTCCAGAGAGATGAAAAATAATCCTAGAAGATCTGAAATGCAAGATGGAAATGTGAATAAAGATAATGATAAACCTACGGGTAACTCTCCAAAGTTTGACTATAAAAGGCAATGTCTACAATGTCTAATTTATGGAGGTATGAAAATTTGGCATAGAAATAAAATTCTGCATATTTATATTGTATAAATCAGGAAGGATATTTGCAGTTAAAAACATTCACAAATAATGTTGTTCAGGAGGAAGGTAAAGTTTTATATTTCCCTGAAAAGTGAAAGTGAAGTTGCTCAGTCGTGTCCGACTCTTTGCGACCCCATGGACTGTAGCCTACCAGGCTCCTCTGTTCATGGGATTTTCAGGGCAAGAATACTGGAGTGCATTGCCATTTCCTTCTCCAGGAGACCTTCCCAAACCAGGGACTGAACCCAGTATCCAGTGTTGTAGGCTGTCGCTTTACCGTCTGAGCCACCAGCCTTTGACAAGCTAAATATGCAGTTTAAAATTTTGAAGCTAACAACATATTATAAACAGTACTTTTCCAAGCTAGTAAAGGAGAAAAAGTTGGAAGTGTGTGTAGAGTGAAGAGGAATTCAATTAAGTCAGTAGGTGGAAAGGAGAAAAAAAATATAAAAAGGATAAAATAGGAAGGATAAAGTAAAACAGGGGCAACAGTTTTCAAATCTCAGTGATACACACTACGGTGCCTCAGATGCAAGTTCTGCTCAACTGCAGCAATAGCTACAGAAAAAGATAGGACTGGATAATTCGGGGCAGAGTACCCTGGGGTCTAATGTATTGTTCATTATTCTTCTTAGAGAAACTTTTTAGGAAATTATCAGTATAAGGAAGCTTTTCTAAAGTTAACGAAATCATTTACAAAACAGGTACAGCCAATGCCATACTCAAAGGTAGAAAATTAAAAGGATTCTCTTTAGGTTCAAGAATAAGACCAGGATGGTCCTTTAACTTCTTCTATTCAACCTTTTTCTAGAAGCCATAAGTCATGTAATTAGATAAGAATTATAAATTAATTTCAAAGCTTGGAAAGGTAGAAGTGAAACTGCCATAATTCATATATAATACTGTCTACAAAGAAAATGTAAATGAATATACAAAGAAGTGAAAAGAATTAGTAGGAGTGTTTGGTAGAATAGAGTAAGGCTCATGGATCTAAGATACAAAAGTTAGAACATCTCTTTAGATTCAAAAAAGAAAGTTCAAAAGATCAGAAAATAAAAATTTAACTATTCAGGTATCATTCCAACTAAAAATGCAAACTACAAAGGAATAAAGTTTTAACAATGGCATAAAAATTAGTTGTTTTTAGTGTCAAATTAAAAACTTTATCGAAGGACATTATGAAGACTCAGCTAAATAGACATAGTATGTTTATGTATAGAAAGTATTCATGTTGTAAAGATGTCATTCTCCTCAAACTGATTAATAGACTCAATTCAATTCCAGTTTATTTATATTAACAAGTTTTCTTGTAGAACATGATGAGAACATTCTAAAGTTTTCATGAAGTACATAGGTCGAATTTTCTGGGAAGCAGTTGCAAAGATGAGGTTAGAGGTTTATTGAGTGTAATGATCATGAGAGATAAAGGGAAGAGGAAGCTGGAGGGGGCAGATAAACCCTTCAGATTGAGTCTACCCCTGTGAAAAGATAGGAAGAAGAAGGGAGAATCAGGCAAGGAGAGCCTTGCCCTGCAGAGTAGCTATGAGATTTCTCCACCAGTCCATGGGGGGCTTGGGTGCATGGCTGCCTGGAGGAGTCCCACTCAGGCCAGTGGGAGCCCTTCCTCAACCACCTTTGTATTCGGTCATTAGCTGGGCCTGTCCGTGGAGTGCACGGCCTCGGGTTTAAAGATGATGAAGACTCTGAAGTCACCTCTAGCTGGAACTGGTGTGCTGACTGCACTCCCTATGGCACATTCTCTTTGAAGGGAGATCTAAATTAAGTGTGTGTGCTTTTGCAGCTGCCCCAAAAGTCAGTTTATCACTCAGTTGTGTCTGACTTTTTGTGACCCCATGGACTGCAGCATGCCAGGCTTCCCTGTCCTTCACCAACTCCCGGAACTTGCTCAAACTCATGTCCATCGAGTTGGTGATGCCATCCAACCATCTCATCCTCGGTCGTCCCCTTCTCCTCCTGCCTTCAGTCTTTCCCAGCATCAGGGTCTTTTCCAGTGAGTTAGTTCTTCCATTCAGTTGGCCAAAGTATTGAAGCTTCAGCTTTAGCATCAGTCCTTCCAATGAATATTCAGGACTAACTTCTTTTAGGATGGACTAGTTGGATCTCCTTGCAGTTCAAAGGACTCTCAAGAGTCTTCTCAAACACCACAGTTCAAAACCATCTATTATTTAGCGCTCAGCTTTCTTTATGGTTCAACTCTCACATCCATACATGACTACTGGAAAAACCATAGCCTTGACTAGATGGACCTTTGTAGACAAATAATGTCTCTCCTTTTTAATATGTTGTCTAGGTTTGTCATAGCTTTTCTTCCAAGGAGCAAGCGCCTTTCAATTTCATGGCTGCAGTCATTGCAAAATGGCTACAGTTACTGCCACAAAAGACAAAGTGCCAAAATCAGGAGGAAGATATGTGTCCATCTGAATAAGGAGACATAATAAAACTGTAGTAATTAAGGTATTACAACATTGATGTGGGGACAGTTAGGCAGGTCAGTGGGAAAAAACAGTATTTGATCCACACATATGTGGAAACCTGTGAGATGACCAAGCCGGCCCTGCAGATTAGTAGGGAAAAGATGGGAAATTCTGTAAATGGTGCAAGGATGCTTTGTTATCTAGATGGTAAGAATTGAAAACGGATCCTCGCTTTGTCTCAGACAAAAGAATATTTCAGATGGATTGAGTACTTCGTGTCAATGGCAAACTTTTACAAGAAAATATAGGAGAATGTCTTTATGATCTTGAGATAGGAAGAATTTCTTAAGATCTGAAATGCCCAAATCATAACAGGGAATATTGATAAATTCCATACCTTAAAATTGACTTTTGTTCATAAAAATATATTATAAACAGAGTAAAAAGGTAACATATGAACCAAGAGCACATACTTTTAAAAATCTTTTTATTTTGTATTGGAGCATAGCCAATTAGCAATGTTATGATAGTTTCAGGTGGACAGCAAAGGGATTCAGCCATATATGTACATGCATCCATTCTCCCCCAAACTCCCCTCCCATCCAGGTGGCCACATAACATTGAACAGAGTTCCCTCTGCTATGCAGTAGGTCCATGTTGGTTATCCATTTTAAATATAGCTGTGTGTACATGTCCATCCCAAACTCCCTAACTATCCCTTTCCTCCCCCTATCCTCCCCTGGGGCAACCATGAATTCATTCTAAAAGTCTGTGAGTGACAGAATGTGTTTTTAATACATAAAATTGAGAGAGTACTAACATGTACAGTATGTTTAAAGAAAAGCTCTTGAGAATCAACCAGAAAAAAAAAAACAAAAAAAAAACAGTGATTCCAATGGGTAAATGGACTAAACACAGGAAGAGGAATTTCACAAAAGGGAAAATGTAAATGTTCTATAAACATGAGAAAAGATATTCAATCGCCTTAGTAATGGAAGAAACACTAATTAAAATAGGATATAAAATTTTGCAACTATTATACTGGCAAGCAAATATCTTGAAAACACCAGTTTTTGGCAAGAATGTGGAGTAATGGGAGTTTTTGTACATTGCAGGTGGGAGTGTTCATTGGCAGAATCACTTTGGAAAATGGTTTGTGATTATCCCATAAAGTTGAAGCTACGCACATCCTATGACCCTTGATTCTACCCCTGAGTATTTGTTCTTTGGCAGTTGTCTTCACACTGCAGTGCAAGTGTTTCCTGGGGCTTCATGAAGATTTTTCCAGGGCTCTGCAAGCATAGGTGTCTTTGAGTGAATTAATTTTTAGATCTTCAGTATCTATCTGTACTCTTTTCTAAAACTGTTCTGGTAATACACTTTGGGAAAAAAAAATCTTTGTTGGTTCTCTCTTTTCACAATCATCCTTGTTCTGTTGCTACAAAAGAAAACCTCCCACTGACCCTCTCTTACTCAGGTGCATCTCTCTGGGATGGAAAAAAATCCCTGGGGAGCACCAAAAAGTCAATGCAAGATATTGTTGCCTTGGGGTTTCTGTCAATCAAGATACCATTAACCTATGGGGAGGCTTTGTGATTTTTGTGGTCTTGTAAATTTTTTTGTTAAGAGCAGAGTATTGTGTTACTAATGGAATATTTTGGTTCGCATCAGGATATTCTGAATCCAGCTTCAGAGATGACAATTTTCCTCGCCTCCTGAAATCACTGACTACTCTCCAAAACACTTCACTCTTTCTTTTTTTAATTTTTAATTTTGTATTTATTTATTTATTTTTTCTTTTCATTTATTTTTATTAGTTGAAGACTAATTACTTCACAATATTTCAGTGGGTTTTGTCATACATTGACATGAATCAGCCATGGAGTTACATGTGTTCCCCATCCCGATCCCCCCTCCCACCTCCCTCTCCGCCCGATTCCTCTGGGTCTTCCCAGTGCACCAGGCCCGAGCACTTGTCTCATGCATCCCATCTGGGCTTGTGATCTGTTTCACCCTAGATAATATACATATTTCTATGCTGTTCTTTTGAAACATCCCACTCTTGCCTCCTCCCACAAAGTCCAAAAGTCTGTTCTGTACATCTGTGTCTCTTTTTCTGTTTTGCATATAGGGTTATCATTAACATCTTTCTAAATTCCATATATATGTGTTAGTATACTGTAATGGTCTTTACCTTTCTGGCTTACTTCACTCTGTATAATGGGATCCAGTTTCATCCATCTCATTAACTGATTCAAATGAATTCTTTTTAATGGCTGAGTAATATTCCATGGTGTATGTGTACCACAGCTTCTTTATCCATTCGTCTGTTGATGGGCATCTAGGTTGCTTCCATGTCCTGGCTATTATTAAGAGTGTTGCGATGAACATTGGGGTGCACGTGTCTCTTTCAGATCTGGTTTCCTCAGTGTGTATGCCCAGAAGTGGTATTGCTGGATCATATGGCAGTTCTATTTCCAGTTTTTTAAGAAATCCCCACACTGTTTTCCATAGTGGCTGTACTAGTTTGCATTCTCACCAACAGTGTAAGAGGGTTCCCTTTTCTCCATACCCTCTCCAGCATTTATTGCTTGTAGACTTTTGGATAGCAGCCATCCTGACTGGCGTGTAATGGTACCTCACTGTGGTTTTGATTTGCATTTTTCTGATAATGAGTGATGTTGAGCATCTTTTCATGTGTTTGTTAGCCATCTGTATGTCTTCTTTGGAGAAATGTCTGTTTATAGTTCTTTGGCTCATTTTTTGATTGGGTCATTTATTTTTCTGGAATTGAGCATCAGGAGTTGCTTGTATATTTTTGAGATTAATCCTTTGTTGCTTCATTTGCTATTATTTTCTCCCAATCTGAGGGCTGTCTTTTCACCTTACTTATAGTTTCCTTTGTTGAGCAAAAGCTTTTAAGTTTCATTAGGTCCCAATTGTTTATTTTTGCTTTTATTTCCAATATTCTGGGAGGTGGGTCATAGAGGATCCTTCTGTGATTTATGTCAGAGAGTAAAATGCATCACTCTTGTGAACATCAAAGGTAGCAGTGTCTTATTTCATCCACGTGACAAATTTAGAGCAAGACTATATTTCTATCACCTGCCATGCATCCATCTATCCCACTCATCTGCCTATGTATTGCCTATGTTAGAATCATAATACAAAAGTAAATTGTTTTCCAGGGTTTCACAGAAACACTTTTGCTTGATTTGAGATACGAAGTCAAATCTTTTTTTCTGACACAAAGTCTGGCCTGACTGACTGATTAAAGCTAAAGATTAGTTTTGCCTGTTCAGTTATATACTGGTTATTCAATTCTAAAGTTTAGATGGAAATGTTTTATAAGTACATTAGGATAAAAAGAATTATATTAAAAAATATTATATGAGCAAAATTTGATTAGAATCAACATTTCCTTTTTTTTTTAACCTTTCCAGGTTACATAACCTATAAGCAAGGGGACTCTAAGTGAAAAAATTATAGATATGACATTCAGTTCAGTTAAGTTCAGTTGCTCAGTTGTGTCCAACTCTTTGTGACCCCATGAATTGCAGCATGCCAGACCTTCCTGTCAATCACCAACTCCCGGAGTTTACTCAAACTCATGTCCATCAAGTCGGTGATGCCATCTCATCCTTTGTCGTCCCCTTCTCCTCCTGCCCCCAATCCCTCCCAGCATCAGGGTCTTTTCCAATGAGTCAACTCTTCGCATCAGGTGGCCAAAGTACTGGAGTTTCAGCTTTAGCATCAGTCCTTCCAATGAACACCCAGGACTGATCTCCTTTAGGATGGACTGGTTGGCTCTCCTTGCAGTCCAAGGGACTCTCAAGAGTGTTCTCCAACACCACAGTTCAAAAGCATCAATTTTTTGGTGCTCAGCTTTCTTCACAGTCCAACTCTCACATCCATACATGACCACTGGAAAAACCAGATATTAGCCCTTGATAAATCTCTCTGGAACAAACATAAGATAAAAATTCTTTGTTCTGTTTCCCAGAATTTGATAAAAAGCATTCCTCAAATGACAGGAAAGGATTTTATGAGTCAAATATTTGACAGTTCTTTACTTTCAACAAAATCAAAAAAGGATCTCATCAAATTGTCAGCTGAGGGATCATTAAAAATAATTTTAAAATGTGCTAGATTACTAAGTGACTCTGTATAAAACCACAGAAGAATTCAAAGCATCCAAAGATCTTTCTATGACATTCCTTTCCAGCTTTAATGTCAATGGCGATACGTCTGTGTCTTGAAACTTCCCGTAATGTACAGAAACACCGCAGCAGCTGCCGGAATCTCTGTGAGGCGAAGGCAACGTGTCAGCCTGGCTGTGGGAGGCTGGGCTGGGCGCTTCCTGGAGACATAGGCACACACTTTCCTTCATGTGTGCCTGGCAGCAGGGTTGCCTGTTGCCTGCGGTTTTCTCCCCAGCTTCATCCACTCCCTGAGAGTCTCTCTCTCTCTGTCCCACTCCCACAGAAGATAAAATCTGATTTGAGAACAGGAAATGATGGGTGAAAGTGTCAACTGCTCATGGATTTGTATGCAAATTTGCATCATCATAAGGTTTTACCATATTTTCTGTTGTTTTTTAGTTTCAAAGTCATGTCCAACTCTTTTTCGACCTCATGGACTGTAGCTCACCAGCTTCCTCTGTCCACGGGATTTTTCCCAGGTAAGAATACTGGAGTGGGCTGCCATTTCCTTCTCCAGGGAGTCTTCCTGAACCAGGAATTGAACCCAAGTCTCTTGCACTGGCAAGCAGATTCTTTACCACTGAGCCACCGGGAAGGCCTTTACCATATTTCTACCATGTCAAATTTTACAGTCTTTGCAAACACTTAAGTCTCTATCTAAAATTTTTAGATGTTTACTTAAAAATATTTAAAGAAATATTTTGCTTCTCAAAGGTTTTAACAGATACTGAGGCAAGAATAAATTTTTTGAAGAGCTTTGTCTTAGGAAAATTCTTGCATATACACAGTAGGGCTCAAATATAAGAATGTTTTTCGTTCATAACAGCAAAATGGTAGAATAATCAAATGCTCATTTGCACTAGAGTCAAGAAATAATGTATGATGCATTCAAACAATGAAATACCATGTAATAATAAAATTTAAGAAATGAGACATATTTATCATTATGGTTTTCAAAGTTTAGTGACAAGTTATAAAAGAATATATACACTATGATTTCTTTTATCTGGAAGAGGGCATGGAAACCCACTCCAGTTTTCTTGCCTGGGAGATCCCATAGACAGAGGAGCCTGGTGGGCTACAGTCTGTAGTATTGCAAAAACTTGGACATAAATAGGACTGAGTACGCACACCCATGAACACACGATTTCATTCATCCAAAGTTCAAAGACAGGCAAAAGTAAATGTAATATTGCTTGGGGTTTACCATGGAAAAATCATAAAGAAAAGCAAGAGAATGATTACTATAAGAGTTAGGATAGCGTTTCTTTTGGTTAGAAGAGTGAAGTAATGCACTAAACACAAACCAGGAATTTATAGGACTACTATTTGTTAAACTGCAAGGCAGATACCAAGTTTTTTTTAAAGATACCAAGTTTTAATCTTCTTCCTGTTAAAATTATAGATATGTATTATCCCTCTACTTATAAACTGTTCTCCCATATGTCAATTGTATAAGTATTAATTAGAATATTATAAATAATAGTGCTGGTAGTTACAAAATTAATATTAAACATTGAAGTACTATTATAATACAGCATTTTTTAGAAGCAATGGAAGGAACATTTGGAAGAGATGGGAGGAACACAGGAGTGAGGGATAAAAGTGGAGGTTAAGATAAACAAGGAGCAGCCATGACCTCTTACAGATAGACACCTCTCATGTTCCTGTTGGGGTCTTCTCTCATCCATCCCCCATCCCACCCTGTCCTCTCAGGAACCTCCAGGCAGCTGGGATGTTGGCACCACTGGGAGGGTAGAGGTATTCTTGTTCTGCATCTTTTTTCTGTTCTGACACAAGACCCATCTGGCAGCTAGGGCACAGAAGCAAAGTCATGGTTAGGGTCTGGAAGGAAGGAGGCAGTTCATTAGCCTCCAAAATCCTGAAGCGCCTATTAGGAAACCTTTATTTATGCAACTGGAAGTTAAGGCAGACACCGTGGTGATTAGGGGTCAGCGAGATTGCAGGGGCAAAAGACTCACTCTAGACTACTTGTTTAGTTGCTCTGTCGTGTCTGATCCTTTGCAACCCCATGGACTGTAGCCTGCCAAGCTCCTCTGCCCACAGGGTTTCCCAGGCAAGAATCCTGGAGTGGGTTGCAATTTCTTCCGCCAAGGGATCTTCCTGACTCAAGGATGGAACCCACATCTCCTGATTCTTTACCACTGAGCCACCTGGGAAGCCCCCAGACTCACTGATTCCAGGACTGTGAGAACAAGGTCAATTCCAGCTGCCACCATCCTGTAAGCCTGTGCTCCCCCTCACACAACCTGCCTGGTTGAGAGCCTGCTCGGGACCCTGGCTCTGAAAGCAGGCTGCCCCTTTAGTCACTGTGTCCCCAGGTCCATTCTCAGCAATACCTTGAGCACATATTTTTGGCTCCCACATTTCCTGTTATTCTTGCCCCTTGCTCATCCTTAGTGGATATATGGACTTGGGCCCACTGACTTCATCTACTGTCATGCTCCTAGAACTGTGTAAGTGAGGCCTGCCCAAAGCTGGGATTTTAAGCTCAGCTCTGCCCAAAGATGGGATTCACTTATACAGCCTTCCTCTGGTCTTTCTCCACTTGCGAGCTGACGGCTGGTCCCAGTCCACTGCGGGGTCCTGAAGAGACCTGCCATGCTGGTTTGAAAGACTCCAAAGAAGCTAGGATGGGCACAAAAGTCCCACTGGGCAGCACTCTTCTCACGATACCTATTCACTGTGAGAACGGCTGAGGGCTTGGATAGAACCTGAGCCAAGAACATTCACGTTGAGTCATCACTAAGTGAATAGGAAGCAGGGCTGGAGCATTTTATCCAATGTTCTCCCAAGCATTTTCATGAACATCATTCTTTCCAATACATCGTGCAAACAGATGACAAAGATCCATATAGTTGAAGCTATGGTTTTTCCAGTTGTCATGTATGATGTGAAAGTTGGACCGTGAAGAAGTCTGAGTGGTGAAGAACTGACGATTTTGAACTGTGGTGTTGGAGAAAACTCTTGAGAGTCTCTTGGACTGCAAGGAGATCCAACCAGTCCATCCTAAAGGAAATCAGTCCTGAATATTCATTGAAAGGATTGATACTGAAACTGAAGTCCCAATACTTTGGCCACCTGATGCGAAGAGCCCACTCATTGGAAAAGACCCTGATGCTGGGAAAATTGAAGGTGGGAGGAGAAGGGGGCAGCAGAGAATGAAATGGTTGGATGGCATCACAGGCTCAATGGACATGAGTCTGAGCAAACTCCAGCAGATGGTGAAGGACAAGGAAGCCTGGTATGCTGCAGTCCACGGGTCACAAAGAGTCGGACCCGACTGAGTGACCGAACAATGACAAAACACTGACGATCCAATCTTCCACTCGGGAAGTCATAACACAGAGTTATGTTAAAGGTGCTGAGAGGTTTTGCAATAGATTTCATCCTGTGTCTGCCACACACAGAGGATCATGAGAATTCTTTCTTCCTTCCATCTCCCCCTCTCGCTTTACTTGCTTCATCTCTCCTAACATCCCAAATGACTAGACTTGTTTAGCATGCAATTTGGGTGACTCGGCTCTAGGGACAGGGCTCAATCCACAGCGGCAAGTGAGAGGTGGGTCTCCCAGTCATTACGCACTGACCATTCGGCTGACCTTGAGCCCCTGGTGCCCTTGAGGAGGCACAATTCAACTAGCTCTGTGACATCACTGAAAAGAGCATGTTGGAAGGTCACCCTGACAGATGTTCCATATTATTAGCTGAGTTGGATGAACTCATTACGCTTAATGAGAATGAATTTATGTCATTTTATTGACATAAGTTTCCCAGTAAAACATAGATCTAAGTAATAGAATGGTCCCTCTGCACATAGCTCTAGAGTCTTTCAACATGTTTCCATGATAAATTACTTTACTTAATTGGCACCTTCTGTCATTCTGGTGACATTTTGCCTACTGATCATATAAACAGTTCTTGATTATCAATGCTCTACAACTGAATCATAAGGTAGATGTTTCGAAACATTGTATGGTGTTTAAATCATTTATATGTAGTCTCAGAGTGCATTCCTTCCTTCTATAAATGTTATAAGTAGACTGAGATCATAGTCCCCTGTTAAGTATGAGAAACAGAGGATTGAAGCAAATCCAATTTCACTTTTTCAACAGAAACTTATAAAATGGGACCTCCTGCATGCAAAATGCTACCCACAGGATTTTCTCATCCTTGAGGCATTTTCTTTTTTAGTATTTTGCAACTGAGAAATCTGAGACTTAGTGACTTTAAACTCTTCCAGGGTCATTTTTTTTGCTGTGAGATTCCATTCGAGCGAAAATAAGCAAAATCTTGATAAAGATGATGCACACTTATACATCGTCACATGTGTGCATCCCCCACCTGTGGCTGTGGTTTTGTGTACTTTCCTGCACATTACCCTATAGATCACAGTAGTGAGCGACCTTTATTTCAAGCCTAGGATGTCCACAAGCAAGTGTTAAAGCAGCATTATATAGCCAATGGTAAATGACAACCCACTCCAGTATTCTTGCCCGGAGAATCCAATGGAGAGAGGAGCCTGGTGGGCTGCAGCGCATAGAATCGCAAAGAATCGTACACAACTGAAGCGACTTAGCACGCGTGCACCAACAATTTCAACTCATGAACCCACTCTCGGAAGGGAGCTCGTTGGTACATAGGGGACTTCCTGTATATCAGCAGCTCTGCGGGGGGTGGGGTGGGGTCCCCTGAGTCACTCTTACACAGCCTGTCCTTGCCCTCGCCTGTGGGGGCTTCAGCATGTCAATATCAAAGGAGATAAAGACCAGTAATCTGGTTGTAAAGGGGGGCCAGAGACCTGTCTCAAACTACAATTAAATAGCAAAGGTTTATCAAATATAGCTTACTTAGGCTTTTACTGGGTGCAGCTTTTTATTCTTATGAGTTATCATAGGTTATATTATATGATATATATGGACTTCCCTTGTGGCTTAGCTTGTAAAGAATCCACGTGCAATGCAGGAGACCTGGCTTGGATCCCTGGGTGGGGAGGATCCCCTAGAGTAGGAAATGGCAACCCACTTCAGTATTCTTTCCTGGAAAATCCCATGGACAGAGGGGTCTGGTGGGTTACAGTCCGTAGTGTCATAAGAGGCAGATATGACTTATTGACTAAACCACAAAACCACCATATGATATATAACATAATTATATATAATGCACATTGTATAACAGGCTATAAATTATTATTATAGGCTTCTGCTAGACATAGGTTGCCGTTGCTTAGTTGCTAAGTCGCTTCTGATTCTTTGTGACCTGGTGGACTGTAGCCTGCCAGGCTCCTCTGTCCATGGGATTTCCCAGGCAAGAATACTGGGGTGGGTTGCCATTTCCTTCTCCAGGGGATCTTTCTGATCCAGGCATCAACCCACACCCACTGCATTGCAGGCAGGTCTTTACTACTGAGCCACCAGAGAAACCAGACATAGGCTTTCTTAGACACAGATTAGCTGTGGGATTTCATTAGAGTCTAGGTTATTTGGAGATGCCTGTGTTTGGGGCAGCTGATTAGAATATGGTGATTAAAGCTCCTTCCATTAAGCACGCACTGGATGTCACCTTTGTCCCCACATCCCTCTCAGAACCCTACATGGCCTGCCAGGCAGTTTGGACAGCGCTGGTTTAGCTTTAGAGCCAGGCTCTTGGCATTGGAAGCTGAGCATCCTGTGACCTTGGCAAGCATCCGATGACCTTAGCAAGCCTCTCCCTCCCCCAGACACAGTCTCCTGGGGCATGGAAGGATTCAGCATCTTGCCCCTAGTCTGTCCCCCAGGATTTTCTGAAAACTAATGAAATCAAGTCCACAAAGCTTTTTTTTTTTACCTTGGGGAAGAGGGAGATGAAGGGAAGAGAAGAGAAAAGATACTATTAAATTAAATTACCAGGTCTGGCTACACGAGGGCAACACTTTGGATCCAGCCTGCTGTGTTGGATCTATCCATTCACTTTTTCAACAGAAGGGCTTAGAGCCTCTCCCGCTTCCCTCTACATCAGGGAGGAATTGGAAAGTGACTGACAGTTTTTTCTTCCTTCTGGCAGTTCTTAGGCTCTCCTCCTACACCGTCAACTGGTGGGTGTCTGGGGGATCACAGGGGAGGGGAAGGATGAGATCACCTGACCAGCAGCTAAGCTCCTGTCCTTGACACAGGCTTAGGCGGTGATCCGGCCTGAGACAAGGATTGCTGAGTTACTATAAAGAGAAAGCCTCTTCTAAATGCTCAGACTCCCAGGCTCTCACCGCAGGCTTGAGGGATTTGACTGTGAAGACTTCTGGAATCCTCCCCAGCTTGTTCTTGATTAACCATTGAGATGACAATACACATTTCAGCAAGAAGTAGACCTCATTGCTCTCACCAGAGAAGACCAAACAAGATGTTAGCCCTTGTCCTGAAACCCTGATGGATGGACTGGTTGATTTATTTTTGTATCGTGGTTGTGCTTTCGTGCATCATGCAGGGCCTCCTGGAGAACAATGGAGAAGCAGAGATGAAAACCCAAAACCAGTACGATGGTCCCTTCCTAGATTTTAGAGGCGGGTAAACCTTCTGATATTGTAAGCAGAATGCAAGGATATGCTTATGAATTTACTTAGAGAGAGGATGCGTAGCTTTGATCAGGTTCCTAAAAGTGTAAAAGCTGCTTGTTCATGAGCAAGGTCTGTTGTAAAGGCTTTTGTGTTAATGTGTAGAATGTATTAATTCAATCTGAGTCAGGTGGAGCGGTGATGGGATGTACAGGTGAAAATATGAACTCCTGAAGGTGGCCACGGACGGCCCAGAGAGGCAGTAGCTGGAAAAGACAAGCAGTGAGGGTTTTTCCTGGGGTATTTTAACCTGATGCCTGAAAACACGAAGGTGAATGAGAACCTTCTGGGAGAAGAGAAGAGGACAAACCGATGGTGAGAGAAGCCTGAGTGGAGGATATACGTCTTCATGGTTCCCAGGAGTCTGCAAATATTTTGGGAAGACAAAGCAAGTATGCTCCCCCAACCATTATCACCCCTTCCTTAGTAGGGATGTGTGCATGCTTAGTTGCTTCAGTCATGTCCAACCCTGCGACCCCTTCGACTGTAGCCTGCCAGACTCCTCTGCTCATGGAATTCCCCAGGCAAGAATACTGGAGTGGGTTGACGTTTCCTTAGTAGGGAGAATCACAGTGATTTTTCTTTTACAAATGTTGTGCTTTATAAATAAGGGTGAAGAAAGGTGCCCAACCTACACATGTTTGTGGCACCTAATTTAGTATTTAGCAATCATCTAGTAATCTATTTACAGTAAGTCTCCCGCATATGAAAAAAATTCTGAGAGTGTGTTCGTATGTCCAGTTTTTTCATAGGTCCAACAAGGTTAGCCTAGGCACAGAACTAACACAATCAGCTATATACTGCTATTTTTTACGCTTGCTTCTGGACGTCCTGGACTTGAAATAAAGACACTTGTCCTCTGTACTCTATACAGTACTGTACACTACTGTACACAAAAGCACAAGCACTTGTAGAGCAAGCACACACGTGACAATGTACCTCAGACACGTGAACTTACTTACACGATTCAACAAGTGAACGCACATTCACATTTTTGAAAGTTTGCAACTTAAAAGTTTGTAGGCAGGGCACTCACTGTATTATCTCCCCAACTTAAACTCTCTGAGGGCAGGAGCTGTGTCTTATTCATCAGTGCTTTTTCAGCACCTACCACAGCCTGCGTGGCCTAGGCTTTGTATAATGGCTCCGATGAATCCTGCTTCCCTCATCCCCTTCCCACGCCGCCCCACCCCATATCAAGAGGTGATGTCTATATCTTCACTGCTTGAACACTGGCTGATCACATGGCTTGTTTTGACCAGTAGAATGTGGTGCAAGTGACATCATACACATTGCAGAGCTTTGGAGGTAAGAGGCCTTGTGGCTTCTGTGGTCCCTGTCTGGGAACCCTGCGATCCCATGTCCAACCCAGCTAGAGGCACCACCTGCAGAGACAGAGCCTGGACAATGAGAGAACAGGAGAGAAGGAAAGACACAGCGACCCCACAGCCTCTCTGGTCGTCTGAACAGAGATATCGGATGTAGATATGAACGGATCTTGCATCCTCCAGCCTAGTTAAACTGTCCCAGCCAATGCCACATGGAACAGACACAAACTGTTCCAACCTAGACCTGCCCGAATCTCAGAATGTGGATCAAATGAATGTTTGAGGAAATATGAAACCTCGAAGGTTTAAATTGCAATCCACTAATTTTTGAAATGATTTGTCATAAGAGCAACAGATTATTTGATACGATGGTAGATAGGTGACACTCAACAGACATGTATTGGTGAATGAATAAATGAATGAAACTAACCTGATCTCCTCACTAAAGAGATGCATATTATCTGTGAGGAATGTCAGGTCGATTGGTATATACTTGCTAACCACTCATCTGAGTATGTAGGGCTAACAAAAATACTGCTATCATTTTTACTGTGTCGATTATCTTTTATCAGCTCTCCCCGGGGTGTCTGGAAGACGTCCTGGTTTATAGAACAAGGAAGTGAGTGCTGTGGACAGAGGTGCACAGGGCTTCAGAGAGGTGGGTTGGAGGGACATATGGCTGCTTAGGGTGGCTGAGCAAGGCTTCTGAGGGAGGGCCTTCTGAGATGAGGGGGTGACTTCTGAGATGAGGGGTTTCCTCCACCCCCTGGAGCAGCAGAGAGAACCTCACAAGCAGTGGAAACAAAATGTGCCAAGACACAGAAGCTGGAGATGTTTCATAGCAGGCAAAGACCCACGAGCTGCTTCCAGGACTGTTTTGTTTCACCAGAACTTACTGATGGTTTTAGGATTCCACATGTACCTGAGGGAGTGGTGGATGGCTAGGGGCTGGTGATTGATGGAAGAAATACTAAGGAAGTGAGTTGGGACCTGAGTTTGGGCAGTCCTTTTGGTCTGCAGAAGTAGAAGCTTTCCCTCAGGACACCGGCAACCACTGGAGGATTTTTTTTTTTATGTTTGATAGGCTTTATTTTTTTTAGAGGAATTTTAAATTCTCAGCAATATTGAAGAGAAGATACAGAAATTTCCCATATTCACCCTGCCCTCACTTATGCACAGCCTCCTTCATTATCCACATCCCACACCAGAGGGGCACAAATGATGAACCTCCACTGACACATTCTAATTCTCCAAATTCTACTGTTTGTGTTAGGGCTCACTCTTGATGTTGTATATCCTGTGGACAAATTTATGATGGCATACACCTATGACTATAGCATCCAGTGTAATTTCATTGCCTTTATGTTTATTATAGGGTTGTCAGGAACAGTTGCATAAATTGTGCACTGCTCAATCAGGTCGTAGTCTGCATATGTATCTATGAGGCACCTTGCCCTCCAGGTGCCTTGCACATAGTAGGTGTTCAATAAACATACAATAAAGTGAATGAAAAGCTATCTTTCAAGATTCTCTACTATTCCTTCAGCTCCTTCTGTTTATTTGTGGCCCAGGAAGAAAAGATAGAAATATTAATGCAGAAAAAAACTGATTTCTAACCTAGAAGTTCTTTCCAAGTCTTTTTCAAATCAACAAATTTCCTGGCATCTAAAGCCTAAGTCTGAACCTGCTTATTCTAGTTTGGAAAAGACTCCAGACATTACCCCCAACCTGACACAGGACCTATATTATTCTCATTTTATCATAAAAAAACTTCATCTTTTCGTAATTTCTCTTCTTAGCTGCAAGATCCTGGCAAGTTTGAATTCGGCACAAATGTAAAGACCATTGGACTATGTAGGAGAAGGTGAGGGTGGGGCGATATGAGGGAATAGCATTGAAACGTGTATATTAGCATATGTAAAGTAGATGACCAGTGCAAGTTCGATGCATGAAGCAGGGCACCCAAAGCTGGTGCTGTGGGACAACCCAGAAGGATGGGGTGGGGAGGGAGGTGGGAGAGGGGTTCAGGATAGGGGACACACGTGCACCCATGAGTGATGCATGTCAGTGTATGGCAAAACCACCACAATATTGTAAAGTAATTATCCTCCAATTAAAATAAATAAATAAATATATATGCATATATAAAAGAGGAGCCTAAGGAGACATGATTGTAATGTGGTCTCCCAGATGGGATTCTGCAAAAATAAAAACAATATTAGGGAAAAATTGAAGCTATCTGAATAAAGTATGGCCTTTAGTAAAAAAAAAAAAAAGAGGAAAATATAAGGGCTAGATCGTAATAAATATGAAAGTCAGACAAATTTCATATGGCAACTCATGAAAAATATCCACTGGAGGATTTTAAGCAGAGCTGCAACATGACCTGATCTGTAAAGACAGCCCCCGGGTTGAGACTTAAGGAGCAATCCAGGTTTCTGAGTCTCTGACTCTGACCCCAGGTAGCAGGCTCTGCTTTCTGTTTGATGCTGACTGCCTTGCTAGAAGTGCATTCCCCCGAGGCCACTCTGTCCTTGCTCATCTCTTTCCCACGCACAGAGGTCACCAAGTGTTAGTGCTGAGATAAGGATACCTGCTAACTCGTGTACTTGTTTTTCAGACATTGATATGACCCAAAGACTCTTGGAACTGCATTTTCCTCGTGTGACTAGAAAACAAGTGTAGAGTGCCTGAGTGTCTACAAACACTTGCTTAAAGGCAGAAGATCCCCTGGAGGAGGGCATGGCAACCCACTCCAGTATCCTTGCCTGGAGAATCCCACGGACAGAGGAGCCTGCCGAGCTATAGTCCATAGGGTTGCATAGGGTCAGACATGACTGAAACGACTTAGCACACAGACAGAAAAGACACAGAAAGTAAAATTTCACAATAAGAATATGTTTTCAGAAATCTTTTGGGCATATTCTTGAGTGAGCAACTCGTGATTTTCTGCAAACATTTTCTGTGGGCTCAGAACCACATATTAGGGAACTTTTATGAGTGGGGTGGACCCTGTTCTGGAATGCATTAGACTTCAGAGGCCAGAGAAGTTTGGTTCTCCCTCTGATCCCCGGGATTTATGACATTCTTAATCAGGAAGAAGGATCTGCAAGATTTCTTCCAATTTCAAATGAAGGCAAAATTTATGTGTGGTCGGGTGAATTGGCTGTCTCTTTCTAGGAAAGGCCATTTCATTCCCAGCTTTCATTTAAAGTTGAGATTGATTTATTCACTTGGTTAAGTGCCACCTGGTCAGACTTGAACTGAGGTGTTTGTGAGATGTTTATTAGACTGTGGCCTGAGGCTGGTGGTGTGCCTGGCCCAAATGGCACCACTGTTCTGTCCCCCCCCACCCCCCAGCAAGCCACCACCAGGCTGCACACACTTACGCTCAAAGCAATGCCAGTCCCAATCACAGAATAAGCACAAGGCAATCGAACCTCTACCAATGCCTTTCCCAGAGCTCCAAAGAAGATCTCAGTCTTGTTCCTAGGGAAGCATTTTGAAACCTAGAGTTTCTGTCTTTACCATATATGGGTTTTGCTCGCATATTCCAGTCCCAAATTCTGCCTCTCCCTAAAGTGAAAATGAAAGTCACTCAGTTGTATCTGACTCTGCAAGTCCGGGCCAGAATACTGAGTGGGTAGCCTTTTCTGTCTCCAGGGGATCCTCCCAACCCAGGGATCGAACCCAGGTCTCCCGTATTACCCATGCATTCTTTACCAGCTGCGCCACAAGGGAAGCCCGAGAATGCTAGAGTGGGTAGCCTATCCCTTCTCCAGCAGATCTTCATGACCAGGGAATTGTTCCAGCGTCTCCTGCATTGTAGGAGGGTTCTTTACCAACTGAGCCATCAGGGAAGCTATCAAGGAAGCCATAAAACTCTAAAGGCCTCCCTCTTTTGTCTCTTCCTTTTCCTTGTTTAGCCCAAGTCTTTATCTTCTCAATCAACACCATCCCCCCCAGCCTTCATCATCTGGACCCAATCAGACAAAGAAGAGCCGGGAATGATGGTCACCGGAATCTTCTTCCTGCAACAACAGAGTGTTGGAGGAGTCAGGAAGAGGTCTGAGTTCTGAATCTGGGCCTCGAAGGCCTCTCTGCCTCTGTTGTGGTCACAAGAGCAAGCCAAGAAGCCTGTGGGAGGCTAAGACTGTGGAAAGCACATGGGAGACAGGCTGATGAGGGCATCCTTGATCACCCAGGCCCCCGCATATACACCAGTTGGCCATACCTGTGGGCAAGCCCAGGAAGGACCAGCCAAGACTAAGCCAGATCAACAGAGCCACCCAGCTGCCCCCCAGAATTGTGTCAATTCAGAGCTATTGCTATGGGCCATTGAGTTTTGCTGTGAATTTCTGTTGTGACGCAGTACGATGGCAATAGGTAGGCAATGGTGACTGGCCACTGTCTTAAGTGCATCACGATCCAGGTTAAAGTCTAGCTTCAACCTCACCCAGTCCTAAGGACGTATCTTTGCCCACATCAACTACCACGATTGCTCACTCAGCTGCATTTCCTTATCATAGAATTAGGCATCAATCTTAGTTCTGTCTTGTGACTTTACCCATTTTCCTCTTGCACATAGGAGGTTCAATATTGAGGGAGGGAAATTTTCCCTCCTTCCCTTCTAGGTTCTTTGGTTGGCCGAATAATTAAATTGACATAACATGGATTAATGGAGGAAAAAAACTCAAATTTCATTTCATTTGTACAGGAGACCCCCTCAAAATATGAGACTCAAAGAAATGACCCAGCTTTAATACCTTTTAGACAAAGAAACAGTAAATTTGTGGAGACTTGACAAGACAGAGGGGTTTGGCCTTGGGGTAGTAAATTAGTGAAGAAATAGCAAGATTGGTTTGTTTGGCCTTCTCGGACCTAAATTCCCTATTTCTGGTGGTGAGGATGCCTTCTACCCTCCTGGGACAGGGAGCAGACCTTCCGCAGGGGAGATTTATCTCCTGCTTTCAGAGGGGCAAGGGAGGGTCAGAATGTCCTTCTTGTCCTGGCTGTTTCTCAGATAACTTTATTTCAAAGTAATCAATGTGCCAAAGTGACATATTCAGAGGTGGCATATTGTGTCCCCCGTCATTCTGTGACCTTGCCACCCTGCCCCCACCAAAACTGTGTCCCACTTCAGCATCTCATGATGTCAGATCATCACAACTCGAGGGAAAAAAGAACTTTTAACAGTCCACATAAAATCAATAATATTAATTCTTAAACCTGCCTCGTGCATGTTGTTCCCCGACACTGTAAAGCTGTCAAAATGTTTGTCAAGAGAGAAAGAAAAAACAAAGAAAACATGAGGGGACTTCCCTGGCAGTCCAGGGGCTGAGACTCTTTGCTCCCAATGCAATGGGTTGGGGTTATCAAAACTGGTTAGGAAACTAGATCTCACATGCTGCAATTAAAGATCCCACATGCCACAACTAAGACCCAGTGCAGCCAAATAGATTAATTGTTATTTAAAAACAAAAACAAGCAGACAAAATACTCGAGTGTTATCCAAGCAGGGAAGAAGTCTCCCAGGATAGACGGCGCTAGTCCCCGAACCCAGTCCCTCTACCCCTCCTCCATTGTGTCTGGAACTCTGCTTTCTCTAGAAGAGATGGCAAGCTTCCTGAGGTCAGCATCCATCCTGTTTTGCTTTCGTGTCTCTCCTGAGACCTTACAGGGCACCAGGAAAGAAGCCACCATGAATGACTGCTGGTTGCCTACTTGGGTGTGTGTGCTCAGTCGTCTCTGACTCTTTGCCACCCCTTGGACTGTAGCCCACCAGGCTACTCCGTCCATGGGATTCTCCAGGCAAGAATACTGGGGTGAGTAGCCACTCCCTTCTCCAGGGATCTTCCTGACCCAGGGATGGAACTCACGTCTCCTGCATCTCCTGCATTTGCAGGCGGATACTTTATCGACTGAGCCACCTGGGAAGTCCAATCACTGGCTACTTGATGGACACATGAAAAGGGGTAGAAGCACCCGCTCCTGCCCCCAGAGGATGGATATGTTGCATTGTTGCCTGCTTTGTCCTCTCATTTCTCCTTGATCACTGCCTTGGAAGAGTCCTCCACCCCAACCCCAGGGAGCCCATTTCATTTCCTAATTACTTTCCCTGCTGAGAACATTCTTGTCTTGCTGTATCTAACCCAAGTTTCCCCTTCTGTAGCTTCAGGCCATTGCTCCTTAGTCTAAATCCTCTGAAAGGGAGAATAACTCCCTTGATTAATTTATATTGTAATCTCAGAGCTGTTTATACGTCACAGTTTCTGCTTCCCCTGGAGTCTCCTTTCTTCCTAGATCAGAGGAATAAGATTTCTCTCTCTCCATTTCTTCTCTATAGCTGCATTTTTGGTTTACAAATCTCTAAGGTGTTTCTAGGTGTTGTGTTGAGATATTTTTCTTTCTGGGCTGATGTATAATAATTGCTCTCATTTATTGAATACTGCATGCCCTAGGCAGAAGGCTAAGCATTTCTATACACATTATTTTGTTTGACTGTCAGAATAAGGTGAGTGCTGTTATTAACCTTATTTAATCCATGAAGATCCCAAGCCCAGAGAGGTTAAGTAACATGTGAAAGTACACACAGCTGATTAGTGGCAGAGTTGGGGCTTGAACTTTGGTCTTTTCAAGTACAAACTATTTCTTTTTGTTTTGTTTTTTATTATCCTTTAAATTGAAGTCATACAGTATGGTACTGGCACAAAGACAGAAATATAGATAAATGGAACAGAATAGAAAGCCCAGAGATAAATCCATGAACCTATGGACACCTTATCTTCGACAAAGGAGGCAAAGAGATACAATGGAAAAAAGACAACCTCTTTAACAAGTGGTGCTGGGAAAACTGGTCAACCACTTGTAAAAGAATGAAACTAGAACACTTTCTAACACCATACACAAAAATAAACTCAAAATGGATTAAAGATCTAAACGTAAGACCAGAAACTATAAAACTCCTAGAGGAGAACATAGGCAAAACACTCTCCGACATAAATCACAGCAGGATCCTCTATGACCCACCTCCCAGAATATTGGAAATAAAAGCAAAAGTAAACAAATGGGACCTAATGAAACTTAAAAGTTTTTGCACAACAAAGGAAACTATAAGCAAAGTGAAAAGACAGCCCTCAGACTGGGAGAAAATAATAGCAAACGAAGAAACGGACAAAGAATTAATCTCAAAAATATACAAGCAACTCCTGCAGCTCAATTCCAGAAAAGTAAATGACCCAATCAAAAAATGAGCCAAAGAACTAAACAGACATTTCTCCAAAGAAGACATACGGATGGCTAACAAACACATGAAAAGATGTTCAACATCACTCATTATCAGAGAAATGCAAATCAAAACCACAGTGAGGTACCATTACATGCCAGTCAGGATGGCTGCTATCCAAAAGTCTACAAGCAATAAATGCTGGAGAGGGTGTGGAGAAAAGGGAACCCTCTTACACTGTTGGTGGGAATGCAAACTAGTACAGCCACTATGGAGAACAGTGTGGAGATTCCTTAAAAAACTGGAAATAGAACTTCCATATGACCCAGCAATCCCACTTCTGGACATACACACCGAGGAAGCCAGATCTGAAAGAGACACGTGAACCCCAATGTTCATTGCAACACTGTTTATTATAGCCAGGACATGGAAGCAACCTAGATGTCCATCAGCAGACAAATGGATAAGGAAGCTGTGGTACATATACACCATGGAATATTACTCAGCCATTAAAAAGAATTCATTTGAATCAGTTCTGATGAGATGGATGAAACTGGAGCCTATTATACAGAGTGAAGTAAGCCAGAAACATAAAGACCAATACAGTATACTAACACATATATATGGAATTTAGAAAGATGGTAACGATAACCCTATATGCAAAACAGAAAAAGAGACACAGATGCACAAAACAGACTTTTGGACTCTGTGGGAGAAGGCGAGGGTGGGATGTTTTGAGAGAACAGCATTGAAACATGTATATTATCTATAGTGAAACAGATCATCTGCCCAGGCTGGATGCATGAGACAAGTGCTCAGGCCTGGTGCACTGGGAAGACCCAGAGGGATCGGGTGGAGAGGGAGGTGGGAGGGGGGACCGGGATGGGGAATACATGTAAATCCATGGCTGATTCATGTCAGTGTATGACAAAACCCACTACAATATTGTAATTAGTCTCCAACTAATACAAATAAATGAAAAAATAAATTGAAGTCATAGTTGATTTTTACACAAAGCAGGCAATATGATGCAGCTGGTCCATTGTTGTTGAGCTGCTCAATTGTGTCTGACTCTTTTTGACCCTGTGGACTGTAGCCCACCAGGCTCCTCTGTCCATGGAGTTCTCCAGGCAAGAACACTGCTGGCCATTCCCTTCTCCAGGGGATCTTCCTGACCCGGGGATCGAACCCACATCTCCTGCATTTGCAGGCAGATTCTTTACATTGAGCCACTGGGGAAGCCCTCACCAATCCAGGGGCCACAGCTAAAGTAGCATGAAGGGTAGATGATCTCAAAAGCAGGTTCCCTTCATTGAGAACATTCAGTGATGTTGTTGGAATTCTTAAACTTATTTGGCTAACCTCTCCCCAGACTCTTACCCACTGTGACCTGCATCCTTCTATGTCGTGCCTCTATTAAGCCAACATCTTGACTTCCCTTTGACTTTCATTATAGGCTCATTTGGTGATTTGGGGATGCTTGACCTTGCCAGATACTGCAAATGATACATCCTGATATGAGAGCATTCTGGATTTTTCCAGGGTGAGCACGTGGGAGGTATCATAGGATGCTAAGAGCCCATGAGAAGAGCTGAGCTTATGGGAAACATGACAATCTCTCTATAGGAACTGAGCGTCACAATTTCAAATTTAGGCTTTTGGTCTCTTCTGATAAGATCCCCATATAGATTGCTTTGGAGATACAGGGCAGAAATTTATTCATCCAGCCATTTGACAAATACTCTTTGTCTATGATACGCCAGGCAATATGCTAGGTGCTGGGGACATAGCGGTAAACAAGACAAAAAATTGCTTGCTCTAACGGAGCTGCGTTCCAGTGAGAGAATCAGATAAGAAATCAGCAAACAAGCAAATTCATAACATAATGTCAGGCAGTAATAAGTGCTGTGAAAAAAAGTAATTTGTCAGGTTTATGAAATGGAACTTGTTGGTGGAGGAGGGGGAGCAGTTTTAGACAGAGTGGTTGGTAAAGATGTCGCTGGGGAGGGACATCTGAGCAGAGATGAGTCACACATAGGGCTTCCCCAGTGGCCCAATGGTAAAGAATCTGCCTGCAGAATCCCATGGACTGGAGGCTACAGTCTATGTGGTGTCAAAGATTCCAACATGACGGAGACGACTTAGCACCCACGCGTGAGTCACATAGAGGATGGAGCCCTGCCGAGCTCTGGGGCCCGTTCCATGCAGAAGGAGAAGCTGGTGCTGGGGTCCTCACACGGGAGTCACCCAGGAGTATCCAGAAGGCAGCAGACGCCCAGAGGGGCCGAGGGACATTAGCAGGGGCAGAGGGGGCAGGAGGCGAAGTCAGTAAGGGAGGCAGGGGCTGCTCAGAGCCTGGGTGGCTCGGAGAACTTGAGTTCTCCTTCACGTGTGATGGGAGATCCCAGGACAGCTGTGAGCAGGAGACAGGTCCTCTCTGACATGTAATTCATATGAGATTAGGAGGCGCTGGGAATCTGGAAGTCAGGCCATAGCCTATTTTAATCTTAGATTTATTTTTGGCTGTGCTGGGTCTTTGTTGCTGCTGCGCAGGCTTTTATCTAGCTTCAGAGATTGGAGGCTACTCTCTAGTTGTAGCGAGAGGGCTTCTCACTGTGGCGGCTCCTCTTGTTGCTGAGCGCAGGCTCTAGGGCTTCAGCAGCTGAGGCTCCTGGGCTCAGCAGTTGGGGCTCCCAGGCTTAGCTGCTCATGGACATCGAGTCTTCGTGGATGAGGGATCGAACCCGGGTCTCCTGCACTGGCAGCCTCGCTGACTCACCAGAGAGGCCCCAGAGCCTATCTTTGTAAATAAAGTTTTATTGGAACTCAACCATATCTGTTAATTTACATGCAGCCTCTGGCTGCTTTTGCACTGCCAAGGTAGACTTGAGAAGTTGGGACAGACTTGCCCGTCCATCCTCTACATGAGCACCAGATGGATCAGCCTACAGTGCGAATCTGATGATGCCAGGCCTGCCTCCCTTCAATCAGTGGTTCTCCACCACCTATAGGCTAAGTCCAAGCTCCTTTTCACGGAGGAAGAAAAAGGCTTGTTAAACAAACATCCAAATGTTTCACCATCTGCCTCCAGCCTCACCTTCTCCTTTCCACAGTATAAACAAGGACTTGGGAGCATTGAACCTCACGCTGTTTTCCTTCTGTGTTTCTGTCTGACTGTTCCCTCTACCTGAATGCTCTCCTTGCTAGGCCCCTCCATGGCTCGTTTGTCTCCTATTTATCCCTGAAGGCTCCTCCTGAATGTCTCTTCCCCTGGCCTATCTATGCAACCCCCGCCCCTACTGGGGTACAGAGGTACACCCCTTCCTCTGACTTCCTGTAACACTTTACAGCAACACTGTACAAATGCGTACACATTTGCATTGCCTCGCGAGTTTCTCTTCATCTGTCTCCATCCATTAGAGGGAAGTGAACTCAAGGTGAGCACAGACCCTTGCTGGCGGGAAGGCGAGGGCTGGTTGGGTTCCTGGCTTGGCCTGATCTGGAGCCTCTGGTTCAGTCTCTCTGTTTTGGCCCTGTTGTCCTCAGGTTCTGTCTTTCTCTCCACATCGGATGCATCCTGGTTGTAATGTTTCATTACATTCTGTGACCAGAGGGTTTCCCAGGTGGTGCTAGCGGTAAAGGATCCGCCTGCCAATGCAGGACATGTGGGTTTGGTCCCTGGGTCGAGAAGATCTCCTGGAGTAGAGAATGGCAACCCACTCCAGTATTCTTGCCTGGAGAATTCCATGGACAGAGGAGCCTGGCGGGCTACAATCCTTGGGGCTGAAAAGAGTCAGACAGGTGCTGCCTGTATCCACTGTTAGAGGAATCTCCGTGAAGACAGTGATATTGCCTGTTTCATATTTACACCCTAACACTGGGCCCGGTGCCTGATACATAGTACACACTCAGGAAAGCTGTGATGAATGACTGAATTATAATAACATTAAACAAAATTTGGTTAGGAGAAAGACAACCGTCAGAGAAAAGCCACGCTTGGGCCAAATGCAGAAAAATATATACTTTACACCACTTTATTCCCTACCTGCACAGCCAACCTTCCCCTTCATTATTCCGGATGATTTTTGTCCTCTTCATTATAGATGTCATTATCAATGATTAAAATTAAGTAGGTGCCTAGTGGGCAAAGATGCAAAGAACAGGGATTGCCATTGAGAACACAGACTGATGGGCAGCCAAGGAAAAGCCCATGGAGCTGTGGTCCCCACCTTCTGCTGGGTGCTGTTGGTGGCAATCGCTTAAATATTGAAAGCAGAAAGTCACTGAGTTCAGATACTATCCAAATGTGCTGAGGCTGTTGAGTGAGTGATTCCTAGGAACTTTAATCACTGTTTCCAGAGTCCCTCAGGGGACAGAATGTTTAGACGTAGTTAATACTACTTTCGGCACTCAGCACCTCACCCTGGGTCTGCAGGATGGTGGTGGAAAGCTGTGCTGATCTCTGCCTGTCTGTAACCCTCCTGGATGAACAACTTTTGGTCACGAGGGACATGAGCCCAACTGGAACCAGTCTGAAATTCCCAAGTTGCTCTCAGAGTCTAAGGAAGAGGGGCTTTCCCTGGTGGTCAGTGGTTAAGACTCCACGCTTCCAGTGCAGGGGCCGTGGGTTTGATCCCTGGTGGGGCTTCCCTAGTGGCTCAAATGGTAAAGAATCTGTCTGCAATGCAGGAGACCCATGTTCTATCCCTGGGTGGGGAAGGTCTCCTGGAGAAGGACTGGCAACCCACTCTAGTATTCTTGCCTGGAGAACTCCATGGACTGAGGGACCTGGTGGGCTACAGTCCATGGGGTCTCAAAGAGTCGGACATGACTGAGCAATTTCCACTTCCATACATAATTTAT
>CM035298.1:42097636-42152526 GCA_020226075.1 Hydropotes inermis
GGGTCTTCCTTAGTGGTTCAGATGGTAAAGAATCTGCCTGCCAATGCTGGAGACACAGGAGACATGGGTTCCATCGCTGAGTCAGGAAGATCCTCTAGTGGAGGAAATGGCAACCCACTCCAGGATTCTTGCCTGGAGAATTCCATGGACAGAGGAGCCTGGTGGGTTACAGTCCATGGGGTTGCAAAGAGTGGGACATGATTGAACGACTGACACTTTCACTTTCAGGAAACTAAGATCTCACATGCTGCGTGACACAGCCGAAGTGAAAAAAGAAAGCGTCAAAAGGAGAGCTGGAAGCCAGGCCTTGGGAAAGACAGACAGACGTGAACACTGGGAACTGGATGGAAGGATCTGAACTCCACTGTGATTTACTCCCTCTCCCTCTCTGTCTTCCCACTCTCTGGTTTGGGCATCTCTCTTCCCCTTGTTTTGTATGTAAAACTGGGCTCATTTCATCTGCAGCTCTTTGCTTTGCTTCTTCTCAGGCTGACCCCAGAGAGAGAGAAAAAAAAAACCCTCAGGAAATAATCTGATTGGACCAAGCTTGAATGGTATCCATGTAGTCTGGACCCATTAATGGCCATGGGCCATGGTTCAATGACTGGTCCAGCTTGGGTTAGACATCCACCCTCCAACCAGTTAGTGCATCCGGTGAGCTGACTTCACGCAGCTCCTTCTGTGTCTGTTGGGAACGACACATGAAGAGGTGAGCATAGACCCTGAAGCTCCTTTTTAGTTGCACAACCTTGGACTAGTTAACCCCTGTGTCCAATATGCTAATTAT
The DNA here is from genome assembly GCA_020226075.1 of Hydropotes inermis. Taxonomy (NCBI): domain Eukaryota; kingdom Metazoa; phylum Chordata; class Mammalia; order Artiodactyla; family Cervidae; genus Hydropotes; species Hydropotes inermis. Next base: position 42,098,424 of record CM035298.1, read on the forward strand.
CTGAAAATGGAGATGTTATTAATAATAATATGGACATATATATAATATAGTTATATGTTTATATAATATATAAACATGGGCTTCCCTGGTAGCTCAGGTGGTAAAGAATCTGCCTGCAATGCAGGAGACCCCAGTTTGATTCTTGGGTTGGAAAGATTCGCCTGGAGAAGGGATAGGCTACCCACTCCAGTGCTCATGGGCTTCCCTGGTGGCTCAGACAGTAAGGAAGCCATCTGCAATGCAGGAGACCTGGGTTTGATCCTTGGGTTGGGAAGATCCCCTGGAGAAAGGCATTGCAAACCACTCCAGTATTCTTGCTTGGAGAATCATTACGGACAGAGGATCCTGGAGGGCTATAGTCCTCGGGGTGGCAAAGAGTCAGATATGACTGAGCAACTAAGTACAGCACAGCACAATATATAAATACATATTTTGCGCACACACACACACACACACACACACACACACACACACACATACACATACATACACAAGGGCTTCTCAGGAAGCGCTAGTGGTAAAGAACCAGTCTGCCAATGCAAGAGACCTAGAGACATGGGTTTGATTCCTGGGTTGGGAAGATCCAGTGTAATTGCATGGAGAATCTCATGGACACAGGAGCCTGGTGGGTTACGGTCTACAGTCCACAGGGTCGCAAAGAGCTGGACACGACTGAAGCGACTTAGTACACACATATATACACATACATTTGAGGACTACACTATGTGTAGTATATGTATATATGTGTACTATATGTATAATATTTATTTTCACAATATTGCAATATCAGCATTATTGGGAGTGATGGAGATAATTAAGATAAAAGTAGGGATAATAGTAATATATAGCATGAGAACTAAACATAAACATAGGTAGAGTAAATGAAATGAAAATATCTGTGTAAGCACTACGCACTTTCTATGTATCCCTGGATGTATTTATATGAATGTGTGCATGTGTGTAGACTATGCATTCGCTTTCACACTGTCACAATGTCCATACGACTATCATCCCCATTGCTTAGAACAATATCTGACACATAGGAAAGGTTATGCAACATCCTAATGGCAGCACCGCAATTGTGGCCCATTCGGGCCTTGTCTACTGGACTCATGTGACTGTTTCTTGGACCCCACTGACACCGGCTGGATCAGAATCCAGGAGGACTCAATTCTGGGTCACCTGAACCAGTTCTGAACCACTCTCCAAAGTGAAGTGAAGTGAAAATCGCTCAGTTGTGTCCAACTCTTTGCAACCCCATGGAACATACAGTCGTTGAAATTCTCCAGGCAAGAATACTGGAGTGGGCAGCCTTTCCCTTCTCCAGGGGATCTTCTCAACCCAAGGATCGAATCCAGGTCTCCTGCATTGCAGGTGGATTATTTACCAGCTGAGACACAAGGGAAGCCCAAGAGTACTGGAGTGGGTAGCCTATTCCTTCTCCAGGGGAATCTCCCAGACCCAGGAATTGAACTGGGGTCTCCTGTATTGCAGGCAGATTCTTTACCAACTGAGCTATCAGGGAAGCCCACTCTCCAAGGGCATCTTCAATTCTTCTGACTAAAGTTAAGCTTGGCTTGTGGGCCTGCACCAGCATGGAAAGTCAACTAACCCCTTTCTCCTCCACAGGCCATTGTCGTGACAATTCAGGAATGCAACTCTAGGTCTAGGTTATGGACACCATAAAATATCTTGCTTTGTGTAGTTAGACTTGGGAATCACTATATGTCGTATCAAGATAGATAGCATTAAGCCATATTCACTCCTACTCTGAATGTTTTTGAAAGAACAGGTTGAATCAACCGCATGCTATAACATGCCACCCTCAGTTGACAGAGACATCTGATAAATTCCATTTCTATTTTCCCATAGTGAATGCCTTGTGAATGAATTTTCTGGCTCCAAGTACTGAGCAACTACCCAAAACATAGGGAACTATGGCATCCTGGAGTGTACAAAGTTCTTCAAAATTCTTCTTCAACATTCAAAAAACTAAGATCATGGCATTCACAGACATCACTTCCTGGCAAAATAGATGGGGGTAAAGTGGAAACAGTGGTGGATTTTATTTTCTTGGGCTTTAAAATCACTGCAGATGGTGATTACAGCTATGAAATTAAAAGACACTTGCTACTTGGAAGAACACCTATAACAAACATAGACAGTACATTAGAAAGCAAAGACATCACTTTTCTGACAAAGGTCTGTATAGTCAAAACTATGGTTTTTCCAGTAGTCATGTATGGGCTTCCCTGGTGGCTCAGACTATAAAGAATCTGCCTGCAATGCAGGAGACCTGGGTTTGATCCCTGGGTTGGGCAGATTCCCTGGAGGAGGGCATGGCAGCTCACTCCAGTATTCTTGCCTGGAGAACGACATGGACAGAGGAGCCTGGTGAACTACAGTCCATGTGGTCACAAAGAGCCAGACACAACTGAGCAAGTAAGCATGCAAGTACGGATGTGAGGGTTGGACCATGAAGCAGGCTGAGGGCTGAAGAGTTGATGCTGTTGAATTGGGGTGCTGGAGAAGACTTCGAGAGTCCCTTGGATTGCAAGGAGATCAAACCAGTCAGTCCTAAAGAAAATCAACCCTGAATATTCATTGGAAAGTCTGATGCTGAAGCTGAAGCTCCAGTACTTTGGCCACCTGATGCAAAGAGTCCATTCATTGGAAAAGACCCTGATGCTGGGAAAGATTGAAGGCAGGAGGAGAAGAGGACAACAGAGGATGAGCTGGTTGGATGGCATCACTGACTCAATGGACATGAGTTTGAGCAAACTCTGGGAGATGGGGAAGGACAGGGAAGCTTAGCGTGCTGCAGTCCATGGAGTTGCAAAGAGTCAGATATAACTTAGCGAGGGAACAACAAAAACAACAAATTCTTCAACAGATCCCATGGCTCTTTGAACAAAATTTGCTGTCCTCATCAGAGCCTATAAGGCTCTCAATTTTTTCAACATGGTGACTTCATTTAATGAAATTAATGAAAATTATAAACTGAGTTCTTCAGTGGTACTAGCCTCATTCCAGGTGCTGAATAGCCACATCTGTACTGTTAATGCAGAGACAGAAGGTTGCCTTCATCGCAGAAAGTTCTGTTGGATGTCCCAGCTTTGTATAGGCTAGCCCAGACTATCTCACAGCAACACTATGGGATACCTTCTTTCATTTCAGAACATGTTTTATTTTCTCCAATGCACCCAACTCTTTTCCATCATCATTCACACTTCTCCCATCCTCACCTCTCTATGACATCAGGTGTCACGGTAAATGCCAATTCCTTCAAGCATTCTCCCATGATCCCTACCTCCAATTTCAACTATGTGCCACTCTTAGTCCCTATCATAGTAGCCTTTTACTTTCATAATACTTAGATTTATGTAGGTTTTTAGATACTTTTTTATAGGTAATGCCTAACTTTCCCATTAAGCTATAGGTTCTTGATGTAGATCTAAGATCTACATCTTAAGATCATGGCATTCACAGACATCACTTCCTGGCAAAATAGATGGGGGTAAAGTGGAAACAGTGGTGGATTTTATTTTCTTGGGCTTTAAAATCACTGCAGATGATGATTACAGCTATGAAATTAAAAGACACTTGCTACTTGGAAGAACACCTATAACAAACATAGACAGTACATTAAAAAGCCTTCAGATTCTGCCTTGCAGAGGCAAGGTCGGTGCTCTATTTTAACTCCCTTGAGTCCCTTCATCATAGACCTTGGGTTGACCCTCAGCTCATCAAGAACTTTGCTATAATATTGGTTCTGTTTTATGTTTCTGCTTTTTGGTCCCAAGACAGGTGGGATGTTAACTCCCCAGTTGGGGATCGAACCTCCAACCCCTGCACTGGAAGGTGAAGTTCTAATTTTGGACTGCCAGGGAAGTCCCCTAAGCTGTATGCTCTTGAAAGCAGGCATGCATTGGTACTTTAATCCCAGTGTCCAGCACATGGCAGACACTCAAGAAATGTTTGTTGGATGAATGTATGGCTGAATGAGTTCTTCTGTGTCATCTCCAGCATGTTCTTTTGTTTCTTTTGTCTCTGCCAATATCCATCTTCCTGCTCTTATTCTGCAAAGGGTCATCTTCAGATTCCCTTGGAGTTCAAGTCTCCAAGCCAGTCTGTTAGGACACACCTCTCTCTGTGGTGTATCTGTGCCTTAACTATATTACTGGGATGTAGTTTCCCAGGGAAAAAAAGGGGAGGTGAGTTGGCAGAGTGAACTAAACTTTCTTGCCCATGGTCTACAGTTTGTTTATTTTTCATAATAATAATTGGCAGGGTGAAATATTTTAATTTTCCTATAGCTATGTAATTAATATGTCCACATTAGAAATCAATTATCCTTGATAATTACCACTGGTGCTATAGCTCGTAAGCTGAGTGCCAGTCTTGCTAACGAACTGAATGAGACATAATTTCTTGTTGTTCAAAGAGACGATCAGCTCTAATCAGCAGTAAATTCAATCAAAACTTACTGACACCAATTGAGATCACATTAGAGTTTGTAAAATTAGGATAATTATGTTCATCTTTTAAGTCGCAGGTATTGTAACAACTCTAAAATGTGTGCCCATTTGAATAAACACTTAACGTCTGCTGGCTCTATGCTGGCAGATGTTGAAACATATAATCTGCATAAATAAATTAGAAGTCTATTTTTCCCCTTCATAGCCCTTTAGTTTTGTGAGATTCAATTAATGCAATCTTTTTTTTTTTTTTTTTTTAATTTAATGAGCTCAGAATACCAGGCCAAGCAATGGAACATTGAGACAGGACAGCCCGTGGTAAAGAGTTGTTGGTGTTACTTCTTTTTAAATCCCTCTTTATCATTTTTTTAAAAATTATTTTCTAAAAGTATAGTTGATTTGGGTTTCTATGGTGGCTCAGAGGTAAAGAATCTGCCTGCCAATTCAGAAGACACAGGAGACGAAGGAGAGTAAGGTTCAACCCCCAGGTTGGGGTGATGCCCAGGAGGAGGGCATGGCAACCCACTCCAGTATTCTTGCCTGGAGAATCCCATGGACAGAGGAGGCTGGTGGGCTATAGTTCATGAGGTTGAAAAAAGAGTCAAACACAACTGAGTGAGCACAAGCATGATAGCTGTTGTATAATGTTGTGTTAATTTCCGCTGTTCAGCAAAGTAACTGAGCTAAACATATATACATTCTTTTTCATATTCTTTTCCTATAGGGTTTACTATAGAATATTCAATACAGTTCCCTATACAGTCGGAACTTGCTGTTTATATAGTTTGGTATCCTTTCTTCTTCTTCTTTTTTAAAATTTATTATGTGCTTTTATTTATTTAAGCATTTTTATTGGAGGATGGTTGCTTTACAATGTTGTGTTGGTTTCTGCTGTATGCAAAGACAGTCAGTGATACATATACGTGTATCCCCTCTGCATTGGATTTCTTTCCTGTTTAGGTCACTGCAGGGCGCTGAGTAGAGTTCCCTGTGCTGTAAAGTAGGTTCTCATTAGTCATCATTTTATACATAGTATTAATAGGGTATCTATGTCAATCCTAAACTCCCAATTCATTCCTATCCTCTTTCCCCCTTGGTATTTAAATATTTCTTCTCTACATCTGTGAATCCCTCCTTATTCTTTAAAGAGAATTGTAATAGTGACTAAGATAATGGGTGTTGAAGCTAGGCTGGCTGGGTTCAGATCCTACCTCCGTACTCAGAGCTGTGTCTCGGCCAAGTGCAGAGGCAAGGTCGGTGCTCTATTTTAACTCCCTTGAGTCCCTTCATCATAGACCTTGGGTTGACCCTCAGCTCATGACTGAGGAGCACAGGAGTGGACAGGGCTGGGTCTCTTGTTTTCAGTTCAGCTCAGTTGCTCAGTCTGTCTGTCTAACTCTTTGAGACTCCATGAACCACGGCATGCCAGGCTTCCCTGTCCATTACCAACTCTTGGAGTCCACCCAAACTCATGTCCCTTGAGTTGATGATGCTATCTCACCATCTCATCCTCTGTTGTCCCCTTCTCTTCCTTCCCTCAATCTTTCTCAGCATCGGGGTCTTTTCAAAGGAGTCAACTCTTTGTATCATGTGGCCAAAATATTGGAATTTCAGCTTCATCATCAGTCCTTCCAATGAAGGCCCAGGACTGATTTCCTTTAGGATGGATGGGTTGGATCTCCTTGCTGTCCAAGGGACTCTCAAGAGTCTTCTCTAGCACCACAGTTCTGTTGTTTTGGGTTGGCACAATTCTGCTATGGCTTGCACCCAAGAGTGTAAGTGCAAAACTGTTGGGGGGGGTGGGCGGGTGGGTGGTGTGTGTGTGTGTGTGTGTGTGTGTGTGAAGCTCCCTCTAGAGCTTGCCCTATTTCTTCCCACTTGCTGGCCTTCCTCTCCTGCCCTGCCCTAGTTTCCCTGCCCTGTTCAGGCTATCTGAAAAACAGTCCTTCAGAAACTACTTGCACTTGAGCCCTCCCTCACACTGTCTCTTGCTGGGAGCCTGACATAGGCAGGGAGTTTCTTCTATGTCTGTGTTTCACTTCCTTTGGGCATCATAGTAGGACTCTGCTCCTGGGTTGCTGTGAGTTCATTTCATGGAAAGCACATGGAATTGTGTCTTTCATGCCCTACGTCGAAGTTAGATATTAGTAGTGTTCTGAAATTCGCTTTATAAAATACAAATACTGCCTTAGTACAGTGTGGGGTATAGTGAAGAGATTGGAGGGGACAGGCTTGTTTAAAATTTGACTGCTGATCATATGTGTTTTTATCTATTTATTCGGCTGTGCTGGGCCTTAATTGCAGCCCGTGACATCTTCATTGTGTCATGTGCGATCTTTCATTGTGGCCACACAGACTCTCTGGTTGTGGCATATTGGCTTACTTGCTCCACATCATGTGGGATCTTAGTTCCTTGACCAGGGATTGAACCCATGTCTCTTGCATTGCAGAGTGGATTCTTAGCCACTGGACCACCAGGGAAGTCCCCCTATGTGTCCTTGAATAAACTTTCCTTAACCTCTTGGGACCTCCGCATCCTAACCTTGGGTAATAAAGGTGATGTGTACATCTGACTGGGCAGCTGCACAGATTTAAAGAGAGAATGTTGGTCATATGAACAGTATTATGTGTGGCTCAACGACAGTTTCTACTAATATACTTACTAGTATGTCTTACAGATCAGCTAGCATGACATTCAATTCAGCTAGCATTGATTAGCAGTGATAACAGCTAACATGGATTTGCCAGCATTCCTCATCAACCATGATCCTTGCCATGACCCTGCAAGTATTATTACTGTGGCAAGAGCCACAGTGCCAATTTGTCAGACTGAGCAATCATGACCCATTGAGAGTTGGTGAGTCAGGAAAATTAAAATAGCTGATTTGGGGCAAAAATAGAACAACCCCCCACATTTAGTCCTTATTTCTGTTCTGTGTCCACTACACTGTCCTGTCCTGTGTTTGAGAGAATTGGGAGAGTTTGCTGGAGAAAACGGGGTGAGGACATGAGAGCTGTCCCCAAACATTTGAAGGAGAGAGGTGGTATGGTACAGTGGTAATGACTAGGGCACTAGGCCACGTGGTCTGGGTTTGACTACAACTCCATCACTTAATGTGTGACAAGTCAGGTAATAGTCTCTCTCTGCTCTGCTCCCTCACCTGTAAATGTGTCTTTAGGAATATTAAATGGCTGTCTATGTCTGAAGCGGGGCCAATTTTACCATCAGACATTGTAGGCATCAGACTAGGGACAGAGCCTTGAATTTTAGGGGTCCAGCATAATGTTTTAATTTCTGGTAAAATCAGAAGGAAAAAAAATGAACTTTTCAGTGGAAGTAAGTATTTAATACATAGCATTAATATATTCATGTTTATATGAATACAGTCATAAAATAAAATTTTGTATTATATTGCTATTGCTATTTTTCATGAAGGAAAGAATCCAGGAAGGTGAAATGTCTAGAATTCATGGGGCTATAATGCGGCCTTGGGAGGGAGTATCTAGGCCAGAGACACCATCCTGGGCAGCTGTTAAGCTATCTCCACGCTACTGACTCAACGGACATGAGTTTGGCACAAACTCTGGGAGACAGTGAAGGACAGGGAAGCCTGGTGTGCTGCACGCAGTTCATGGGGTCTCAGAGTCGGACATGCTAAGCCACAAATTAGCAACAACCTCTGGAGGCTTTGCAGAGTCAACTTAGGGTCACTGGGAGGCTCTGCACACTCACACATCTCTTCCACTTTTCCTCTCTCCCTAAGGATCTCTCTGCTTTATACGCAACAAGCTAGAGAATGTATCAGGCTTCCCAGGGGCTCAGTAGTAAAGAATCTGTCTACCAATGCAGAAGACCCAGGTTCGGTCCCTGGGTCTGGAAGATCCCCTGGAGAAAGGAGTGGCTACCCACTCCGGTATTATTGCCTGGAGACTCCCATTGACAGAGGAGCCTGGCAGACCATGGGGGTCACAAAATGATCAGACACGGCTTAGCGACTAAACTACAATGACAGAGAAGACCTCAGCCGTGACCCAGGAGTCTTGGGGCAGTTGGGGCAGAGAGATGATGGAAAAACCACTGGGTGGACCCAGTCGGGTGGCAAATGCCACATCCTGTGATGTCCCCTCTAGCTGTGACCCACCGAGGTCTGCAGTAAGTCTACTAAACTTAGCAACCTTCTCCCGCCCCATCCCTGGGAAGACTCGCCCTGACACATTCAAGGCCAAAGGCCTGACTGGGTCACGGTGTGCAGTAGTGGAGCCTGGATCAGAAAGAGAGATGAAGTAACAAGTTCTTTATACAACGGGATGCACTGGGCTGCCTTTTTACTCAGAGTGTGGCCTGGCAGCATCAGAATTGCTAGGACACTGTCCTAAGTGCAGAATCTTGCATCCACCCCAGGCCTGCTAGTTCTCCACAGATGTAAATTTCTTCAGAAAATTTGTGGTGGACCAAATGTCACACGTGGGGGCTTCCCAGGTGGCGCTAGTGGTACTGAACCAACTTGTCAATGCAGGAGACATAAGAGCTGTGAGTTTGAGCCCTGGCTTGGGAAGATCCCCTGGAGAAGGAAATGACAACCCACTCCAGTATTCTTGACTGGAGAATCCCGTGGACAGAGGAGCCTGGCGGGCTACCATCCATGGGGTTGCAGAGTCGGACACAACTGAAGCAACTTAGCATTTAGCAAATGTCACATTTCTAAATTTGTCTAAATGGAATCAGCTCTGGCTCAGAATCACAGCACACCAAGATCCCCGAGTGGAGAAGGCAATGGCAACCCACTCCAGTACTCTTGCCTGGAAAATCCCATGGACAGAGGAGCCTGGTGGGCTGCAGTCCATGGGGTCACGAAGAGTCGGACACTACTGAGCGACTTCACTTTCACCTCTCACTTTCATGCATTGGAGAAGGAAATGGCAACCCACTCCAGTGTTCTTGTCTGGAGAATCCCACAGACGGCAGAGCCTGGTGGGCTGTCATCTATGGGGTCTCACAGAGTTGGACACGACGGACTCGACTTGGCAGCAGCAGCAAGATCCCCGAGAAGCCGAGTAACAGCCGCTGGACGGGGCTTGCTCTGGGCCTCCTGCTCACTCTAATATTGTTTTTGGGGGGTTGGTCCCCCGCCCGTGCTGGCCGTGCTCCTTTGCTATGTAATGCAGGAGTCAGAAGCTGACCCTCCAATATCGTTTTGTGCATTTTGCTCCTAGTGGATCTCAGAGACGCCTCAACTGGATTGATTTCATGCTTCAGGGAACCCCACTTGGCCCCCTGGAATCATCACGCTTAGTGTCTGATCTCCCCCTAGAAGCGCCCTCGTACTGTCCATCCTGCGGTCTCTGGAGTGGACCCCAGCCTCTGCCCCTGTGCATCCTCAAGGCCTGTGTCTTCCCCTTGTCCTGGGGGCCCGATCCCCAACAATAAGACACTGTTCCTCCTTTCCCCTCAGAGCACAAGCACCTCCGACCAGTATGGTAGCCACCAGCCCAGGTGGCAACTCTGCCCACCCAGAAATGCAGCCAGTTCAAGGTGCCACGTGCTCTAAGTGTAAAATACACACTGTATTTTGAAGACTTGGTACCAGAGAGATGTAAAATACATTGGTAGTAATTTTTATTTTGGTCCTGTGATGGGGCTCCCCTGATGGCTCAGATGGTAAAGAATCTGCCTGCAGTGTGGGAGACACGGGTTCGATCCCTGGGTTGGGAAGATCCCCTGGAGGAGGAAATGGCAACCCACTCCAGTATTTTAAAGAATCCCATGGATAGAGGAGTCTGGTGGGCTACAGTCCAAGGGGCCCCAAAGAGCCGGACATGACTAAGCGACTAACACACACGACGAAATATTTTGGATATATGGGGTTAAGTAAACACTATTAAAATTAATTTCACTGTTTTTTTCTTACTCATTTTAAATGTTTACCAGGAAGGTTAAAATTCCTACATGGTTCACATTATGAAATGGGATTCCCTGGTGGCTCAGATAGTAACGCGTCTGCTCTTAATGCGGGAGACCGGGGTTAGATCCCTGGATCATTACAAACCCCTGGAGAAGGAAATGGCAACCCACTCCAGTACTCTTGCCTAGAAAATTCCATGGATGGAGGAGACTGGTGGGCTACAGTCCATGGGGTCACAAAGAGTCGGGCACGACTGAGCGACTTCACTTTCACATTATTTCTGTTGGACACCCTCCTTCTTAGAACAAAAAGTCGGGGCCTGAAGCCCCAGTGGGCTCTTAACTCAGCCGGCCCACCCTTGTTGCTCTCCCGGGAAGCCTGGAATTCTGCACCCTGGCGCCTGCTGCCCCGGCCTCCTGTGAGGGCTGGAGGAGGAGGGTGAGGCCCTTTCGTTCTCTCTCTGATCTGTCTGTCAGGAGAGGGACAGGGTTACTAACGTTCCCCTTCTCTCCCATTTTACAGATGAGGAAGCTGAAGTCCAGAGAGGGGAAGCAACAAACCCGAAGCCACATAGCGAGGTATAAGAGAGCAGGGCACCCACAGCCCCTGCCCACACCATGGGGCCTGCTGCCACCTCCCAAAGGCGAAGGAAAGCAGCAGGCAGGGTGGGAGAGAAAAGGGGGCGCTCCCTGGAAGGGGCAACCACACACCCTGACTTCTGAAGGTGCTTCTGGGCCACTGCGGTGCTGCGGCTGTCCTGTGAGCACCCTTCCGCTCCTCATCCTGAGCTCTCGTTTACATTTTTGCTGGCCTCGGTCCTCTTGCTTCTCTGTTTTGAGCTGAGCTGGGTCTTCCTTGCATCGCGTGGGCTTTCTCTAGCTGCATCACACAGGCTTCCCTTGCTGCAGTGGGCAGGCTTGATTGCCCACAGGTGGGGTCTTAGTTCCCCAACCAGGGATCAAACCCTAGCCCCTTGCATTGCAAGGTGGATTCTTAGCCACTGGATCATCAGGGAAGTCCCCTGGCCCAATTTTCAATTCTTATTTTGGTTGTGGTAGGGTGTTCTTTGGCTTGTTGGCTCATTCATTGTCTTTGTTTTGGTTTCCCTAGTGGTTCAGAGGGTAACGAAGCTGCCTATTATTCAGGACACCCGGGTTCAATCCCTGGGTCTTGGAAGATCCCCTGGAGGAGGAAATGGCAACCCACTCCAGTACTCTTGCCTGGAGAGTTTCATGGACAGAGGAGCCTGGTGGGTCACAGTCTATTCTATGGGGTCGGAAAGAGTTGGACATGACTGAGTGATTAACTCTTCAATTTTGGCTGAAACCTGCCTTAAACCCCCTGTGAAACGAGGCAGGGTGCAAATAACCCAATAAAACACATCTAACAAGGATTTCTGGGTCTCCCTGGGAAGAAGGCTGAAGAAGGGGTTCCCTCTGCCACATGGCACACAGCTGTGTACCGCCTTGGGTAGGAGTGGGGTGATCATAGGATGGATACATTTCATTTAATAAAATACAGCCCAGCCTGGGGTTGAAAGGTTGTGAGAACTCTTGGTGGACCCGGAGAGATGCTGAAAGACACAGGATCAGGTTCAACTCCCTCCAAGATCCCGTTACAACATCGGTTTCTTTCCCCCTTTCCCACACCTTGGGGGCACACAGGGCTCTTCTGTGTGAGAAACTCTAGAAGAGGATTGTGTTTCTCGGTGGAGTTTCACGAGAACTCGGGTCTAACTTTACCCTTGTCCTTATCTGCAAGCAACAGTAGAGATTTTGCAGGCAAATCAGGGTGTCTTTTTAGGCTGTAATAAAAATCCTGGGATGTTGCAGCTTTTCTCATGATTTCCTTGATACTATCCCAGTTCCGGAGTTGGGGGAAAAGTCTGGGACTCCAAGACTACCTTGCTTCTGCTAGATGGAGTAGAGAACCACATTGAAGAAGGATCTAATTGTGGAGAGCTGACTTCCACTGGGTCAGCTCTTCCTTTAAAGAATACATCCTGAAAAAAAAAAAATCACTTCTAGGAAGAATGGACTAAATGGGTATTCATTGGAAGGCAGATGAAGTATCTCATGGGGACTCAGTTGCTGCTCAGTTGTATTCAACCCTTTGAAACCCCGTGGACTGTAGCCTGCCAAGCTCCTCTGTCCCTGGGATTTCCCAGGCAGGAAGACTGGAGGGGGTTGCCATTTCCTTCTCCAGGGGAGCGTCCCAATCCAGGGATTGAACCCACGTCTCCTGCTTGGCAGGCAGATTCTTTACCATCTGAGCGATCTGGGGGGCCCACTGGGGACTGACTCAGTTGTCTTACCTTTAAAAGACTGTAGTATCATGGTTAGCTGCCATTTTTTGTGGGCGTCTATTTTTGGGCAGGGCACTGTGCTTTGCTGTTGACACCCATTATTTTATTGTATCTTGATTGTACTCTGTGGATTGTGTGTTACTGTTCTTCTTGTGCAGATGAAAGTGAAGCTCAGGGAGGCGAAGATGTAACTTGGTCTCATGGCTGGAGGAGGTAGGTGAGAGTTTCAAGCAAGTTCCACCCATCTTCAAAGCCAGATTAGGACAGAGAGATGGACTAGATGCATGCCAGTTCCCCTTCCGGTTCTAAAATAAACCCTACTGATTCAAATATGATTCATTAAAGCAAGCTTGATGGGCCACATTCGGTTGATACACTTGCTCATCCAAGTTCTCCATACTTTCATCAAATAGGCATGTGTTTGCTAAAGCTAGGCAGAGAGAAGGGGCCAGATGAGGCTGACGCCTGAGCTGCCTTCCCCAAGGGCTCTGTTCATGGGAGCAGACAAGCGTCCAGGGCCATTGTGAGCCCACAAATGCCAACCACAGGCCTAGGTGGTACCCAGGGAACCTGTGAGCCACCCTATATACCTTCCTCTCCCACACTGCCTTTCTATGCAGTGGCTTGATCCCAGGTTTGATTACCTGGTAATTTTATCCTTCAAGAACCAGCTCAGCAATACCTTTGTCTAAAATGTCCTCTTGGCCTCCCTTTCATCCCTTCGCCACGCTAGGAACGCTTTGTCATTCCATCGCCAAGCTTCCACAGCATGCTCTTTACTTCTGGAGCAGGACACAGTCAGCAGAGCAACTGGTAGTTGTTAGGAAGTCCTTGTCCAAGCACTAGAGCACCTATGACAGGGCCCTACCTTCTGCCAAAAGTGAGGATCATCACCAGTGGAAAAACATAGAAACAAAACAGTTACTTCTTCCTCAGTTGCCTACCTCCTTCCTTTTGCACAAGATAGGGTATTATATTTCAAAATGACCATTCCTCTCTAAACTCAGGAAACGAAAGACAAGTGCTATTATGTTAATGAGTTGAACCTTAGCTTAACAGATTCTGTGAAGGGCATAGAGCATTGATGCTGGGCAAAGAGAAGAGGCAAGTCTCTGAGACTAAGAAGTAAAGTTGCTGTTGTTGTTCCATCACTAAGTCGTGTCTGACTCTGTGACCCATGGACTGTAGCATGCCAGGCTCCTCTATCCTTCATTATCTCATGACCACTGAGTTGTGCAACCATCCTTTTCCTCCCCGCTCCACCTTTTTGGAAGAGTTCTTGCTGCCTTCTGAGTTGTTAGGATTTGGGAGGGCAAACATGGAAAAATGTCTAGAAGCAAAGAAATCTAGAGTGAGGAGGGAAGTAAAGTAAAGAAAAGGACCCTGGATCCGTGGACTTTGAGGGTGCTTGAACAGAGAGCTGACCTTGAAGGTTTTAAACACTGATATAGGACTTCCCAGGTGGCGTCAGTGGTAAAGAATCCACCTACCAATGCAGGAGACTTGGGAGACTCAGGTTCAATCCTCAGGTCAGGAAGATCCCCTGGAGAAGTCAACGGCAACCTACTCCCCTGGTGGGCTACAGTTCATGGGGTCGCAAAGAGTCAGACACACCTGAGCAACTGAGCGCGCACGCGCAGGTAAAGTGGAGTGGGAGAGTCCTGGAGGGGAGGAAAAAGAAGGAAAAATAATTTTAAGAAACACTGGAATAGACTGTGACTCTGATCATCTTTAAAGTTCTTTAAGAGCTGCATGATTAGAATCCAGCATAGTCGATTTTCGAAGCGGCATATGTTTACTAATATGAGGGACACAGATATGGACCAGATGGCTTGGGGTCATGGGGTCTACAGAGGTCATGGGTGAAAGATGGTCCCTGCGTGTGAAAGAGACTGGTGCCCTGGGGCTGAGGAGTGAGGCAGGATGAGAAAGCTTGGGTAACAGACCAGCCAGGAGGCAGGGCGGACAACTGCCAGCCTGCCTTTTGGGGTGGAGTGGGGCTGTTCTGTGTGGCTTACTGGCTTTGCTGAGATTGAATGTCAGTTGACCAGGTCAGACTTCTCACTGGGTTGGGGAGAATATAATATTTTGTGGAGCACCTACCTCCAGGGAAGCCAGGATTGTGTCTGCTATGCTGGGTCTGGATGTGTCAACCTGGCCTGGAGTTGCTTCTGGAAGCCAGGGATGGGGAGGACAGGCTTGTCACACCCCAGAGTGAACATCTCAAGGTGGGCAGGAGGCTGGTGAGAGGGGAGGAGACAAGGGAGCAGCTAGTGAGCGCCAAGGCAGTGGTGGGTGAGGGGCGACAATTCTAGGGTGCAGAGATGGCCAAAAGAGATTTGCAGAAGAAAACTGTCCTAATGTTCAGTTTGAAATTCTTGGTTTTTCCATGATGCACACCCGTTCTCCATCTCCCCTGGCTCCCCCCCAAATACTCAATAACTTGTACTGTCCACGAGCAGTCTGACGTTCCATGTGAGCTCCCTGTTGGGGTCAGTGTCGCTGCGGTGGAGCAAGAATTTTCTTTTCTCCTCTGAATGAAGACGCAGAAGCAAAGTTTTCAAGGCAGAGAAGACCGCAGGAATGGAACTGGGCTCCCAGTTGTTTGAAATATTGGTTGAAAGCATTGAGATTTTTATAGATTATAAAACAAAAGTTCCAATCTTGTTAAGATTTCAAGGGCCTGAGTGGGGAAGATCCCCTGGAGAAGGACTTGCCAACCCAGTAGTCTTGTCTGAAGAATCCCAGGGACAGAGGAGCCTGGGGGGTTATACAGTCCATAGAGTTACAAAAAGTCGGATATGACGGAAGTGATTTAGCGCACATGCGCATATGCACGCGCACACAAGGGAAAAGGTGTGTGTGTGGGGGGATAAATTAGAAGTTTGGGATTCAGATATACACACTGCTGTTTTTACAATAGCTAAATGGCAAGCACCCAGTGTATAGTACAGGGAACCACTCAATAGTTTGTAATAAGCTAAATGGGAGAAGAATCTGGGAATGAATATATGTATACACACGTGCACATGTATATCTGTATTTGTATAACTGAATCACTGTTGTATATTAACATAATGCTGTAAATCAGCTATCTTTCAATTAAAAAATTAATTAAATAAAACAAACCTGTTTCCAGGAGTTTTGTCCAGCAAGAGGATGCAGGGTATTTGGAAAGATCACTTACTCTGGGGCTTCCCAGGTGGCTCAGCAGTAAAGAGCCTACCTGGCAATGCATGAGATGCAGAAGATACAGGCTCAGTCCCTGGGTTGGGAAGATCCCCTGGGGGAGAGCATGGCAACCCAGTTCAGTATTCTTATGGACAGTCCTGGAGGACTACAGTCCATGAGGTCACAAAGTGTCAGACATGACTAAGAGATAAGGCAACAACACAGCACATCTCACTTACTCTATTTAAGGCTTTAATGTGAAAAAGACTCCCAAACATTGTTAATTCTGATTATAAGAAGCTACTATACAAGGTACACTACCATAGAAATTAGTATGTATATGAAATGCACACACATATAATCTCAATTTTGCAAAAATCTACCGTGGAGTAGACTGTAGCGGGTGAAGCCATTGAATCTTATACCTCTGCTCAGGATTAGTCATATAAATCGTCCAACAAGCTCATCTATCACACCACATGCCAGGAGTTATTCAGTGTCTTTTACTGCTCATATAAATTGTCTTTCTTAATAGCTTCCTTCACATCCGGCTCTGTTAACCCCCGGATGCCCATGGTGTGTGGCCAGTCTTGGAAATACATTGCTTTCTTTATGGTTGTGTTAGTGTCTAATCTGGCTAGGTTTATTTCAGTGTTTCCTTGATGTGCGTGAGTGATCTAGGTGTTTACCAGAAGCTTCCTGATAAAATACTCTCTTCTCTGCTGTCGTAGACTCACAGCTTACTTTAAAAATAACTCACTTGAAATTTAATAGGAGGTTTTAAGGCCACATCTGATTTCAGCTATATATATCCTAACTTTTACCAACACTCTTGGCTCATCAACCTTGGGGTTTTCTGAGTGATTGAGAGGAAACACCAGCTTGCCATTGTCTTGTGCCTTGTTAATTCATTCACTACATATATCAGAGGGCTTCCCTGGAGGCTCAGTGGTAAAGAACTCACCTGCCAATGCAGCAGATATGAAGAGAATTGGGTTCCATCCCTGGATTGGGAAGATCCCCTGGAGAAGGAAATGGCAACCCACTCCAGTATTCTTGCCTGAAAAATCCCATGGACAGAGGAATCTGGTTGGGTTATAGTCCAAGGTACTGCAAAAGTTTCAGACATGATTTGGTCTAAACAACAGCAATAAAATATATCAAAACTATACCAAACAAAAAACAAACTGGAGTAACCATATAATAAACTCATTGATACATGATAACCTGAAATCATTTCAACCCAGGGGCATGAGTTTATAGGTAAAGAGTAGGAGAGACATTCTTAGTGAAAGAGGGGACAGGAAACACAAGCCCTTTAAGGTAATTAACTAGTTTGGGTTTTTAAAAAATTGAAAATAAAAGTCCCTGAATCAATGATAGTTATTTTCTGAACTCTAATGTGAAAGATAAATGGGGCTTCTGACTTGTTTTTTTCCAGTGGCAAATCTAAGCATCTTTTTTGGAGGGAAAGGGAAGGGGCTAAAGCCATCGTTCAGGTTCACAAGTGAAAGGTGAGCCAGAAGTCATTAGTGACATTCTCTTTTGTCTGGAAACAGTCCTGCGCAGTGTCAGTGTTCCCATTGTACAGATGAGGAAACTGAGACCCAGGAGGCAGAACTGGGACATATTGTCACTCATCTACGTCTCCCTGGCTCCCAAGTCCTTCATCCTGTTGCACTGCCCACCCTCTGCTTCCCTGCTACTTTGGCTTCTGCCTTTCTAGGCTCCTCTGGACAGGAAACCCTGTAATAGCTCTGCAAGCTGTGTACCTACAGATCCCTAAATGGCATCTCAGCTTCATTAGGAAGTGAAATGAAATTAGCTTGATCTGTCCTTGATCAAGTCCTTGATCTGCCCCTCACAGCATTTGTCTGCAGTATGTGGTTGATTTCAGGATGTATGTTCGGTTGCTCAGTCATGTCCAACTCTGTGAGACCCCATGGACTGGAGCCCACCAGGCTCCTCTGTCCATGGGATTCTCCAGGCAAGAATACTGGAGTGGGTTGTCATTTTCTCCTCCAGGGGATCTTCCCGACCCAGGGATCTAATCCAGGTCTCCCACATTGCAGGTGGATTCTTTACCAGCTGAGCCACAAGGGAAGCCCAAAAATACTGGAGTGGGTAGCCTATCTCTTCTCCAGGGGGATCTTTCTGACCCAGGAATTGAGCTGGGGTCTCCTGCATTGCAGGTGGATTCTTTACCAGCTGAGCTATCAGGGAAGTCCTGGACATAAGAAGAAAACAGTTGTATGTTACAAAGTCCTGCAGAGGGATTCACAGTATCAGGCAGACCTGAAGGCAGGGGATACAAGGATCTGAGAGCAGGACAGACAGTTGAAAGTCTTCATGGAAGCAGGAAGGGCCAAGGTCTCTTCTCTAGGTAGGAACTATCCTGCCCCACCTGGTAGAAAACTGGAGGCTGGCTCTGAGCAGAGGTTAAACCAAATGGACTCTAGACTCTGGGACCTGAGACGTAAGATAAAGAAACATAGGAGCTTAACAATAACAACAACAACAACAACAATAATAATAATAATAAATGTAGCTTGAGTGGGAATCTACAAATTCAACTGTGAAATTCTCAGCCTCCAACTGTGCTATGAATGCTCACAGGCAAACCTGCAGCCCTTGATGGGAGCTTGGAGGATTCTCTGAGTGGAAACAGTCAAGCCCAAGGTAAAATATCTGCAGATACTGACAGTCTGGGGGAGAGGTCCCTCATCACGGCCGGGTCCAAATCTTGTCATTTTATGGTGAAGTCCATTACTTGGTAAATCTTGCCCATACACAAGCATCCCGGGCAATTCTTAAAAATCTCATTCCAAATATGAACAGACAACTGAAGATCATCTGATATTTGCAAAAACATCTAGTATGAAAAATAGGCACCTCAACAAGCCATTAACAGAAAGAAACCCAGAGGAAAGAGAAACAATGTGCTAAAAAGAAGAAAATTTACAACAAGAATTAACAATAATTCCTTAGGAAGGTAAGGCAAGATATTATACCCATGAAAAACTGTAAAGAAATATTCAGAAGAATTGAAAAAACAACTCTTAAAAATTAAAAAAAATATATATACTTCTACTAGAAAGATTGAAAAGTCAGTAAAATAGCTGGAAGGTAAAGTTGAAGCATCCCACGGGAAGTAGATAAAGGAGAAAGAAAGTAGACAAACCAGACAGAAACTAGGAAAATAACATAAGAAAATTTCCCAGATTTTAAAGATAATATTACGACTTTTAAAAAAGACCTTGATAAGGCATATTGGAAGGAAATTTCAGGACACTGAAAAAAAAAGGATTAACAATCTTCAAAGAGAGAAACTTGTGCACCTGCAAAATATTAGGAATGAGAATGATACCACACCTCTCTGTAGCAGTACTGGGAGCCAGGTGACGGAGGAGCAACTTTAGATTCAGAGGGGAAGTTCCTTGCATTCCAGGGTTCTATATCCAACCCAGGATTATTCACTTGTGGTGCTAGAATAAAGACATTTGTAGCCATTTAAAATCTCAGCCCCCCTTCTTCATAGTCCCTTTCTGAGAAGGATGTGATTCACAACAAAAAAGGCATAGGAGTAGAGGCTGGGAGAGGTGGGACCCTGGAAAGAGTGAACCCCAACCAGCAGAGCAGGGAAGGGGTCCCCGGATGATGAGAAGAGATGTCTGGGGAGGAATGTCTGGCAGCAGACTCAGAAGAAACCACATCGAGAGAGCAGTAGAAAGCTGCGGAAGAGGGTTTCCAACAGAGAAACAGCTGAGGGGTGTGTTGAGACTCCCATAGGGTTTGGAAAGGAATTTGTGATGAGTTGGTAGACCATTAAGCAGATTATATGCAAGGCCATTATTAGCTCGAGGGAGAACATTTCAGAAGGGAAACCTAATTAGCTATGAATAAGATTTACACAAATCAGTCTGATAAATACCAAATACAGAGTAGATCAAATAACTATGTTGGAGAGATAAACAAAGGGGAAGGTCAGTGAGTGTGTGTTTGTGTGTGTGTGTGTGTATGCACACATGTAGGGAGAATGAGAGCTAAATTGCAATATATAAGAAGTGATGGGGGTAACATTTGTTGACTGGTTTCACATATGCTGTGAACTGTTGTAGCGCTTCATACTGTGTATTGGTTAGTCACACAGTCGTGTCTGACTCTTTGTGACCCCACGGACTGTAGCCTTGACAGGTTTCTCTGTCCATAGGATTTTCCAGGCAAGAATACAAAATGTGGGTTGCCATTTCCTTCTCCAAGTGCTTCATATGTACTAACTTATTTAGTCCACACGAAAACAGTTCCTGAAAGAGGTACAATTTTACTCCCCATTTGGTAACAACAGAAACTGAAGCACGAACAGATCATAAATTACTGCCCTGAAGTCACACAGCTTTGAATAGAAGGCAGAAATTTGAACGTGGCCAAGTGAAGGTCAAAGCCTATGTCTTCACCTACTCCACACCACTGCTTTGCCAACTCTGCAGCCCTTTGGATCAGTGGTCGGGCTTCAGTTGCTAAATAATTGCTTGGGTTAAGGTATGAGCCCTATTAAATGCTAATGTCAGAAGGTCTAATGTATCATTCTGAAGGTGTTTATACCTTGTACAGAGAGACCTAGCTATTGTCTTAGCTGTCTATGGCAGAGACCCAAAGAGAAAGTGCCTGAAAGAAACATGGAAGCTTAGTTCCCTCTTGGGTAAAGTCCAAGGTGGCCAGATATCTCTGCTCTGCAAAGCTGTCAGGGCCCAGGTAGGTGCTTCTGTCTCAGAGCTCTGCCGTGTCTAAGACGCTGTCTCTGATGGCTCACTGTATACCAAGCTGTCAAGCTCCTCCTTAATGAAGGAGTGATTAAAAAGGGAGCATATGCTGTTCTTTGGAGCACGTGTCCCAGAAGATGCTTGTATTTCTTGCACTTTACAGCCATTGGCCAGATCCAAGTCACATGGCTGCAAGGAAGGCTGGGTATGGATATTTTTATTGTAGCTGACTCTGAGATCATCTAAAAATTCGATTTCTGCAGAAGGAGGGATTAGTGTATCTTCATCACCTAACTTGACCCTTGCGAGAAAGCTTCCTAATTCAAGCCCTCTGACTTTGTCTCATTGTGACCTAGGATGTGTTTTAAGTATAAAGAGCATCCCTTTCTGCTTTCATCAAAAGTCAGTGTTACTGGGGAGACACTGGAATAGGGAAAAAGCCAGTTGTCTCTGTCATGGCGTAAACACTCACCTCTCACCTTCTCTGTTATTCTTCATTAATGAAACCCACTTGTGTTTTGAAACCCTCTGTGGTAAGGCTTTGTGATGTTGGAGCAGTAACTGAATCTCTCTAAACCAGTGGTTCTCAAGCAGCATAATTTTGCCCCCTGGGGGGCATCTGGTAATGTCTGCGACATTTTTGGTTGCCCCAGTTGGGGGAAGGGGTATTGCTGACATCTGGTGGGAGGAGACTAGGGGTCTGCTGAACATTCTACAATGCACAGGACAGCCTTGCTCTGTAAAGAATTATTTGTTCCCAAATAGGGCTGGGTTGATAAGCCTTGTTCTAAATTTAGGTTCTTTCCAGAAAACTGGGGAGATAGCAGTATGTGCTTCATGGACTGTAGGTAAAGATTCACTGGCTCTTATTGGCTTCCCTGGCTTTAACGCTAAAGTGTCTGCCTGCAATGCGGGGACCTGGGTTCGAACCCTGGGTTGGGAAGATCCCCTGGAGAAGGAAATGGAAACCCACTCCAGTATTCTTGCCTGGAAAATCCCACGGATGGAGGAGCCTAGCAGGCTACAGACCATGGGGTTGCAAAGAATCGGACACGACTGAGCGACTTCACTTTCACTTTATAAAGGCTTTACAGAATGCCTGGCCCTTGGAGGAGTCTTCCTCTGTGCTCAGGGGTTCCTCATCTTCTCTTCTCTGCCTGGCTTCTCTAGACTTACCTTCTCACCATCTTTGACTCACAGTATGTGTGTCTCTTGGGAAGGGAAATGAGAGACATTAAATGTTATCAAAGAACTATTAGATGCCAAGATTTTTTTAACACAAATCACCTCATGGAAAACTCTCCAAAACTATGTAAGGTTCATATGTCTGTCCCTGATTTGCAAATGGGCCAATGTGTTCAAGGTGACTCCCCCAACACCCTCAGGAAAGTGGAGTTGATGAGCAGGAGGGTGAAGATTGTGCTTGTGTTTCAGATTTGGCGCCTCCCAGCCCTGTGCCATGGAAAGCCTGGGAGGTTAGAGGGAATCTGAAGAGCTAAAATGCTCTGGGTGGAAATCAGGAGAGATGGATGTGAAACAAGATGCAGAAATGGGAGCTGAAGCACAGACCCGCCCCCCACCCCCCGCCCCCCAGACGGGGTTTTCCAAGGCAGCTTTTACTTCAACTTATTCAGGAGGCTCAGCCATATTGTCTTGTTCCCACACAATGGCGGGCAGGCTTGTCTTTCTTTTTTTTTTGTTGAATCCTAGGGGTGGGGGTTTGTGTTAATTTCCTAGGGTTATTATTATAACAAAGACAAACCTAGACAGTGTATTAAAAAGCAGAGACATCACTTTGCCAACAAAGTCTGTATAGTCAAAGGTGTGGTTTTTCCAATAGCCCTGTATGGATGTGAGAGCCGGACCATAAAGAAAGCTAAGCGCCAAAGAACTGATGCTTTTGAACTGTGGTGTTGGGGAAGACTCTTGAGAGTCCCTTGGACAGCAAGGAAATCCAACCAGTCCATCTTAAATCAATTCTGAATATTCAGTGGAAGAATAATATTGAAGCTGAAACTACAATACTTTGGCCACATGATTGAAAGAGATGACTCACTCACTGGAAAAGACCCTGATGATAGGAAAGCTTGAAGGCAGGAGAAGGGGATGACAGAGGATGAGATGGCTGGATGGCATCACCACCTCGATGAGCATGAGTTTGAGTGAACTCCCAGGAGATGGTGGAGGACAGAGGAGCCTGGCATGCTGCAGTCCACGGGGTCACAAAAAGTTGGACATGACTTAACTGCTGAACAACAACAAAAATTATAAAAAATCACCACAAACTTGGTGACTTAACATAAACGTGTCCTCTCGCAATTCTGGAGGGCAAGAGTCTGAAATCAACGTGTTACCGGTACTGTGCTCCCTCTGAAGTCTCTAGGGAAGAATGTTTCTAGCTTCTGGTAGAGTCCAGCAATCCTTGGCATCCCTTGGCTGATGGCAGCGTAACTCTGCCCCTGCCTCTATCTTTATGTGGCCTTCTTTCCTCTATGTCTAATTTCCCTATTTCCATCTTTCCTCATGGCCACTCATTGGATTATGGCTCACCGTAATCCAGTAGACCCTCATCTTAACTGGATTTCATCTCACTTGACTTCCAAATAAGGTCACGTTCACTGCTGTCCTCAGCACTCAAATGTATCTTTGTTTGGGACAAAATTCAACACACAACATGGTCTAAACAATGTATATATTTTTAATTAAAAATATAAAAAAAAATTTGGCTGCATTTTGCATCAGGTGGGATCTTAGATACCCCCACCAGGAATTGAACCTGTACCCCTATAGTGGAAGGTGAAGTCATAACCACTGGAGAGCTAGGGAATTCCTAAACAATAGCTTTGATGGATGAAAGCTAAATCATATTTTCTCAGAATAAATTTATTGTTGTTCAGTCACCAATGGAGTCCAGCTCTTTGCAGCCCATGGACAGCAGCGCACCAGGCTGCTCTGGACTGCAGCATCTCCCAGAGTTGCTCAAATTCATGTCCACTGAGTCAGTGATGATATCTAGCCGTCTCATCCTCTGCGCCCCCCTTCTCCTCCTGACCTCTATCCTACACTTTATAAAATGGTGACTTTGAACCTCTGAGAGAGCTCAAAGTACAGTTCCGGGATCCTGACAATGCTGGTCCCTTCTCAAGAGAGGAGGCTCCCACCACCGTTTTCCACCCGCCAAACCAGCTCCTTGATACCTTCAATGTTTCAATACAGGCAAACTCGACAAGAACTTGCTTTAGAATTTGAAGACAATAATTTAGGAGAGAGGAAGGTTATTTATTTATTTTTCCTCTGTTTATGCTATTCAGTGGAGAAGGAAATGGCAACCCGCCCCAGTATTCTTGCCTGGAGAATCCCATGGACAGCGGAGCCTGGTGGGCTACAGTCCATGGGGTCGCAACAAGTTGGACATGACTGAATTGACTTAGCATGCATGCATGCTTTTTTAAATTGAAAGATTACAGATAAGAGCTCCTTGATTTTTGGAGTCAATTTGAAAAGAAAGACTTGCCTGGTGGTTCAGACAGTAAAGAATCTGCCTGCAATGCGGGGTATCCGAGTTCAGTCCCTGGGTTGGAAAAAGCCCCCCGAAGAAGGAAATGGCAACCATTTCCAGTATTCTTGCCCGGGATATCCCAATGACAGCGGATTTTTATCTGGTCTTTATATGGTGTGTTTGCACAGAAAGTCTTCATTATGCCAATCAAGGCAAAAGCCTTTTACAATGATCTCTGCATCATGTTTTCCCTTCAAGACAAAGAGGAACGTTTATGCAATTAAAATAGACTGATTGAAAAAAATCCGTGTCTGGCAGAAGCTTGGATTTATGCATTCCAGCTCAAATGACTGGGGGACATCAGGAAGTTGCAAAACTGGGCAAAATCACTGCCCCCCCACCCCCAGAACATATTTTGAAGAGAAAAAAGGAGGTGGATTTCCCAGCCTTCAGCAGCCCGGCCCGCTGGTCAGTCTGCAGGGGAGCCAGGGCAGCTCCCTCAGGCCCTAATCAACTTGCTCAGACAGGCTGCAAAATCGATCTGACAGCCCATGGAAGGGAGCGTGGAGGCACGGAGGGGAGGCGCCAGGGAGGGCTGAGACGCATAAGGCGAAATTCTGTGTTTTCAAGGACATCACCATGTTTGCCTATGTCAAGGGCTGCGACAGGAGAAGGGGCCTCTGATCTTTCGGCTACAAACTAGTTGTGACAAGAACGCTACAGTGTGTGTGTGGGGGGGGGGGGGGGTGTCTTTTGAGTCCTGGGCTTGGAAACATTTATTCAAATTGGTGGGGAAGAAAGGTCTTTCTGATTGAAGACTAAACCCCTTTGACATGAAGAGTAAAAGCAGTTAACATCTGTTGATCGTGTGCTGGATTGTTGGACACATTCAGTTGTTTCTTTTAATCACTATGATAATCCTTGTTGTTTAGTCGCTCAGTGGTGTCCTGGCAGTGGTAAAAACAAAACAAAACAAAGCAAAAAAAACAAAAAAACAACCACCTGTCAGTGCAGGAGAGTCAGGAGACCTGGGTTCGATCCCTGGGCCAGGAAGGTCCCCTGGAGGAGCGAATGGCACCCCACTCCAGTATTCTTGCCTGGAGAATTCCATGGACTGGGGAGCCTGGAGGGCTACGTCCATAGGTCACAAACAGTTGGACAGAGAGACTTGAGAACAACAGGGATATTCAAAATATTTAAACACCAGAAAGGCACAGGCAATGACCATTTAGAAGAGCTGGTCCCAGAAAAGTTAGGTAGGCAGCACCAGCTTGGAGGTGCCCTCAGGAAGCCTGATACAGGTACTTTTATCTTTAATTTTAAAGAAGTTTAGAAGTGGTCAGTTTTATTTTACTTGGATTTGAAAATATTTTAACAGAAGTAGAGATGAAGGAATCATTGGACTTTATTTACTTGTTTGTTGGCTGCCTATGATCCTGTAATTATTTTTTCATGACTTACCAGCTGGCTCAGTGGTAAGGAATCTACCTGCCAATGTAGGAGACTCAGGAGACATAAGTTCGATCCCTGGGTGGGGAAGATCCCCTGGAGGAGGAAATGGCAACCCACTCCAGGGCTCTTTTCTGGGAAATCCCATGGACAGAGGAGCCTGGAGGTCTATAGTCCATTGGGGTCTCAAAGAGCCAGACACAGCTGAGTGACTGAGCATGCACACTTTTATTCAACAACCATTGTTGGCTCTTCTACCTGAAGTGTAAGGAATATGAGAAAGACACTGTCTTTATACACACTTTTGGCCCCAAATAAGCGTAGCCTCACAAACTGGTATTCCCCCCACCTTTAGTTACTCTTGAGCATGTGTGTGTGTGCCTGTGTGTGTTTGAAAGGGAAGTCTCTCTGCTTGTATTCTTTCCTCAAAATGTGTGAGGCTCTATGCTCCTCACTGTGTAAACAAAATGTACCCTGGATGAAGAGTGCATTAGGAGGAGATCCCCACAGGTGAGAGAAGCACCCTCCCAAACTTGTCTCTCTGTTGGCTTCGAGGAAGCTACTATTTTTAATCGATGCCAAGTATTTCAGTGCTTAGGATTTCAATACCAGGCAAGTCATCTCTATTGGGAAGGAGAATTGGTTTCCCCTAAGACAGACAGCTCATAGTGTATGACTTAGGATTTGAACTCAGCTCTCTTCACTCCAAAAGAACCACTTTTTCTACCATTCCACACTCTCGTCCACACACTCCATCTTTTCTGCGAGGGCAGAACCTGCAAACCTGCCTGAAAAAAGGGACTCTGACACATTATCTTACAAGAGGTAAGAATTGTCAAAGGCTTTCCTGTGAAAATGTTTGTCAAGATGATGAAGAATTTTCCCAACAACTTTGAGAGTTGGAATATGAGTCATGAGGGTTGTGCTCAGTATTTCAAAAGGCTGTTGGGTCACCAAAAACTTGTTGCCAATGTCTATCATTGGCAACAGTGATATCAGTTGCCCCCTTTATAAGTGATATCAATGCCCCTTTTATGAGGGGGGAACACATTAAGACTTATGATGTGGGACTTCCCTGGTGGTCGAGTGGCTAAGACTCTTGCTTCTGTGAAGGGGCCAAGTTCCATCCCTGGTCAGGGAACTAGATTATACACACTGCAACTAGAACCTGGTGCAGCAAATAAATAAATAAAAATGAAGTGAAAATGAAAGTCACTCAGTCGTGTCGCACTCTTTGAGACCCTATGGACTGTATTGTCCATGGAATTCTCCAGGCCAGAATACTGGAGTAGGTAGCTTTTCCCTTCTCCAGGGGATCTTCCCACTCCAGGGATGAAACCCAGGTCTCCCGCATTGCAGGAGGATTCTTTCCCAGCTGAGCCACCAGGGAAGTCCAAGAATACTGGAGTGGGCAGCCTATCCCTTCTCCAGCCGATCTTCCTGACAGAAGAATTGAACCGAGATCTCCTGCATTGCAGGCATATTCTTTACCAACTGAGCTATCAGGGAAGCCCTGATAAATAAATAGTAAGTATTAAAAAAAAAAAGAGTTATGACCTAGATGCTCTTCTGGGGAAAGGATAGTGTTCCGAGAAATACTTTGAGAAAATACCATTTATGACTTAAAGCATATTTTTCAAACTTTAGTTAAAATGTTGGTTTCCTAATACAGAAAAGATTGCATTTGGGACTTCATGAATTAGTAGTATTGCATGGCTTTTTCTTTATGAGTTGATTCAAGTGGCCTTAAACTTGTGTCACTTGGATACATTCTGATACATACAACAAAGCACCATCAATACTTTTAACAGACAACCCAAAACCAACAAATGGGAAAAAAAAAAAAAAAAGAACATTGATGGAGCTCAAGGAGAATGCCCACTCCATCCATCCTATTGAAACAGAAGAGACATGCAGAATTCTTTTCATCTTCTTTTTTCAAGTGAGAGGAAAAACCAATACTCCTCTTCAAATACAAACAGAAATTTACTCAGCAGCTCAGAACAAGTCAAGTCCAGAGTGGACACACTTGCCCCCCAGGGATCAGCTTAGCTCTTTTATGTCTATTTAAATACCTGTGAATGTATGCTTCCTGCTGTTCTCTGGCAGGTTTGAATTGCATACATCTTGCTAAACTGTATTTTTCTCATTGAGCCTGTACTACAATATATCTTTTCCTTCTTACAGATTCAAACCTGGTCTGTGATAATCAGAATTGTAGAATCGGAAGGCTGTTCCCAAAGTGGATCTGCACATCCTCCAATGGTAAAGCAGATGACCGTAGGTGATAGGAGGTAATTACCTATCCTTATTTTAACAGCCATGTGTGTATTTTAATGAGTATGAGAACACAGAATTGGAACATGAAGCTGTGATTGCATACCTATGACTGCTTGGGACTATGCAGCTATTTATGGTCAATTAAAAGATGCTGAGAAAATAATGATCAAAATAATATATGAATTTAACCAAGAGCCTGAACTATATGGGAGACGATTCTATCCAGGTGAAATACCATCCCTGAACATCTTCCATACCATGGTCTCAGCAGATGGACAACCAGCTTCTGCCCTTGAGGGAAAGAGGTTACTTTGGGAGTGCAGGCTGAGTCAGTGGGGAGGTTGGGCTTTAGAAGAGCAAATGCTTTTCCTTAAGTTCGATCAGCCTGATATGCTATTGTCAAAGGGAATTCACAAACCCATTTTCTCTACTTGCCTATGTAAAGCACAAATTTGAGATTCAGATCTCATTACTAATCTGAGGATGAGTTACTTCCATTGGATCTATTTCTCCAATGTGCTAAGTTGCTTTAGTCGTGTCTGACTTTTTGAAACCCCATGGACTGTAGCCTGTAGCCTGCCAGGCTTCTCTGTCCATGGGATTCTCCAGGCAAGAATACTGGAGTGGGTTGCTGTTTCCTCCTTCAGGGGATCTTCCTGACCCAGGGATCGAACCCACGTCTCTTCGTTCTCCTGCACTGGCAGGCGGGTTCTTTACCACTCGTGCTGCCTGGGAAGTCCCACTTCTCCAATACCCTGGAGAAATAGAAGAGCAGGCAAGGGCCCTAGAGAAAGCCCCGTGGGGGCCTTGGGCCGGGACTTTCCGCACTAGGTATGTCTAGGTTTGTGTGGATGACTGTGGTCAGTGCCCACAGGTGGCCCAGTGCTTCCTGCAGGTCAAGGACCTAGCCATCCATCAACTGCCTGCAGCCATACTCATGTTCTGTTCATGAGTGTAGGCTGGTATGTTTTTATCTCAACTGTGCCTTTGAAGAAAATGGGAAGGATTTTTTATTGTTAAGGAGTGAATCTACACTGAATATGTGGCATCCTCCCCATGGTGTTTAGAGAAGGAAATGGCCACCCACTCCAGTGTTCTTACGTGGGGAAATCCCAAGGACGGAGGAGCCTCGTGGGCTACAGTTCATGGGGTTGCAAAGAGGCAGACACAACTGAGCGACTAAACACAACAACAACTACCTTGGTATTATTTAGACTTTTGAAAATGTACGGTGGACTGTTGCGCTTGTTTTGACTCGACCACGGGTTCTGTCCTTAGCGCTCGATAAAAACAGAGAGGAATGTGGAGTGGATCTGTTCACACTCCAGCTGATACTGATAAAGAAGGTTGAGTGCTGAAGAATTGATCCTTCCCAACCGCGGCGCTGGAAAAGACTTGAGAAGCCTGGCGTGCCGCAGTCCATGGGGTCACAAAGAGTCGGACACGGCTCAGCAACTGAACAGCAGCAGCTGATACTTAGAACCTCCTCTCTGCCAAGGTTATGCTTTCAAGGGAAAAAGAATTGGATCAATGAACTTTGAAGTCCATTTCAGTATTACCTCCTCCATGAAGTCTTCCCTGTCGTATCTCATCCTTGTCTTTGTTCTTTGATCTCCTGTATCTTTTCATCTGCACCGCTCTTCCAGGTAAGGACACTGCTAGCTGAGTTTTGGCTTAATCCACTTCTTTTGTGCATCCTGCACAAAGCCCTGCTCAGTGCTTTGTGTAAAAGAGCAAACCAGAAAAATGGCAATGGGGTTGAGGAAACGGGAAGAAGTGCAGAGACGGTACTCAATTCAGCCGGGCAGAGCCAGGTGGTCACATAAACGGCTCTGGAGATGAATGTGTCCAGCTGGCTCCGAGGGGACATTTACGGAGCGCTCAGTAGCCTAGTGCTGGCTGAACATGGAGGAAATCCCAAAGCGAGTGTGTCTGCTCTAGAGGGAAGGTTGGCCTGCATCTGCGTGATCACAGATGAACGTGCTGATTATTCCAGGGTGAGTTAAACGGGGTCCAAATATGTGTCAGGTCACACCTTATGTCCTGAGGTTGACGTGTCCTTAACCCTCTGAGTTGGGATCGTTAGCAATGACCGTTTTCACATCACTGTGGCTTTTGTGAAATCTAGAGGGTTTGTTCACAAGATTGTAAATGCCTAAAGGAACTGGGTGGAAGAGCAAGGACTTGGCTGTACCTTGTTTGACTCAGAAACAAAAGCAGATGACCAGCTTTTTTACATATTATGGCCTGGATATGGAGGATGGGGGGCAGTGGTTGGTGCCATGTTCAGCACTATAGCAGAGGGGGAAAACGTGGTCTTTGCTGTCAACAGGCGGGGCTGGGAGCTTGTCTTTGTCATGTAAAGCCTGTGTTACCTCAGGCAAGTTATTTAATCTTTCTAAAGTCTAGTCTAGTGTTTTCATTGGAAATGAATTTTATTTATTTCCTTTTTTAAAATTAATTGTATGTGTGTGTGTGCTTGCTTAGTCTCTCAGTTGTGTCCGACTCTCTGCACCCTGATGGACAGTTGCCCATCTGGCTCCTCTGTCCATGGGATTCTCCAGACAAGAACACTGGAGTGGGTTGCCATGCCCTCCTCCAGGGGATCTTCCCAGCGCAGGGATCGAACTCAGGTGTCCTGCATTGCAGACGGATTCTTTATCATCTGAGTCACCAGAGAAGCCCAATTATATATTGACAGAAATTGCAGAAATATTATAGAGGTCTTGTGTATTCTTACCTCAGTTTCCCCTCAACAGTTATATCTTACATGATTCTAATATAGTATCAAACAAGAAAACTGACATTGGTACAATGTGGGTGTAATTCTGTGACATTTTATCATGTGAGATCCATCTAATCCCCCAAATCGTCATTTCACAGTTATTCCGTCACCACAAAGATTTCTCTGCCCCTTCATAGTCACAACCACCACTCTCACCCCCATCATTCCTAAGCTCCGGCAACTACTCATGCCTTGAAAAATGGATTTTAAAACACCTGGTCCAGCCCTCAATTAATATTAATTGTTTTGATTATAATTTTAATTCTGGATCTCATCTGGTCTTATGACAACTTTATCCGCATCCCTATTTTATAGATGAGGAAGCCAAGCCCTTAGAGGGTTGGTGAGCACAACTGAATTGCCCATGGCTGCAAAGAGCCTAAGGTGGGTTTTGAACTCGTGTCCCCCATCCAGTGACTGCCTTCACTAACCCACGTGGGTAACTGTGACTACTAGTAAATTGTTTTGTACAACATGCACAAATGTTGTGGCCACTCCCTTCCAGAATGGTGGAGACATTCACAAGAGTTTAAGAGATATCTCTGTCTTCCCTTAGGAGTGCTCCCCTCCAGGTTCAAAGTTCAGTAACTACTTGGAGAGTTGTCTTAGAGCAGACACGTCACTTTTC
Organism: Hydropotes inermis; assembly: GCA_020226075.1. Classification (NCBI taxonomy): domain Eukaryota; kingdom Metazoa; phylum Chordata; class Mammalia; order Artiodactyla; family Cervidae; genus Hydropotes; species Hydropotes inermis. Next base: position 42,129,682 of record CM035298.1, read on the forward strand.
TCTCCAGGCTTTTTTTTAATATCTCACCTGGAAACGAAGAGAGCTAAACTCTGAAGGGCAGCCACTTGGCTCTCACACTTAACAGAACACAAAAGACAGAGATATTCTATTGGGGAAGAAAATCTTACAGGAATAGGAAAGCAACGAGAGCTTGATGGTTGAAATTGAGTGAAAGGCGCTCAGTCGTGTCTGACCCTTTGCGACCCCATGGACTGTCAGGCTCCTCTGTCCCTGGGGTTCTCCAGGCGAGAATATTGGAGGGGGTTGTCATTTTCTTCTCCAGGGGATCTTCCTGACCCAGGGATCGAACCCAAGTCTCCTACATTGCAGGCAGACTCTTTACCGTGTACTCTACAAGGGAAGTCCGCTTAATAGTTGAGGAACTGTAAATAATGTGGGTAGGGTGGAAGAGAAAGTTCAGCATGAAGGGGAAATGAGAGAGATCTGGGGTGGCTGGAGACTTTATCTAGAAGATTTCCACAATTCTCAGAAAGCGTAAATGGTCTTTCAGTGAAGAGTGCAATTATTTGACTCAGAATTGTGTACAGCAGACTCATGTGTGTGCCTGTGTATGTGAATGTGTGTGTGTCTCTGACAGTAGATGGACGCAATTCATAAGCAGGAAGGAGTCGGAGAGCGAGCCTCTAACTTCCCGCCTACCACTGCTAGGAAACGCACTGGTCCATTTTGGTTCGGAGATTCTAGAATCTAAACAGAATTTGGGTTGAGACCCGAGGGTGGGTGTGCGTGCGGGTGAGAATATAAGAGCTGCCTTCTGTTGATGGACTCTGAGAGGAGTCGCTGAAGCTGTAAAAGCAAGATATGAGTCAGGCTCATCTTCTGTCTCTCCCAGCTGCCCCCAGAGGGAAGAGGCAATGGCTGAGTACATCCATTCCAATAAATAAATAAATATGCATTTTGCAATAATTGCTGTCTGCCGATATTTAACACACCTCCCAAGTGGGGAACCTGGCTTAGACTCTCTCACCATCTTGCCTGCTCCCACTGTCTTCCCAGCTCCTCTCTCGGTCAAGGCTGAGGCTTTGGGAGTCAGTTGAGACACTGCTTTCCCCATTATCAAATCATAGCCCTGCTCTCTAAACATTCCCTACTTCTGATTGTGCTAAGTGAGGTCTCCCAGGCTTCAGCTAGGGATATGTTTTTTTTTTTTTTGTCCACATGCTGATGGCCTCACAGATCGTGTGAAATCCGTGGGACACTGAGATGTGAGGGAGAGGCTTCTCTGCCAGTCTGCCAAGAAGTGGGGTGGGAAACAGGGAAGAGAACCCCGGAATTGCTAAAATCGGTCCACTGGAGTGGAAAGGGGGAGGGTGGTTAGCTTTTGTAATCCATCCAAGCCCGTTTCCATAAACGTTGAACATTTGGACTGAAACAGGATCTTGGCTTCTCTTTTGCTCCAAATGGCCAGGGAGAAGGGAACACTGGCTCACTGGGTCCCGGGGAGAGAAACCTGGCACCCTGCCCAGAATGATGATTTTACATTTTAGAGAAACGACGGAGGGAAGACATCCCACAAGAAGCTGTTGATGAGTGAAGCATGCATTTGTTCCAAATGCCCTTTCCCGGCTGAGCCCCACCCCTCCATTTCAGAGCTTCCCGGCTGCCCAGTAGCCTTGTTGAGGACAGTTTCTAGTGGATTTCACTTTGAAGAGTTTCAAAGTAATTCTGCTAATGTAAGAGCTGTTCCTATTTTATGGATCAGAAAGCATTTGAAATCTGTCCTTTAGCCCAGTTAAGAGCATCAGAAAAAAAAAAAAAAAGCAGGCTTTTATAATAGCTAACTTACTCTTTGCCAGAACTGTTTTGAGCACTTTAAAAAATATTAACTCATTTAATCCTCACAACAAACAGCCCTTGGAGGTATGTGCATTTATTATCTCCATTTTCACAGATGAGAAAAACTGTAAGCAATTTGCCCGAGGTCACATAACTAATAAGCGATGGAGCCAGTGTTTCTTTCTAAGCTGTCTGACTCCAGAGCCCACACTTTGAAGCTCACTACTCTATGAGCAAAGATCCCTACTTCCAAGGGTTGTTCTTGAGAGTGAATGAAATCATCAGAAAGGGTCAGTCAGTTCAGTTCAGTCGCTCAGTCGTGTCCGACTCTTTGCGACCCCATGAATCGCAGCACGCCAGGCCTCCCTGTCAATCACCAACTCCCGGAGTCCACCCAAACTCATGCCCATTGAGTCAGTGATGCCATCCATATCTCATCCTCTGTCGTCCCCTTCTCCTCCTGCCCCCAATCCCTCCCAGCATCAGGGTCTTTTTCCAGTGAGTCAACTCTTCGCATCAGGTGGCCAAAGTACTGGAGTTTCAGCTTCAGCATCAGTCCTTCCAGTGAACACCCAGGACTCATCTCCTTTAGGATGGACTGGTGGGACCTCCTTACAGTAAGGGTAAGCCACAATAATTAAATACATGGCAATGCGTGCTCGGTTGTGTCCAACTCTTAGCGACCCCAAGAATTGTGGCCCACCAGGCTCTTCTGTCCATGGGATTTCCCAGGCAAGAATTCTGGAGTGGGTTGCTGTTTCCTCCTCCAGGGAATCTTCCCAACACAGAGAGAGAACCTACGTCTCTTGTGTCTCCCACATCGGTAGGTGGACTTTCTACCACTGCACCACTGTCAAATATTTGAGTGTTGCTTCTGTTAATGCTTCTGACTCCAAAATCACAATGTCAAGAGCTTGCCTTCCTTCCTTCCTCTCTTCTTTCCTTCCTTGCATTTTTAATTCATTACTAACCAGGGGATTTTTGGCAAAAACTAACTCCTGTGGCTGGCGATTTTTATCTTAGCTGGCCAAAAAATCTGTTATGTCAGTAACACTTTGCAGGTTATTACATTCAATATGTATACCTCACACACCTGTAAAGTCTTCCCCAGCACCTTGAGTTTCATTTTCACTTTCCTTATCAGAATCAATCCCTAAAGATTTTTGTCTTTTTGCTGTTCTAAAATTCACATCGTCTGAATGAGAACTATATTCCGAAGGACTATTATCTTCTGAAACACTAGCATATGTCATTCAGGCAATTGGAGGCAGTATCTGCATAAAATTCACTAAAAAAATAATCTTCACTCAAAATTTCAGGACGCATCATTTTTGAAAATTTTATGGTAATAAACTTGCATTTATAATATACATAAGGTTGGAACAAAAATGTAACGGAGCCCAATGTGAAGGATAACAACCATCATAAGCTGCATAATGAACCTTTGATCAAGTTTAAGCTCTAACAACTTCCCCCTGTGATGTTAATTCTATCACTCTCTAAAAACATATTGATATGTCTCTGGTCAATAACGTTTGGGTAACAAGAGATGTATTAATAGGTCTCTGGTCAATAATGTGTTAAAAGGCTCCTGAATGGGATCAAGAATCCTATGCTAATCACCTATGCTAATCAACAGGAAATGGAAGGCGGGCAGGCAGGGAGGAAGATGATGTTTTACTTTTTCTTCCCTCAATTCTCCCTCCAGAGCCCACACTTTCAATTAAACGTCTCCCCCATAAACCATTGTCTCAACCTCTGCTGTAAGAGGAACCCAGGCTGAGATTTTGTGTTTCCCTTCCATCTTCCCTTTCTTCCTTCTCTCCTGATTCTTTTTTTTTTTTTTCAGAGTGATATTGTTCTGTTTTCTTGGATAAAGAAATACTTTGAGCTTATTAGAAGCATCTGGTTGAGAAGCCCAAGTTCAAGTATAGAAGATTTGGAGCTAGTCCTGGCTGAGATGGTAAAGAATCTGCCTGCGTTGTGGGAGACGCTGGTTCAATCCCTGGGTCAGGAAGGTCTCCTGGAGAAGGGCGTGGCTACCCACTCCAGTATTCTTACCTGGAGAATTCCATGGACAGAGGAGACTGGTGGGCTACAGTCTATGTGGTCGCAAAGAGCCAGACATACCTGAGTGACTAATTCTTTCACTGGCCAACAACCTGGCATACAAAGGGGTTTCAATAAAAGTTTAATTTATTTTTTCAGAAGTTCCCCAATCCTCCAAATACCCAAAGTGTAAAGTACATTTTTACATTAGCAAAGTTATAAAGTTATGGTTTCATTTTCCTTTATTAATTTACATTTGCTGTCCTCTAGGTCTTACTTCATTGCATGTGGAATTTCATTAGTTCAGGAAGACAAGAAAGGGAGGCGAACACTTTTATACTGTGTGCTCAGTTGCTTAATCGTGTCTGACTCTTTGAGACCCCCGTGGACTTAGCCCCCCAGGCTCCTCTGTCCATGGGACTCTCTAGACAAGAATACTGGAGACAGTTGCCATTTCCTCCTCCAGAGGATCTTCCCAACCCAGGGATCCAACCTACAACTCCTGCATGGGCAGGTGGATTCTCTCACCACTGAGTCACCTGAGAAGTCCCCATTGTATATTATTGTATATTAATTTTGGCATGTTGGAAAGGTTTTTTTTTTTTTTTTTTTTTTTTACCTCAAATTACAATTTTGAGGATCACTGGTCCACTGATCTTTCTGTCTCTTTATATTCTTGATGCAGACCAGGAATGAACATTTGCAGGAAGAGACTGTTGGCCAGTGGACTAGGAGATGGCAAGGCTTTGACAAGTGTGTCCTATGAGATGAAATCTTCCCACCAGAAGATGAAAGGTGAGGAAGAGAAAGTAAAACATGGAGATTTGAACAGTGGAAAGGCAGCTCACTGGAGAATTAGAGACAAGACTAAAAGTCTAGAATACTGATATTTGTGCTTTATATTATAGGAGTAGTTTGTAGTTTCATTTATAAATTGACTGATTTCTCATTAGTTGAGTGTCTGCTATGTGATGGGGACACTGCGAGAGATATCTGTGAATATTATATCAGTTAATTGTAATTGAGAGTTGTAGTCTGTGACCTTCTTAACTGTATAAACTTGTTTTCTTTTTTTTTTTTTTTCCTATCTAACATAACCAAGCAGTGATTGTAAGTATGCTTGTCAACATTCTTAACTGCCTTTCTGAGTCTGAGAATTTCCTACAGTGCACGTTTAGTTGTCACCCAGATGGAACCAGAAATCCACCTCCCCTGCTTTCTTTGCTGGAATGTGGCTTCAGCTCTGGACAGATACAACTGCATGAGATTTCAGTTCAAAAGCTAGTGAAGTGAAGGCTCATATGCTGGGCAAGACCATCCTGGTGAAGCCAGGGTCAGGATCATCCAGCGGGCAGAGGTGCCCGAAGCAGAGTTTCTAGTGGTGCCATCCGGCAGCAGACGTGGCATCATGGTATCTGAGCCCAGAAGTGGTCTCCCTGGGGTCAGCGGAGAGCAGCCCTTCACCATAACGTGGACTTTATCACCAGATGGGTGTGTGTGTGTGCCTGCTCAGCTGCGTCCGATTCTTGCAGCCCCGTGGACTGTAGCTGGCCTTGTTCCTCTATCCATGGGGCTTCCCAGGCAAGAATACTAGAGCAGGTTGTATTCCTTCCCGACCCAGGGACTGAACCCACATCTCCTGCATTGGCAGGTGGGTTCGTTACCACTGAGCCACCAGCGATGAGTAGTCTCCTCCAAGTGCTATTCTTCTGTTGTTGTTCAGTCTCTCACTTGTGTCTGACTCTTTATGACTCCATGGACTGCAGCATGCCAGGCTTCCCTGTCTTTCACTATCTCCCGGAATTTGCTCAAACTCATGTCTTTTGAATTAGGGTTGCTATCTAACCACCTCATCCTCTGTCACTCCCTTCTCCTCCTGCCCTCAATCTTTCTAGCATCAGGGTCTTTTCCAATGAGTCTGCTCTTCACATCAGGTGGCCAAAGTATTGGAGCTTCAGTGTCAGCATCAGTCCTTCCAATGAATATTCAGGGTTGATTTCCTTTAGAATTGACTGGTTTGATCTTGCTATTCTCTGAACTTCTCCAAAGTTCCTAGAGCTTTTCTGATTAAATCAGTTAGAATAATCCTATAAGAGATTCAATCTTGTGATCAAATTTCTAAAGTCTAGAAGGTGGCCTGAGAATTCTTTGAAATATCCCTCTTTCACAGCAAAGACATATAAATTATAAAAAAACTTGTAAATAAACATCAGTGTGTATACTATATTAATAAATAAATGATATTAGCACTTGAAAACAAGAGAAGATTCTTCATGGGCCAGAAGCTGTGAAAAATTCTTAGTAGAAGGGATAAGTTGTGTTAACCAGCTATTGCTCTATAATAAATGACCACAAAAATAACAATGACATAGAATAATAAATATTTACTCCTTGTTCATATATGGATGTAAGAGTTGGATCATAAAAAACTCTGAGCACTGAAGAAATGCTGCTTTCGAACTGTGGTGCTGGAGAAGACTTTTGAGAGTCCTTTGGAATGCAAGGAGATTAAACCAGTCCATCCTGAAGGAAATCAACCTTAAATATTCATTGGAAGGACTGATGCTGAAGCTGAAGCTCCAATACTGTGGCCTGATGGGAAGAGCCAATTCATTGGAAAAGACGCTGATGCTGGGAAAGAGTGAAGGCAGGAGGAGAAGGGGATGACATAGGATGAGATGGTTGGATGGCATCACCAACTCCATGGACATAAGTTTGAGCAAACTCTGGTAGATAGTGAAGGACAGGGAGGCCTGGTGTGCTGCAGTTCATGGGGTCTCAAAGAATCAGACATGGCTTAATGGCAAAACAACAACCTCGTTCATTAGACTGAGAGGAGTCATCTGGGTGATATTTTTCAAGTGATGGGATGAGAACTGGCTGGCATAAAGCTGGTCTAGCTGGGTTCAGTTTTCCTTGGCTCCTGGCCACAGGCTTAGTTTGGACCTTTCCTCCCATTTTCTTTCTTCTGGGACCAGCAGATGTTTAGGGCATTTGTTTCTCATGGAGATGACAAAAGTTTAAGAAAACAAGGTTAATCATTAAAGCAGGCCTTTACTTTTATTAGGCCTGCTAACAACATCTCATTGGCCAGGAAAAGCCTTATGGTCAAGCCTAACATCCAAGGTTCAAGGGTATGTACGCATTCCATGGGGGTTGAATGTGGGGAGAGTGAATATTCGCTGAACAAGATGTAATACCACAGGGCATGATAGCTATTAATGAAGGTTATCACCCAGCCCAGTTCACAAAAGGGAGCTCCTAAGTCTCACTAAATGTCTGAACAAGGCCCAGATTATGAAAGAGACCACAAACCTAAAAACTGGACGAGTGTTTATATGAGAAAATAGAGTGAATAATTCAGAATAGGAAGAAAAAAAAAACTTTTAAAAGTGTACTCAAAAAAACAAACAAAAAAAAAATAAAAGTGAACTCAATATTATTTGAGAGATAAAGAAGAGAAATTAAATCTCAGGGGGTTGTTATGTGGACAGACTAAGCAGGTGACAAACATCAGGGCTCTTAAAAAACTATTTTAAATATAACCGTTAAAATAGAAAACTCGACTGACAGATGGATGCAGCTGGATAATGAATTGGTGAGTTTGAATATAATATTTGCATATGGCAAATGAATGTTGAATGAATTCATGAATGAGGAGATCAAAGGAGAACCTTATTAGATCATTGTAGTCCAATGTTTCCTGGTGTTCAACATGTGTCAGTATTCCAATGCGGCCAAATTTACTTAGTTATACGTAAATATCTCGAATCTGTTCTACATTCTCACTTCCTAGTGAGGAAAGCCATCATTACCTTTGGCCAGAACTGGTAACACCTTGCTTCCTGGTCTTCTATCATCTACTCTTGCCCTGTCCTATCTATTTAGAGCATCCATCACTATCTTTTCTATTTTTTAGAGTCCTTCATTGGCTCCTGTTGCATTCACTATCAAGCCCTACATCTGCAGCATTGTCTAAAGGACTCGCTGGTGGTTCAGATGGTAAAGAATCTGCCTGCAACAGGAGACCCGGGTTCGATCCCTGGGTTGGGAAGATTCCCTGGAGGAGGGAATGACTACCCAGGTCAATGTTCTTGCCTGGAGAATCCTACAGACAGAGGAGCCTGGTGGGTTACAGTCCACGGGGTCACGAAGTGTCAGACACAGCTGAGCGACTCACACTAACATTAACGTGCACTTCCAGCCTCATCTCTTAACCTCTTGCCACATTGTTTATTGAACACCAATTACACTGGCCTCTTCTTATCTGTCAAATCAGTCAGAACAGGTCTAGACTCGGAAACTCTGCCCAAGGTGCTCCTTCTACTCAGGAAAGTCAAGTCACTTCCATTCTCCAGTTGGCTTGGCAAGTTCCTCCTTTCTGTTGAATCAGCTTTAACGGCATCTTAAATAGGGCAACTCAAACATCGCTTCCCAGGTTCCCCAGGCTAGACAGTTTTCCCCATTATGTATGCCCACAGCACCTGTTGTCTTCCTTGTATGCCCCTACTCACAGTCATAATTATATATTATGTACTATGCTTTGTTTAAAGTTTGTTTCTCCGATAAGGAGCCAGTACTCTCAGATGGTAAAGAATCTGCCTGCAATGTGTGAGACCCGGGTTTGATCCCTGGGTCAGGAAGATCTCCTGGAGAAGGAATGGCCACCCACTTCAGTATTCTTGCCTAGAGAATTCCATGAACAGAGGAGCCTTGGTGGGCTTCAGTCCATGGAGTCGCAAAGAGTCAGACACGACTGAAGGACTAATGCTTTCACTTTCTCCAACGTGACCACAGGAGATCTAAGGGTTGGGATTATGACATTTTTTTGTTCAGTGCTGTAACATGAACTCCCAACCCAATATTGAGCAAGAAATATGAATGAATGCATGTTTAAATAGTAGGTGTATCATGATTTACCCAACTGAATTGTTAACATATACTACCAGACTTTATGACCTTTTGTGATTGATTAAATCCTGTCTATATAAGGAAGAACTGTAAGAACTTTTCTAGTATTTGGCTTACCAAGAAGAAGAAAATCAGTCTGTTGGTTATTCTGAGATTCACCGTTAGGTGACCAACCTGTATCATACTACTGTTGAGCTTTACCAGTAAAGCATTTCAGTGGTATTATTTAGGAATCACACCATTTCGTCTCCACATTAATTAAAGTATCTTTTCTGCACCCCTCTTCACAGCTTCTGTCAAGGTTGCAGTGCCACAAGGAATATGACAGCAGACAGTTTTTAGTTGTCTACCTAACATTCTACCCTCTTTGTAAATAGAAATCCAATTTTGTTCAGGTTTTCAACTCCAGGGCCAAGGACCTTATAAAAGACAGCTCAAGCCCAAATCCTAGGGTGTCTTGATCAGTCTCAGCCACCTATGATAATTAATTATGGCTGCATTTTCATTAAACAAAACTAAAAACGCTAGAAAAATAAAAAACATGTTGCTGTTTGACTGTTCGAGTCCAAGATCAACGTGTCAACAGGGCCACACTGTTGACGGAAGTCTCTGGTTGGGGGGAATCTGGTCCATGCTTCTCTCCTAGAGTTTGGTATTGTCAGCAATCCTTGGCATCCCTTGGCTTGTACATGCCTTACTCCAATCTCTGTATCTTCACAGGACATTCTTCCACTGTGGCTCTGTATCTCTTCTGCTCATAGGGATACCAGGCATATTGGATTAAGATCTATTCCAATTTAGTTTCACCTCATCTTAACTTGATGATGCTGGAGAATTGATGCCTTTGAACTGTGGTGTTGCAGAAGAGTCTTGAGAATCCCTTGGACTGCTAGGAGATCAAACCAGTCAATCCTAGAGGAAATCAACCTTGAATCTTCATTGGAATGACTGATGCTGAAGCTCCAACACTTTGGCTGTCTGATGCAAAGAGCTGACTCATTGGAAAATACTCTGATGCTGGGAAAGATTGAAGGCAAAGAGAGAAGAGGGCGAAATAGGTGAGATGGTTCAATAGCATCACTGACTCAATGGACATGAATTTAAGCAAACTCCGGGAGATAGGGGAGGACAGAGGAGCCTAGTGTGCTGCAGTCCATGGGGTTGCGAAGACTTGGATACCACTTAGCCACTAAACAACAAGATCTTAACTTGATTACATCTGTAAAGACCTTATTATAAAATAAAGTGAAAGAAGGAATGGTTCATAGGTAGTGGAAGTGAGGACTGGAACATAACTTTTTTGGAGATAAAATTTAACCAATTACACATTCTTCTGAAATTGAAGAAATGCTATTATTTTTCAGTGGAGAAGAAAACGGCAACTCACTCCAGTATCATTGCCTGGAAAGTCCCACAGACAGAGGAGCCTTACAACCATGGGGTGCAAAAAATTGGACACAACACAGCAACTAAGACAATGACAATATATACCACAGCATTTAACATCTTCATTCACAGAGCATTTTCGACATTTAGAATTATTAACTTAAGACAGATTCCCAGAAGAGGAATTCCTGGGTCAGGTATGCAAGTGGGCATTTAAAAGTTCTACAAATTGCTATGTTCCTTTCCAAAGCTATAGGTTTAAATTGCTATTAGTTATACATGAGGGTGTCTGTTTACCTCAGTCTTGAATGAGGATTTTTTTTTAGGGCTTATTTTTTGTTTTCTTTTAAGGGCAAACACATATAAATGGCCTATCCGCAAAAATAGTATCTTATAATGTGTATTGAGGTTGAACTTTCCTTATGCTTTATTTGCTGATTACATTTCCCTTTTAGGTAAATTTTTCTTTCTTTGATAAATTACCTATAAGAGTCTTCATGCTTTGCTTATTTGTTTCTCATATTTGTTGAACTATTTTCCTAGTCTTCTGGTTATTGTTATATTTTTGTTTTTACCCTGCAAAGATTTTAATTACTATACAATTGTTTGCATAAGTGATTTTCAAAATATAAAATATACATCAGGCTGGATGTATACTGTACCAGCATCCGTATGTCCATCTTTCTCTCTATGAATTATTTTGTCATTCCTGAGAATCAAAAACTTTCTCCCTCAAAACAAGGGAATTAAGTGGAATCCTCTTTTAATTTTTACTTATATGGGTTATATTCTCTAATTTACCAGAAATGGCCTTTGCTATGTGGAATTATTTCACTATCTAAATATATTGTGTATCAAATTGTTAACTGGTTGTCCTAGCTCCATTCACTGAAAAATCCTAGCTTTTATGGGAGTTGATTTATGATGAATTATTTACCATGTACTAGTATATGATATATAACAGGATCTTTTTTCTCGCTTATTGTCCTTAATGCTATTTTTGCACCAGTGTCACGTTATTTTGATTTTTATAGCTTTATAAAATATGGTATACTTCCTCTTTAAAAATTTCTCAAATATCCTGTTTATTTTTATAGATTATTAACCTTAGAATCAATTTGTCAAAATCAAGGTGTCACTTTTATTAAAGCTGTAGCAAGCCACAGATTCATTTAGGAAGAAGTTACACCTCTGTATCGCTCAGCACTACCACATGATCTGTCTGTCTTTCTCCTTTTATGTAAGGTTTCTTTTATAGATCTCCTCAAAGGCTTCTAACTTTCTTTATATAGGTCACAGTTACTAGAAAGAGAATTAAAAAAAAAAGTTTTACATTATTTTTGGTAATCAGGGAAAGGTATATCCAACTAAATGCAGCATTCCAAAGAACAGCAAGGAAGGAAAGAAGGTCTTCTTCAATGAGCAGTGTGTAAAACTAGTGGAAAACAACAGAAGACTAGAGATCTCTTCAGGAAAATTGGAAATAGCAATTTCTCACCCAAACATGGGCACAAAAACTACAGAAACAGTACAGACCTAGTAGATGCTGAAGAGATCAAGATGAGAAGGAATGAATACCCGAAGAACTGTACAAAAAAGATCTTAATGAACCAGATTACCATGGTGGAGTGGTCAGTCGCCCAGAGCCAGACATCCTGGAGTGTGAAGTCAAGTGGACCTCAGGAAGCACCGCTGTTAATAAAGCTAGCGGGTATGACGAAGTTCCAGCAGAGCTATACAAAACCATAAACGGTGATGCCTTCAAGGTGTCGCACTCTTTATGTCAGCAAACCTGGAAGACCCAGCAGTGGCCACAGGACTGGAAAAGGTCAGTCCTCACCCCAATTCCCAAGGAGGTGAGAGAGTTGACTCTTAGGTAGGTTGGTAAGAAGTTCAGGGCCCCTGAGGAGGAGAAGGGAGTCTGGGGCTCTCTAGGAGGAGAAAAGGGCAAACGTTTTTTTCTACCTTGCTTCTTCTTAGTCACATAAAACGTTTTTTCTTTAAGCCCAGAGCTAATGTCTCAAGGGTATGTTTTCCCTTAAGCTCTGTACTATGATCATAAACAACAATGTATCTTGCTCAAGGACATATTTCTTCTTCTTAACAGGAACCTTCTGACTAATCTTGTTATCTTATAAGGGACAAGTGAAGTGAAGTCGCTCAGTTGTGTCTGACTCTTTGTGACCCTGTGGACTGTAGCCTACCAGGCTCCTCCATCCATGGGATTCTCCAGGCAAGAGTCCTGGAGTGGGCTGCCATTTCCTTCTCCAGGGGATCTTCCCGACCTAGGGATCGAACCCAGGTCTCCCGTATTGTAGGCAGATACGTCACCATCTGAGACACTAGGGAAATCCTAGGTAAGGCCTATCCCTTAGGTCTGGTAAGATCTCTCTATGGTTAGCTTTAATCTTGTTAATTTAAGACGTCTGTTTGTAGGAGTGGGCCTGGTAAAAGTATATAAGGCCTTGATAAGATTAGAAAGGGGGGCGCTCTCCATCCCCCTTCTGATGTCTATGTCAGGATCTTTCTGTGTCCTTTTTCACTGTAATAAAACTTCTGCCACACAAAAGCTCTGAGTGATTAAGTCTGGTCCCTGATTCTGAAGCTAAATCTTCAGAGATCATGAATCTGATATCGTTCACGGTAAGCTATCAGATGGTAGGACGGAAGAATGTGCTAACCACTGGGCTGTTGCTCTCATCTCCCATGCTTGTAGGGTCACGATTAACATCTTGCATATTAGGCTTCAGCATTATGTGAACCAAGAACTTCCAGATGTCCAAGCTGCATTTAGAAAAGACAGAGGAACCAGAGGTCAAATTGCCAACATTGGCTGGATTATTGAGAAAGCAAGGGAACTCCAAAAAAACATTCACCTCTGTTTCATTGACTACGCAAAAGCCTTTGACTGTTTGGATCATAGCAAACTGTGGAAAGCTCTTAAAGAGATGGGACTACCAGACCATCCTACCTGTCTCCTGAGAAAGCTGTATTCGGGTCAAGAAGCAACAGTTAGAACCAGACATGGAAGACCTGTTTGGTTCAAGATTGAGAGAAGAGTATGAGAGGGCTGTCTGCTGTCATTGTTTTGTTTAACCTGTACACTGAGCACATGATGAGAAGCGCCTGGCTGGATGAGTTACAAGCTGGGATCAAGATAGGCAGGAGAAATATCAACATGGGTGGTACCACTCCAATGGCAAAAAGCATAGAAGAATTAGAGCCTCTTGATGAGGGTGAAGGAGAGTGAAAGATCTGGGTTAAAACTAAGTATTAAAAAAACCAAGATCATGGCATCTGGCCCCATCACTTCATGGCAAATAGGGGAAAAGATGGAAGTAGTGACAGATTTCCTCTTTTTAGACTCTAAAATCACTATGGATGGTGACTGCAGCCATGAAATCAGAAGGTGATTGCTTCTTGGCAGGAATGCTATGATAAACCTAGACAGTGTGTTGAAAAGCAGAGACATCACTCTGCTGACGAAGGTCCGTATAATCAAAGCTATGGTCTTCCCAGCGGTCACGTACAGTTGTGGACTGTAAAGAAGGCAGAATGACAAAGAATTGATGCCTTTGAACTGTGGTGCTGGAGAAGACTCCTGAAAGTACCTTGGACAGCAAGGAGATCAAGCCAGTCAATCTTAAGGGAGATCAACCTTGAATATTTTTACTGGAATGACTGATGCTGAAGCTGGAGCTCCAATATTTTGGTCATCTGATGTGAACGGCCATTTCATTGGAAAAGTCCCTGATGCTGGGAAAGATTGAGGGCAGAAGGAAAAGAGGGCATCAGAGGATGAGATGGCTGGATGGCATCACTGATGCAATGGACTTGAACTTGGGCAAACTTCAGCAGATGGTGGGGGTAGGGGGGGTTGGCATGTTGCAGTCAATGGGGTCACAAAGAGTTGGACACGACTGGGAGACTGAACAACAACAACATTTGTCTATTTTAGATTCAAACTCCTACATTTTATTAAGTCTTGATAGTATCTATCTCATTCCTTTGGATTTTCTAGATCTTTAAGTACAGGAGTTATAAAGAAAAAATTTTTTCTCTTTTCAGTATTTAAATTTGCTTTTAACTTTTTCCTTTCATCAGAATTTCTCAAACAATGTAAAATATAGTGATATAAAACTTGTTTTTTTGGTTCTTAATGTTGCTATTTTACCTTCAAGTAATTGTCAGCTATTACTATGAAATATATTTTTTTTCATGGTTAGCAGCTTTTCTTATATTCTTACTTGAATTTTTAAAATATAAGTTGGTCACAAGTTTTATGAAGTGTCTTTGTACCATTTATTCAAGTGACACAATTTTTCTTGCCTTTAACCTATTGCTACATGTTAATAATAGCTTATTATTTGCAAATAATTGCTAAAATTCTACATTATATTATATATAGCTCTGGTTTGCTTAATATTTGCTTAATATTTTGTTTTATTAATTATTAACAATGGGCTTATTTATCATTAGTTACTAATAGAAGAGCAGCAATGGTTTATTTTTTGTCACATAGACTTTACCTCATATAAAAGAATTATATGGCTCAGAGCATTGGTCTGGAAAAGAACTGAAGGTCTGGGAAGGATTGAAGGAAAAGGAGAAGACGGTGGCAGAGGAAGAAATGGTTAGATCTCATCATCGACTCAATGGATGAATTTGAGTGAACTCCGGGGGACAGTGGAGCACACGGAAGCCTGGCTTGCTTCAGTCCACGGGGTCTCAAGGGGTCAGGTATGACTTAGCAACTGAACAACAGCGTAATGAAAGAATCTGGGGCTTCCCCAAAGTGAAGCTATTACTCATTTATTAACTCCTCAGCCTGGGCACCATTTACATGTACATGTACATTTACATGTACATTTGGTGTAAATTTGCAAGTACTTTCTGAGCCGTTCCGAGGCTGAGCAAAGGTGGAAATTCTGAGCTTAGTCTCTGCTGACACTAAAGGCTTGACTTCACATCCTGGCTCTGTTATTTGCTAGTGTGTGAGCTTCAGCCAGTTACCTAAAAAGCCTGAAAAGCCTCAAGTTTTCTCATCTGAAAAATGAAATATTTATTACTAAATAAATAACACCTACTTGAAGGTACATTGGGCTTCCCTGGTGACCCAGATTCAATCCCTGGGTTGGGAAGATCCCCTGGAGAAAGAAACACAACCCACTTGAGTATTCTTTCCTGGGAAATCCTGTGGACAGAGGAGCCTGGCGAGCTACAGTCCATGTGGTCACAAAGAGTCAGACACGACTGAGTGACTAACCCCTACACCCTACACATCCTCCACCACTTTCAGGTACATATGAAAATAGTGCCTGTAAAGTGTTCCCAGTGTCTGCACATGCAATCTTCAATGCAGGTTATTAGGATGCCCTTACTACATCTGTTAGGGTGATTTTACTATGCTCTTATTACATGTGCTAACGGCTGATCATCTAAGGCTTCCAAGGCCTCTACTTTCCCAACTTGCACAATGAGAGTCCATTTCCCTATTTCTCTTAGTCCATATCTGTATTCCTCTAATCAGCATATACATTCCCTTATGCCCCACGTCAAGGCTGCTGGATAAGAACTGGACCAGTTTGAAGATTAACAAAGAAGTATGAGCCCGATAGCCGAGTCACCCACGCCATGACACCTAAAGAGCTCTTGGTTGGGGAAGTTGCGGTAAATATGTTTCTATAAGATGTCATAGCAGGACAGTACCATGAATGCTTGCCTCCCAGTTAAAGCTCCTACCTGACTTGTTCAAGCATGCATCAGTAGCTCCAAGCTGCAGAGAAGAACATTCAGATGGCTGCACTTTCTCCAAAGCCATCCCTATGTCCCCTTGCACAAGCTAAGCTTCAGAGGTCTTGGCTTCAATTGCCTTTAAGCAAGTGCCTTCCGCACACCATGGGCTCCATCAGAATTTCCAAGGGTGGCTGGCTGTTGTTTTGCTGGTGAGTCGGATGATTTACTGTGTTTTGCAAATATGACTTAGTGTTTGACCTCCCCTCCTTTGGAGAAGCTGAGCTAAGTTGTCTTGTGTCCCTGTCCTCTGACCCAGCCCTTTATAACAAGTCACATTTCAGAAGGCCCATGGGAATCTAGATTTCTCCAGCTGCTGAATGATATCAGCCTGAGACACGTGAGGTTTGCTTTGCATATTGTGTCAGCTGCAGACATAATTCACTAAACTACCCCAGACATGGGGGTGTCACCAAATGATGCTTCTATTTACGATGTCTCAGTTCTCCTATCGGCAAACACTGCTGGGGAGATTTCAAAGGCTTGTGGCACGTTTCTCAGCCACTTGGTCCCTCCCCATCTTGCTTTCTTCTTCCCCTTTCTCTCTGGGTTATGCTGGGCGACCCCAAGATTTCTAGGGCCAGTTAGCAGGTTAGGGCATGTTGACCTGCACAATCACGGCATTTATGGTCACCATAATTTCTCATAGTATGGAAGCTTATACTGGCCCTCTTTGTGGCTTTGTTCACAGCCTGCCAGCGACAAGGTCATTCATTTATTATAATCAGAATTCTTGAGTGAACTATTTTTTAATTATGACTTCATAGTAGAAGTTGTTACAGGTTGAGAAAGGAGGCCAGATGGGAGTTTGCAGCTCTTTGATCACGAGGCTGAATGATTTGCTTTGATCATAGAGAAAACAGTTCATAAAAGAGGCTGGTCTCTTCCTGAAATCTGCAGATAAACAGAGGTTTGAAACAATTATGCAATGAGCAATTCAGATCCCAGACAATGGTCTTCTTTGAACTGGATTTAGGGGCTATTGATTAACACAGCACAGGGGATTGGATGGATGAAAAAAAAAGGTGCCTTTAGTCCCCAGGGAAGGTGCATTGAGAGGTCACCAGCTTGGTGCTCTGGAGTTAGATCTCTGGGTCTAACCTGGTGCCTGCCCAGTGTTCAGGCAAATTGGTATGAAATGAACAACACAAGCATCCTCAAAAGGAAGACTAACTCCTTAAGAAAAGGTGCTGATGGCAGAAAACTTGCAGGGTTTGGACGCAGGAGAAAGTGAGATAAAATCCTTGCTTCTCCAAAATAGGAGTGCCCTGTATTATGTACAGATACAAGTGTCTGTTGTAAGGCATAGTTCCGGCAAGGCAGAAAAGGACAGACGACCTCAACAGAAATAGGTTACCTTTATTCAGGCAAGGAGGGGCGACAGTCGGCCTAACGACCAGGCTGAGTGCCGAAAGGGATCAGGGAGGCTTCATACTTAAAGGGAGGTTTGTGGAAGCGATAAGGGAAACGTCAATCAGGAGGGATATTTTGAGTATTCTTTTGTTGAGATGACACTTGTAGTTGGTCAGGGGGTGATAAGTCTTCTGGGTGGGTGGAAGGATTGGTAGGTTTCCGGACAGGGGGTGATAAATCCCAGATAGATGCAACTGGCCTGGAGCATCAGGATGGAACTAAAGTTATGCTTTGTTTTCTCTGAAGTTAGATGATTCAGCAAGGGGCCTTTGAGACTGTTGTTCTCTTTTCTAGGCCCAAAAGGCTCCTTCATCTGTATACAGAGCTGTAGGCTTCCCCAGTCGCTCAGACAATAAAGAATCTGCCTCCAGTGCAGGTTTGATTCCTGGGTTGGGAAGATCCCTGGGTTTGATCCCTGGGTTGGGAAGATCCCCTGGAGAAGGGAACGGCTACTCATGCCAGCATTGTTGCCTGGAGAATTCCATGGATAGAGGAGCCTGGCGAGCTGCAGTCCATGGGATTGCAAAGAGTTGGACATGACTGAGTGTCTTAACACACACACACACACACACACATACACAAGTACAGATAAAAATGTCTGTATACAGAGCTTGTATAGCTTCCTGGGTCAAATGGTGTTTCTAACTTAAAATCCATCTCATTTTCACTTTGATTTTAATCATATTAATTAAATAACATGGACTTCCTTGGTGGCTCAGACAGTAAAGAATCTGTCTGCAATGCAGAAGACCCAGGTCTGTTCCCTGGGTGGGGAAGATCCCCTGGAGGAGGGCATGGCAACCCTCTCCAGTATTCTTGCCTGGAGCATCCTCAGGGACAGAGGAGCCTGGCAGACTACAGTCCATGGGGTCACAAAGATTTGGACACGACTGCACGCAGCACAGCACATTAAGTAATACTATTGGTTATTTTTTTATTTTGTAACATTTTGTGATTTTTTTTTTTTGTAAAATACTGTATTTGTTGTCATTCTTGCTGTTTAGTCACTAAATTGTGTCCGACTCTTTTGTGACCCCATGGATTGTAACCGGCCAGGCTCTTCAGTCCATGGGATTCTCCAGGCAAGAATACTGGAGTCATTTCCTTCTCCAGGCATCTTCCCAACCCAGGGATCGAACCCAGGTCTCCCTCACTGCAGGCAGATTCTTTACAGTCTGAGCCACCAGAGAAGCCTGGCAACAGAGTGATGATTCTCAGCTGATGGAATGAAATAAAATGGGTAATTTTGCTTTAGAAAAATTCTTCCCTCTCCATTTATTATGTGTAGTTACGAGGGTTCATTGCTTAAGCTTTTCTGTACTAAGTATCTTTATCTGTACAAATTGGACATTAATGCTTCAGTGGTCATTTTTATGGTTTAGTGATATGCCTTTTGAGAAAGGAGCCCTGCTAGATGCCAGGCATTTGGGAAAAGAAGAAAATGCCTCTGTGTCCTAAGTCGGCCTTTATAATCTTCCCATTGTATCCTTATTTATCCTGAGGAAGCTTTGGAATGCCTTCTCAGCATGCAGCTGTCACCTTCATAGAATACTTGGTTTTCCCAAGTAAATCATTTCAAAGTGATATTTTTGAATTGTATTCTGATGGGGCTTGTTTGAACATTTATATGCAAGAATTCCATTTGTTTAAAGTGTTTGCACTTTTGGGGGGCTCGAGAGGGTTCTGCCACATGGGGGAACGGCTTAACTACCGGTAGTCAGCTTTAGAGATATTGGCTGAGTGGGGAGTATGCAGTGTTTGAGGCGTTCAGATCCTGTTGGTTGTGTATCTGGGGTGTGTGATTTGGTCAGTTTACTGGGCATGACCTCCTGACACCAGTCAATTACCATCTGATTGTAACATAGGCATAAGTCACTGGGGTCTTGAATAAGTAAGCCAGTCACCTTGGGCAACAAGGCAAAGGCCCAGCGTCCCCTCTGCCTTGAGACTTGTCAGACCCTTGGCTCCTCGGGAGGAGAGGCCGTCTGAAGAGCGGTCCCACCAGGTGCCGTTCCTTGTTCCTCTCCTTCAGTGTCTGCAGCTCCACTTCTGACAGTGTGGATTTCTGTTCCACGGCCAGTGCTGTTTCATGGAGGAGTCACGGAAGCCAGGACAGGTAATCCTGTGTGGAGGAGATACCTAAAACTTCCTGCTGCCTCAGAACCGGGGGCGGCCGATGAAGTGAGGTGTGGGATTTCCTAGTATTTAAGGGCACCAGGACATACTATGCCAGGTCATCTCACTGAGTCATTACTCAACACCAACTGCATTAGCTGGGCTGCTGTCACAAGACACCACAGACGGGGGGCCTTCAACAATAGAAATGTATTTGTCCTCTTTTCTGGAAGCTAGAAGCCTGAGATGGAGTTGGTGGTGGTGGGGGTGGGGGTGGCTTCTTCCGAGAGCTCTCTGCCCGGCTCTCCTCGCTCTCCTCGCTGGGCCCTCACACAGTCTCCCTCTGTGTGTTGGCACTGTTGTTACTTTTCATTCGCATCCGATTCTTTGCGATCCCAGTGACTGCACCACGCCGGGCTCCTCTGCCTGTGCGGTTTTCCAGGCAAGAATATTGGGGTGCAGTGGGTTTCCCTTTCCTTCTGCAGGGGATCTTCCCGACCCAGGGATCAACCCACGTCTGCTGCATTGGCAGGCGGGTTTTTAACCGCTGGGCCACCCTGGAAGCCTGTGTGTTGCGTTACCTGTGTTCAAACTCCCCCTTCTTATAAGGACATGGGTCTTACAGCATCAGGCCCAACTCGTTTTATCTTGAAGACTTCTTGAAAGAATCTGTCTCCAAACACAGTCCCACCCTGGGGTGCTGAGGGTTAGGACTTCCGTCTGTGAGGTTGGGGCGCGATGTAGCCTGTTCGGCCTGTTATGTGTCAGGCCCTGTGTTGGCACTTGGCCTGTGATACAGACCAGACCCGGTTATCGCCCTCGGGGCCTCGGCCTCCGCCGACTGCTAAGACCACCTGCGGAAAGTCAGAGGGGCATCTCTGTGCTCTGTCACCTGCTAAACCCCAGGGGCTGACTTTGCCCTTTGGCGCCTTTCAGCGATGCGGGCCACAGCTTTTGTGAAAATCTTGCATGGTTGACTTCTGAGACAAAAACCCCCTTTCAATATTGATGTTTCTGTAGGTATATATTGGCAATCGGCTGCTTTTTCCTCTAAATAGTCTTCCTTGGCGGCTGGGACAGGCTAGGACCTTGCTGCTTACAACGTGGGAGCTTGTAAGAAATGCCTCATCTCGGGTCTCACCCTCGAGCCACTGAGTTGTTGCCTTGATTTCTCTCAGGACCCTCAGGTGCTCTGCGGGCCCCTGAAAGCGCAGGAAGCATGATCTGTGGGTGTCTGTCCCCGCCGCTGCTGGCCGCCTGTCAGCCTCTTACCTCCAGAGTCCAACCTTCTACCAACTTCTATCCTGTGGGTAGCTGCCCCCCAGCATCTCCACGGGCGTGGCCACTTACTGTGCCCCATCTAACTCCTCATCCCGTCTCCCTTGTCCATCCAGGGCCCTGCCAGCCTTTCAGCTTCTCTTCGTCTTCTGCTTCTGAATCGAGTCCAGCAAGTACGGCTTTGTTTTCTTTCAAAATATTCCCTGTCTCTCCATTTCTCCTCTCTTTCTTTTTCAGTGCGCTTGCCCAGTCTGGGTTTTCATCCCCTACCCTCTGGGTTAACAAAAGCAACTTCCAGTGGCTTTACTGGAGGGCAGCCTTTTCTCCTTACTGATTCCTTTGTTTCTGCTTGTCAATGCTCCCTCCCTCTGGTTGCCAGGCAACACTCACTCCTACCTTAGAACTTGGCTCAGGAAGTCTTCTCCAGAAGCCTTTCCTGACCTGCATAGTCACCCCAGGAATCCTTTCTTCTGTTTCCTTAGGAACTCTGGGCCTCAGTGTCCTCATCTGTGAAATGGGTTGATTAGAAGTATTAGAATAAATGAGTTAAGGGCGTGGACACAAAATGATTAATAAGTGTTAAGTGTTACTTCTGCAAACATTTCAACTTCTTGACAGGTAGTCTGGAAATTTTCTTTCCCCTTTGTCTAGACCAGGGTTTCTGAAAGCCTAGCTAGGTGGCTACTGGAGTCAGAGCCATCCACAGCTGGCTTTGAGCACAGTATTTAGAAAACAATAGAAGCTACAATGATTTCGGGGTATTACCTAAATGAGGAAGCAGAGGAGTGTGCCATCGACTTGGTGGATTTATGGCTTTGAATTTGTGCCCAGAAGCTGTTTGCAGAGTGAGTATTTTTAGAAATGTGAAAATAAATACAATTAAATTAAAGAGATGTGTCATGAATTTCTTCCCAATATTTAGACTGTTCTCTGATACAGCTTAGGTAATGACAACTCTTTGAATAATGGTGCCGTATTTCTAATTAAACAATGAAGACTCACCAGTTATCCCTTCAGTAAGACAAGGGGTCAAAACCCTAGAATGTAAAAGAAAAGAGATTTTAAATGGACAGAAGTGGCAATAAAGTGGAAATATGTTCCCCTGACTCTTTTCTGTGACTTAGTAACTCTTCATGGCCTGAGTATATGTCTATTCTCACATTTAAACAGCTTTTTGCCGCTCGATATAAAAGTCAGCTTGGGAGGGAGAGAAAACACACTCACACTAGAATCAGGCAGAGGCAAGTCCTGGTTTCAGGACTTTCAGTAACCACTCAGGGCCTCAGTTTCCCCCCTCTTTAGAGTGGGGAAACTTAATCCTAGGCCCATAGTTTGGCTTGGGGAATTAAATTAGATAATGGGTGTGTCGTGAATATGCTTGTGCGCCTTCATAGTCACGGGGTCAGCAACGCTGCTTGACTTCTTTCTTTCTAAATCAAATCAAATATGGTTCAACCAACAAACTCAGAGTTGAAGGAAAAAATACCCAGCGTTTTAGTGATTCCTTCCTAGGTTGTTCCAGGAGTTGGAGGAGGAGCCACAGGAGTTTCTGGGGCTGAGGACACCGTTCTGAGGCTTGGTCTCACCGAGGACCACGTGGTGCAGAGCTCTGCTGAGTGATGGAGCACTGCCTTCTCATGGACGAGCTTAGCCTCAGCTCCCAAAGATGTGGACATGAGGGCAAGATCTCAAGCAATCAAGCCAACCTGAAGTTTTGGATTGTTTTTTTTTTGGCTGTGCTGCTGCATGGCCTGTGGAATCTTAGTTCCCTGACCAGAGATCAAACCTGTGCCCCACACAGTGGAAGAGCAGAATGCTAACTGCTGGACTGCCAGGGAAGTTTTTTTTTTTTTTTCCCCTGGTTTTTTTTGGCTGCAGTGCATGTGGGATCTTAGTTCTCTGACCAGGGATCAAACCCGAGCCCCCTGCACTGGCAGCACAGAGTCTTAACCACTGGACCACCAGGGAAGTCCCCAAGCCAACCTGAAGTTTTGCCACTGTTAATTTATGACATCTGGAAGGTACTTGAACATACTTCAGTATACAAAGTGTGATTTTATGTGTGTGTGTGTGTGTGGGTATGTATGTGTGTGTGTGTGTGTG
>CM035298.1:42157526-42323956 GCA_020226075.1 Hydropotes inermis
GAAATGAACAGGAAGGACTATGAAATGAGACCACCTGGAAAGAACGGAAAAGCATCACCAAAACGTCCTGACAGCTGAAAGTGAAAACTCGAGGAAGCATCTGGAAGCAGGCTTGGGTGGTGGGTGGGGCGTCTGTAGAAACGGCTCAGAGCTTCAGAGAGGGGATGATGGAGGAACAAGAAGCCATGGGCACGTGCCTGCAGCCTTGAAGCAGAAGGAGGATGTTCAGGGGCCTTTCCGTCATGCTGGTGGTCTGCCCTGGTAGTGCAGGCAGGCACCCAGACATCTAAGGAGAAGTTTTCTTGTGAACATAGATAAAGCCCCTGCTTTCTGGAGGAAGGTTGCTTGCACCCCAAAACACCTTTCCTTGTGTTGGGTGCGTCACATCTGCCAGGGACTCACACCGATCTTTCTCCACGTGCAAGAGTTTGAGGGCCCCTTGCGCCGGTGGGGTGTTGCACGTTTCAGTTTGGAAAGTATAAAGTGCAGAGCTTCAGAAGGGGCTGCCTGCTCTTTGTGAGGTTATCTCTTGTTCACTTGGCTGGCTCACTGCAGGGAGGGGTGTGTAGCCACAGACAGATCACATGTGACTGGGGATCCCCATCTTTCTGACTACCGGGTCCCCCCTTCTCTCCATAGTCAGGGGTGTGGCTGCAGATGACAGACGGCAGGGCTGGAGGGAAGCATGCGGACTTCACAGACCTGAGTACAGGCTGCTTGTCTCTGTGTGGTTCTAGTCAAGTACCTTAGCCTTTCTGACCTGTTCCTTTGTCTATTGTTTATTGCTGTTTAGTCCCTCCACTGCAGACTCTTTCGAGACCCCTTGGGCTGTGGCCCGCCAGGCTCCTCTGTGCATGGGATTTCCCAGGCAAGAGTACTGGAGTGGGTTGCCATTTCCTCCTCCAGGGGATCCTCCTGACCCAGGGATGGAAGATCAACTCTCTGGCATTGGTAGGCAGATGCTTTACCACTGAGCCACAGGGAAGCCCTCTTTATCTATGAAATACAGATAATTATAACCTTCTGTGGTTCATAGTCAAAGCAAAGTAATAAGAAATGGAAAGCAAATGGTGTGTAACAAGTACTAGATAAATGTGAGTCTCCTTCCCTCCCTTCCCCTACAAGAGCCCAATGCAAGCACCAGTGCAGGCAGACCAGAGCTACCCTTCCACGTGTATCAGGAATTTCACTGAACTGGAGAAAATATATAGATAGAAACTAGTAAAAATGTTAGAAAACATTAGAAAATATATGGATTAAAATAGGTAACACAGTTGAGATATTTTTGTGAATTAACACGATACCAGGTCTGAAGAGTCAAGGCTATGGTTTTTCCAGTAGTCATGTATGGTTGTGAGAGTTGGACTATAAAGAAGGCTGAGTACCAAAGAACTGATGCTTTCAATTGTGTTGTTGAAGACTCTTGAGAGTCCCTTGAACCGCAAGGAGATCAAACTAGTCAATCCTATAGGAAATCAACCCTGACTATTCATTAGAAAGCCTGATGCTGAAGCTGAAGTTCTGATACTTTGGCACTGAATGAGAAGACTTGATTTAATGGGAAGGGATGCTGAGAAAGGGCCTGATACTGGGAAAGTGTGCCTTCTCTGGTGCGCTGTCCACCATGAGAGTGGGCCATTGGCTTTCGCTGTGAGCCTCTCCATTTCCCCAAAGAGGAACCACCCTCCCTACCCACTCCCTGTCAAGAGGGAGAAGGACTGAAGAAGCGGTTGTAGATAGAGGGATTTAAGAGGTCAAGGATGGATGGACAAGACATGCTCTAAAAATGCTTTTGATCTTGAAAGCCTATGATTCTTTAATTGAAAAAATAAATTCTCATACATAATTTCACATTATAGAGCTTTACTATTTTCCTGAATATTCATTGGAAAGACAGATGCTGAAGCTGAAGCTCTAATACTTTGGCCATGTGATGTTAAAGACCTTCATGCTAGGAAAGACTGAAGGCAAAAGGAGAGGGAGGCAGAGGATGAGACAGATAGCATCACCGACTCAATGGACATGAATCTAAGTGAACTCCTGGAGATGGTGGAGGACAAGGAAACCTGGCGTGCTACCGTCCAAGGAGTCACAAAGAATCAAACATGACAGTGACTGAACAACAAAAATCATTGTTCAAAATATATGTTGGCAGCAATAAATCTATATCTTCTTCTATGCAATGTGGGAGACCTGGGTTTGACCGCTGGGTTGGGAAGATCCTCTGGAGAAGGGAATGACTACCCACTCTAGTATTCTGGCCTAGAGAATTCCATGGACTATGTAGTCCATGGGGTTGCAAAGAGCCTGACACAAGTGAGCAACTTTCACTTTCATGATTAACATAAACATAAAATAAATGTGATATTAACATGGTTCATCAGTAAAGAAGTGGAATAATTCTTTATAATTCTGCCACCTGTTAAAACAATAACTATTAACATTTGAGGTTCAAATAACTTGTCCTTGTTGGCTCAGATGCTAAAGAATGCGCAATGCAGATCTGGGTTTGACCCCTGGGTTGGAAAGATCCCCTGGAGAAAGGAATGGCAAGCCACTCCAGTTACCTTGCCTGGAGAATTCCATGGACAGAGGAGCTTGGCGGGTTACAGTCCATGGATTCTCAAAGAGCTGGACATGACTGAGCAGCTGACAGTTTCACTAACTTGTCAAAAGTAGTTCACCCCGTGAACATCTGTGTCTTTGTATTTTCATCTCATATATTATATATGAAGGCAAATCTTTTAAAAGTTCATTAAAATAGGAAAAACTGAAATCTTTTTAATATTCCAAAAAAAAAAAAGAGAGAGAGAGAGAGAAAGTCTGTGATTCTGAATTCCTGGCATCTGAGTGTTGGCCTCTTTATCTATAAGATGGGACTGACAGATATTCCAAAAAAAGAGCACATCATTGGAGCCGGGAGGATAACAAGGACTCCAAAGCAGATACAAAGCAAATACAGAGCAAATACAGAGGAGGAATAGGGGACGCAGAAGATCATAATTTGGCTCTGTTTTCAGGTACGGAGGCAGACAAGAGTGCAGGTCTTTGGAGTGCCCCTTTGTTCTTTGCACACATGTTTAAGCCTTTCATTAACTTTTTGTTGCTGGGCAAACACAGAATCAAGTTTGCTCCCTTACATTCTTGTCTACTGTGTGCTCAGCGCTTTCTGTATTTATATACGTTTATATCTCATTTACTCCTCACAGTTGTTAAAGAGGAAAATGCTCAGAGATGTAAAGAACTTGCTGAGGTCACTGAGTGTCAGTCCTGAGTTTTAAATCCAGATCTCCATCTCAGTCTTCTTATATGTACTTTTTCCTGCGGAAATAATAAAATCAATGACATGTCCTGGGTGCCTCGTGCCAGACCTCACGCTAACCTCTTTGTATGCGTTATCTGGTTGAATCCTTGCAACGTTGTGAGGGATGAATGGGGGTTTTGGCATCTAATTGTATCCACTCCTAAAGCAGCAGAAAGGAAAAGTTGCTCAGTCGTGTCCGACTCTTCGTGACCCTATGGACTGTAGCCCACCAGGCTTCTCCATCCCTGGGATTTTCCAGGCAAGAGTACTGGAGTGGGTTGCCATTTCCTTCTCTAGGGGATCTTCCAGACCCAGGGATCAAACCAGGGTCTCCTACGTTGTGGGCAGACACTTTGCCGTCTGAGCCCCCAGGGAAGGCAAAAGGCGTTCCTAAAGCAGCGGGGTCCCTTTAAATCAGCACTGAGTCTGTGGGAAGTATTAAATCTGATCACCAGCCCTGGGATGCTGAGCCCCAGTCAAATGCTGGTGATTGAGATCCTACCTCTCATTTAGAACAGTGCTGAGGCTAAAGTTTTCTAACTGGACAGTTAAGCCCTCACTGACAGAATCTAGCGTCTCCCCCAGATAGTCTTGGAAATGATGATTTGCATCTCCTTCCAAAATGACCATGCCAAGTTCAAAGGTTAAGAGTTTGGCACTCACAAATGAACTTAGTGAAGAAGCAGAAGACTCACAGACTTATAGACTTGTGAGAGAAAATAGACTTGTGGTTGCCGAGGGAGGCTGGTGGGGGAGGGATGGTGTGAGAGTCTGAGGTTAGCAGGTGCAAACTAGTGTATATAGGATGGATAAACAATAAGGTCCCACTCTATATCCCAGGGAACTATATTCAGTATCTTGTGGTAAATCACAACGGAAAACACTACAAAAAAAGGAATATATTATATGTGCATAACTGAACCACTTTGTCATACAGCATACATTAACACAACTACACTTATGTTAAAAATGAATAAGTAAAAAATGAAAAGAATTTAAGCTATAAATAGTTATTGCAGATATATAATTATATATATTAGCTATAATAACCTATTGGGAAGATCTCCTGGAGAAGGAAATGGCAACCCACTCCAGTATTCTTGCCTGGAAAATCCCATGGACGGAGGAGCCTGGTAGGCTATAGTCCATGGGGTTGCAAAAAGTCAGACACGATTGAGCGACTTCACTTTCTTTCTTTTCTTTCTCTAGCTTAAGAAAAAGAGCTTGGTAGTTTCATTGAACTGGAGTTGAATCTTAGGATTGGTTTCCCTGGGATTCAGGTAGATTATTAAACTCTTTGAACCAGTTTCCCTATTTGAACAATGAAAATCTATACAATGGAGACATGTTAAATAATTTAAATATTTACAATTAGTCCAGCAAAGACACCGATCTATCCATATGGACACCCTACTGTGTTCGGTAACTGGAGGGGACAGTTCCAGGGGTCTCTGAACTAGGGAGAGGTCGGGTCAGTGCTGACTGCTAAGACCTTCCTGTCTGTTTCCCAGTTTCCCCACAGAAGGGCTGTGGCCTTGAACCTGGAGTGGGTAAGGGGTGATTGGGAGGGTGGGAGAAGATGAGGAAGATGGGGAGTTGGTAAGAGAAACTCAGCAGATCTAATCATTGAGAAGAGCCTTCTGTGAATAACTAAGAGATCATTTCTGTTGAAATCAAAGAACCAGAAGATAATGCGGCAGGAAACGAACTCCTTCGAGTGGGTACTCTATGCCGGCACTTGCTGGAAGGCAGTAGTTAAACGCAGGGCAGTCTCTGGAGGTAGATGGCCCGAGTGTAATCCTGGCTTCACCACTTACTTGCTGTATTAGTGTGGGAAAATCTCCCAGCCTCTGGGTGACTCACTTTCTCCATGTGTAAAGTGGTGACAATAAATAGTACACGCCTCATTTTGACGATGTGAAGGGTATACACCCTATGTTTGATGGAGTGAATGAATCTAGGTTAAGTGTTAAGAATAGTGTCTGGAAAAATTTCAACACTCAGTAAGTGCTGGCTATTGAAATAATCATTAATATTATATTTGAACATTTTATCACCAGTTATTAAATCATAAACTTTTGTTATGGTTTCCATTTCATAAATTAGGAAATTGAGGTTCAGAGAGGTGAGGAAACTGGCCAAAGCTCACACATATTAAATCTTTTTTAATTCCAAATTATGCTCTCTCATAAGTCCATACTTAGGGAAAAAGTGAAAAAATCAGGTCACATGAAATGAAATAGGAAGGAAAAGGTTCTAGTGACTTATATGGCCATCACTTCATAGCATCTAACCAGGTGTTATTAAGTGGCGGGGGGGGGGGGGTAGGGGGGGGGGGAAACAGAACAAAATGAAAAAATAAAGGCAAGGAAGGCTCAGAGCAGCTTACTACCTGTACAAGGGGGCTGTGGGGAGCGAGATAAAGGTGTGCTAGAGGCAGCTTGCACCAGCTTCTGAGGCTGACTGTTGAATTTTCAGGCATTTTGCCAGCCAGCAGACATCCCCATGGAAGCTTGAAATTGGCACGGTAAGAATATTTACACCATGGAAACTGGCAAATACCCTAAAAAGATAAAAACTCATGCAAAATAGATCAGCTATGATGGAAGGGAGAGAAGGGAGAGGTAAAGAGTAGAAACATGTTTTTTTCTGGATAGAACTTTCTGCATAGTTTTGGCCTTTAGATCATGCAAATATGCTGCTATTTAAAAAAAAAAAAACTTCCTAAATTGAAAGTAACATGCAAAAGACTCTAACCATATGTCAAACTGGCATCACAGGCAGGAAGCTCACATTTATTTCAGGGGCCTTAGAATACTGGGATCCTCGGTGGAACATATTCTAAGGATGAGAAGAGGTATAAAGACATTTTCAACTTCCGCAAACAATTTTGTTGGTTATAGTAACTTCAGCATTGATACTCTGAAACTAATTTTTTTATAATGTTGGTTAGAACAACTGAATAATCATCTTAATGCTCTCAGAAGTCATCATTTTCCTGTAAGGCACAATTATGTGGTTAAAGGAAATGCTATTGAATTGAAGTGTCAATAAGGACACAGAATGATATGTGTATATATATATATATACACATACATATATATATATATATATGTACACCTATATACACTATATGTACACACACACACATACACACACACACACACACACACACACACACACACACACACACACATATATATATATATATATATAGGTATATACGATTCCCTGGTAGCTCAGCTGGTAAAGAATATGCCCTGTTTCTATTTCTGGGTCAGGAAGATCCCCTGGAGAAGGGAATGGCTACCCACTCCAGTATTCTGACCTGGAGAATTCCATGGATTCTATAGTCCACAGTGTTGCCAAGAGTCAGACATGACTGAGTGACTTTCACTTCACTTCATATGTACATATATGCACATATACATTCATACACACACACACACACACACAAATGCTGTTTTCCCTAGCTCTATTTGTAGAAATGGTCTCAAAGTGCACCCCCTGACATCCAGATTATGACTTCTCATTCAATTATCCATTAAAGGGAACTGGAGATTCTTAGAAAAATAGGAAATTCTAGGACTGGGGCCAAGATGAACTAGAAACATCTTGTGCCAAAAAGAGAAGAAACTTTCAAAGTTTAATACTGTCATGTAAAAAAGACCCAGGAGTCAGCTTAAAAATGGTTATAAAATGTTATGAGAATTTGAACACTAAAGCTTCAATTATTACAATAGGCTAAAACATTTGGGGCTTCACTCATGGCTCAGAGGGCTTCCCTGTTGGTTCTTCTGGTGAAGAACCTGCCTGCAATGCGGGAGACCTGGGTTTGATCCCTGGGTCAGTAAGATCCCCTGGAGAAGAGAATGGCAGCCCACTCCAGTGTTCTGGCCTGGAGAATTCCATGGACTATACAGTCTATGGGGTCACAAAGAGTCGGACATGACTGAGCAACTTTCACTACTTGTGGCTCAGATGGTAAAGAATCTGCCTGCAATGCCGGAGGCCTAGATTCGATCCCTGGGTCAGAAAGATCCCCTGGAAAAGGGAATGGCTATCCACTCCAGTGTTCTTGCCTGGAGAGTCTCATGGACAGAGGAGCCTGGCAGGCTACAGTCCATGGGATTGCAAAGAGTCAGGCACTACTGAGCAACTAACACTAACCAAGCATTTAATCAATAAAAATCCATGAGTCTGTAATAAAGTTAACATGAAGAAATATCTCATTTGTTATCACTTGAGGCAATTTTAAAAATAACAACTGATTACTCAGAAAACTGGTAATTATATGAACAAGATTTAACCATTTATCCTATCTATCCAATAGAATGTATGCTTTTGTGTTATCAGATAGTCCTAGTTGATGACAGAAATCTCTGTTTTATAAGAGAACATTAACCAATAAATAGGAATGGAATAATAGAAATAAAATATCTCATTTTTCAAATCCTCAGACTCTCTTGGAAATGTTGATGAAGGAAAGATTTTCTTTTAGCAGTAAAATCATTAGATGAAAGCTTGATGAAGAACTGGACATTTGATAGTGCCAAAGAGATATCTAATATGTTGCCATCTGTTTGCCTGACTGCATGCGTGTGTGCTAAGTTGTTTTAGTCTAGTCTGACTCTTTGCGACCCCGTGGACTGTCGTGTGCAAGGCTCCTCTGTCCATGGGATTCTCCAGGCAAGAATACTGAAGTGGGTTGCCATTTCCTCCTCCAGGGCATCTTCCCAACCCAGGGACTGAATTGGCTTCTCCTTCATTGGCTGATGGGTTCTTTACCACTAGCGCCAAATGGGAAGCCCCTGCTATCTGTTTATTAGACATTAAATATCTAATAACAACTGTACAATGAAGTGAGTAGGAGCCAATCTTAGCCTCATGATGACTGTAAATTTTTCAGGGCTACCCATAACAAAACACCATAGAGTAGATGGTTTACATATCACAAATTTATTTTCTGGCAATTCTGGAGGTTAGAAGTACAAGAACAAGATCTCTGTAGATGGGAGTCTTTTGAGGCCTCTCTTCTTGTCTTTTCTCTATGGTCTTCCTTCTGTGTCTCTGTCCTAATCTCTTCTTCTAAGGCCACTGGTCATACTGGGTTAAGACCCACCCAAATGACTTCATTTTACCTCAGTTCTTTCTTTAATACTTCAATACTTTGGCTAACCTTATGTGAAGAGCTGACTCATTAGAAAAGACCCTGATTCTGGGAAAGATTGAGGGCAGGAGAAGAAGGGGACAACAGAGGATGAGATGGTTGGATGGCATCACCAACTCAATGGACATGAGTGTGGGCAAACTCCCGGAGATGGCAAAGGACAGGGAAGCCTGGCGTGCTGCAGTCTGTGGGGTCCCAAAGAGTTGGACACAATAGAGCGACTGAACAACAACAATCTCTTTAAAGACCCCGCCTCCAAACACAGTTACAACGTGAGGAATTAAAGGTTAACCTTTCACCATATGGATTGGGAATGAAAGGAGGAGGAAGGGATGCAGTTCATTCTGCAGCGCATCTTGTGGATGGCGCTTTCTGATTGTGCCCTTACAAGGCAGAGAGAGAAAGGATTCAGCGAGAGAGAGTCAGAGTCAAGAGAGCTCTCTGGCGTCTCTTGCAAGGACACTCATCCCATCATTTGGGCCCAGCCCTTACAACGCATCTAATTAAATCTAATTATGTCCAAAATACCATCACATTAGGATTAAACCTCCAGCAATTCAGTCCATAGCCATTTGTTTAAAGATAATTGATTGTGCTGGCAGATATATGAACCTACATGTGTAATAAAACTGTACTGCTCTAAATAAACACACGCACACATCAGTACAAAGAAAACTGTGGAAGTTTGAATAAGATTGGTTGTGTGTATAATACATCACTTGGCCAACAAAGGTCCGTCTAGTCAAAGCTATGGTTTTTCTAGCAGTCATGTATGGATGTGAGAATTGGACCATAAACAAAGCTGAGTGCCAAAGAATTGATGCTTTTAAATTGTGGTGCTGAAAAGTCCCTTGTACAACAAGGAGAGCAAACCAGTCAATCCTAAAGGACGTCAACCCTGACTATTCATTGGAAGAACTGATGCTGAAGCTCCAATATGCTGACCACCTGATGCAAAGTGCTGACTCACCGGAAAAGACCCTGATACTGGGAAAGATTGAAGGCAAAAGGAGAAGGGGGTGGCACATAATGAGATGGTTAGACAGCATCACTGACTCAATCGACACGAATTCTGAGCAAACCCCAGGAGACAGTGAAGGACAGGGAAACCTGGCATGCTGCAGTCATGGGTGGCAGAGTCAGAAACGACTCAGAGGCTGAACAACAACAACATAAATGTCTGTATCTTGACTGTGATATTGAACTGCAGTTCAGAGGGTATCACTAAGGAAAGAAACTAGGTAAGCAGTACATCGAATTTCTGTATCATTTCTTGTGGTCTACAGTTATCTCAAATAAAAAGTTTAATTAATAAAAGATAATTTATTGTTTAAACAAGAGTAGTAACAAAGTTCTGTGTGGTTTATAGCTATTTAAAAGTAAGATGCCTCAAAGTGTTGGCACCCATGTGAAAGAGGAATCACAGAATTGTTATTGAAAATCTTATACAATATATATAATTGTGAACTATCACTAGAAGTTCAGTTCAGTTCAGTTGCTCAGTCGTGTCCAACTCTTTGCGACTCCATGAATTGCAGCATGCCAGGCCTCTCTGTCCATCACCAACTCCCGGAGTTTACTCAGATTCATGCCCATCGAGTCGGTGATGCCATCCAGCCATCTCATCCTTTGTTGTCCCCTTCTCCTCCTGCCCCCAATCCCTCCCAGCATCAGGGTCTTTTCCAATGAGTCAACACTTCACATGAGGTGACCAAAATATTGGCGTTTCAGCTTCAGCATCAGACCTTCCAATGAACACTCAGGACTGATCTCCTTTAGAATGGACTGGTTGGATCTCCTTGCAGTCCAAAGGACTCTCAAGAGTCTTCTCCAACACCACACTTCCAAAGCATGAATTTTTTGACGTTCAGCTTTCTTCACAGTCCAACTCTCACATCCATACAGGACCACTGGAGAAACCATAGCCTTGACCAGACAGACCTTTGTTGGCAGAGTAATGTCTCTGCTTTTTAACATGCTATCTAGGTTGGTCATAACTTTCCTTCCAAGGAGTAAGCATCTTTTAATTTCATGTCTGCAGTTACCATCTGCAGTGATTTTGGAGCCCAAAAAAATAAAGTCTGACACTGTTTCCACTGTTTCCCCATCTATATCCCATGAAGTGATGGGACCAGAT
The DNA here is from genome assembly GCA_020226075.1 of Hydropotes inermis. Classification (NCBI taxonomy): domain Eukaryota; kingdom Metazoa; phylum Chordata; class Mammalia; order Artiodactyla; family Cervidae; genus Hydropotes; species Hydropotes inermis. The sequence goes on from CM035298.1 coordinate 42,168,138, forward strand.
GCCATGATCTTAGTTTTCTGAATATTGAGCTTTAAGCCAACTTTTTCACTCTCCTCTTTGACTTTCATCAAGAGGCTTTTTAGTTCCTCTTCACTCTCTGCCATAACAGTGATGTCATCTGCATATCTGAGGTTACTGATATTTCTTCCAGCAATCTTGATTCCAGCTTGTGCTTCTTCCAGCCCAGTGTTTCTCATGATGTACTCTGCATATAAGTTAAATAAGCAGGGTGACAATATACAGCCTTGACGTACTCCTTTTCCTACTTGGAACCAGTCTGTTGCTCCATGTCCAGTTCTAACTAGAATGTAGACTGCTATAAGCTGAAGTTGTATATTATAAACCTAAAGCAACCACTATATTAACACAACAAAAGCAATAGTTAAGCCAAAGACGAGCTATAATGAAATAATAAAAATATTCACTTAGGAAGCTAGGTAGCAGGCTTCCTACACCTTGTCTGCAGGTCAACATGCTTGACAGAAACCCCTCTATTTCTGGTCTAGCTTTTTGTTTCCCTTCTTTGTGCTTTCAGAAATTTTCATCCTTGAATTTTAAAATGCAACTATCTCTCAGGATGATATGATTACATTACATGATCCAATAAAATGAAAACGGCACTAGAAGTTCAAGGCTGCTGCTCCTTAGCTGGTGCCTCTATTCCTCCAGACTTCAGCTCTGTTCGTTTTCACTGCTGCTGCTGCGGCTGCTAAGTCGCTTCAGTCGTGTCCGACTCTGTGCGACCCCATAGACGGCAGCCCATGAGTCTCCCCTGTCCCTGGGATTCACCAGGCAAGGACACTGGGGTGGGTTGCCATTTCCTTCTCCAATGCATGAAAGTGAAAAATGAAAGTGAAGACGCTCAGTCATGTCCAACTCTTCGAGACCCCATGGGCTGCAGCCTACCAGGCTCCTCCATCCATGGGATTTTCCAGGCAAGAGCACTGGAGTGGGCTGCCATTGCCTTGGGGTCCATAATGGTGGTTGTGGAAACGGAATGAGAGTATGTGTTTTCTACTCAGCACCTACTCATTCGGCCCTTAGCATTGTTACCTTCCTTCCTTCCTAATGAACAAAAATAAGAGGAGACCCAAACCAGAACAGACAGGAGAGAGAAGGGGCAGGCAGTTAACATGAAAGAATAAATTTTCTTCATCTGGATGGTTTTGGGGAGGAAGAACCCTGTGCTGAGATCTCTCAATACAGTTCCTACAGATTATAAACTGCTTTGTCTTTTATTTTCTTTTTTCTGCCAAAAGCTACCCACATCAATAGAATCAGCTGAGATAAAATTTTTAAAATGACGCAGCCAAGCCTGCCCTAAATGATAATCTTCCAGGGTGTTGCAGAATTCAGTCTAACTTAGGGTGTCTGATCTTGAAGCACAAAGTTAGCAAAACAGAACTGATAATGCCTCTCATCTCTGAACGCAGCTGAAGGGTTAAATTCACTAAGTAGAGATTTAAAAATAACAGCTGAATTATTTCAGAGCCATTTTCCTAAAGAGGCTAGTGGAGTTACTCAAACAATCATTGTTAAAAGCTTTTTCGGTCTTTCAACCCCCCAGGGATCATTTAAGGAGAAGAATAAAACTTTATGTGAGGAAATGAGCATTGAAGGAGGATATGATAAGGGCTGAACAACAGCTCCAAATCCAGCGCTCACTAAATGTTATCTAAATGCGCTGACGCCAGGGACGCCAGGAGACTCCGCAGGGGCCTTCAAGATAGGGGCTCCCTGGACCTAGAGACTCGCCCAGAGAGTGAACTCAGTAAGAAAGAGAAAAAACAAACATCGTATGTGAACACACATGTGTGGAGTCCAGGAAAACGGTACAGATGAACCTGTTTGCAAAGCAGAAATAGAGACACAGACACAGAGGACAAATGTATGGATACCAAGGGGGGAAGTGGGGTGGGATGACTTGGGAGATGGAATTGACATATATACACTTCCCTGGTGGCCCAGAGGGTAAAGCGTCTGCCTGCAATGCAGCAGACCTGGGTTCAGTCCCTGGGTTGGGAAGATCCCCTGGAGAAGGAAATGGAAACCCACTCCAGTATTCTTGCCTGGAGAATCCCATGGACAGAGAAGCCTGGTAGGCTACAGTCTATGGGGTCGCAAAGAGTCAGACATGACTGAGTGACTTCACTCACTCACTCACATATAAAACAAGTAACTAGTGAGAACTAATTGTGTAACACAAACTCTTCCCAGGGCTCTGTGGGGACCTAAATGGGAAGGAAATCCAAAAAAGAAGAGATCTATTTGAACATATAGCTGCTTCGCTTTGCTGTACAGAAGAAATGAACACGACATTGAAAAGCAACTCTATTCCAACATTTTTTTTTTTTTTTTTAAAGAGAAGGGTTCCCAACTGGATAAGTTACATGTAGAGCTTAGGAGACTGTGTTTTTTAACTAAAGCAGTGCAAGAGAAATCATGTCTTCAGAGAAGTGTTTGCTCATTATTTGATAACGTGATCATTATTCACCGTTAACCTCAGTGTTTTGCTGTCTACAGCGGCTTCACTTTAAAGGAATGTTACAAAGATTCAATGAGAAAATTGATTAAGATGTCTTAGAATGGTGCTCAGGATATAGTAACTGCTCATTAAACTGGCTCTTCCTCTTTTTGTTATTCCCCCCCCCACCCCCCCCCCCACCATCAAACCTGAAGCATCTACCACATGATGGGAACAATGGTAAGACACAGGGTATTAGTTAGGCTTAGAGCTGCAAAATAGCAGAATCTATTGGAGCTACTTTAGGCAGAAGAGGATCCTGCTCATCAGAGGATATTTGGTAGCTCACAGAATCTCTGGGGGGCTTCCCACCGGCTGATGCCTGCCAATGCATCACATAAGAAACTCAGGTTGGATCCCTTGGTGGAGGGCCTGGAAACCCACTCCAGTATTTTTGCCTGGGAAAGCCCATGGACAGAGGAGCCTGGCAGGCTACAGTCCATATAGGGTCGGACATGACTGAAGCGACTTGGCGCAGCACACACACCATCTCTGGGAGGCCTAGCTACTGGCCAACGCTGGCAGCCATGATGCCAAGTTCTTCCACAGGCCTGAACCAGCGGATCCTCCGCTCCTGTCACTGGAAGAAAGCTTCTCAGCCTGGAGCCAGTGCCAGGGGTCAAACATCCTTCTTGCTGGAATGGCTTCCATATGGTCCTGCCTTCTTCAGGATACTGTGCCTGAAGTGAAGTCTCCAGTGAGTCCTTCTGATGGGAGAAGCCTTAGTCACACGCTTAGCTGCCTTAGCTGCAAGGAAATCTGGTAATGTGAGTTTCTAAAAGCCATCGTGAACATCCATTATATAAGAACTCAATCTAGTGCCAATGTCAGGAAAATAAATACATTATCACAACATCAGGAGCATGGAAGGCTGTATTATTATCAGCAAAGACTCACTCTCACTCTCTCAGAAGGACAGTCTGCTTGATATTAGACTTGGCTGTGTGAACTTGCTTTTGTCTATGGAATTGTGTGTGGGGGTGGGGGTAGTCATTTGCCATTTCCCAGCAGAGGTTTTAAGAGGTATTGAACATTTTCTCTCTAGCTTTCTTTTGTGTTCCCACCCTCTACCCTGAGGACTTTATGGTTCTTATTGGAGGCTTGCTTCTCTGTCTGGGTACTTAAATGAGAAAAAAATGAGGACCAGACCCAGACTTGATTGCAAGCTGGTAGAACCACTGCATTTGACCTGCTGCTGCTAAAATGCAACATGATCAAGAAAGAAGTACTTGTGCTTGTAAACCTTTGAGTTTGGAGGTTGTTTGCTATGCAGTGTTATTGCAGACAGACCTGACCAATACAAGGAGGCAAAGGAGGATGCAGGTATATACCAACTGCTGAAGGAAACAGGTACTGGGGGTTAGGACTTCAGCATCCTTTTGGAGGACATGATTCAATCCATCACAACGTCCATCTCTTCGAGTTGTTCTTTCACATGTCATGCATTGGTACAGACTGGACAATCAGAGACTGAAGGGCGAATTGTAAGGCACGTCTGCAGGTTCAGCAATGAAAGAGGACACACAGACTAAAGAAGCAAAAAGTGATGGAACATTAAGCCGTGAGTCAAGACACTGTCACTCACTAGCTTGTGTCTGGGCAAGTCACTTCCTTGAGTTCAGCTCCGTTTCCACATGCGTAAAGTAAAACAAACGATCTCAACTGGTCTGTCTCTGCCTAGCTTTTTGAGATTGTTGTATGTTCTGGGCAACCCCCCTTCCCTTTGTACTTTCATTGAAACCTTTCCTTCCTCAAAGCCCTCTGACCTTTAAGCCATGACCTTTGCATGGTGAACTCTGAGTATCAGATCTGAGTATTAAAATGTACAATGGTGGAAGTGGAAGTAACAAGCTTTTAACAATAGTAAAGCCAATTGGACCACTCTGAGAAAGGTCTAAGATTATTAGGTATCTAGCTGATGAGAGGATTAGCTGGAGCTGAGCTGGTTTCTGTGGGCCCAGTAGTTGATTAAGTTGGATGCTGGGGAATTCTGTGCTGTGTGAACTCCGTGGTGGAAAAATTTTGAGTAAACAAGTAATGAAAATGCAGGACAAGCAATTTCATCCTTTATTCCTAGAAAAGACATCCTATTTCTTGTTCAGCTTCTTTAATTGCTTTATGAGAAAGATTTTTTTTTCCCCCAGAGTAAAATGTTTTAAATATTGCCTAGATTTAAAATTGGTTAAGGAGGTCAGCACAGAGCAACCCAGCTTAAATTTCCAAAGAGCCAATTGCAAAGTATATTACACTTAGACTCAGCTGGCTGCACAGATTTTATTTCTATGATGACAGTTTCATTTTAGTCCATTTCTTCCACACTTGGAAGGGGAAGGAATTTCCTATGAAATTAACCATGCACCATTTCTTATCCTGCCTTTGCTTTTCTTACTAAGGATTCAAGTTTGTGGTTGCCCTTCCAGCCGGCTTTACTCCAAACTGGAAGACTCGACTCTTCAGAAACAGAACTTGAGCTTTGGAGTTCAATAGTCCTTGGTTCAAGTTCATGCTCTGCGACTTATAAGTACTGTGACTTTTGACACTTCATCTCTGAGATTCAACTGTAAGATGTGGGCAATAGAATAAAATAGCAGGTTCAAGTGGACCTGTGTAGTAGTTGTCCAGTAAATTTTTGGTTCCCCCTTCTTTCCATTTACTGAATCTTCCTTCTAAGATTCTGCTGCACCAGATGAAACTTTGAACCTGCCACATTTAGAAAGCTGTCAGTCTATCAATCTATCTATCCTCTCCATCCATCCATATTTTGAGCACTTCATCTTTCCTTTTTTCTACAATCCCCAAATTACTCTTTCTGTTTTCTGTCCCCGAGGCTCTCTGGGCACCCTGAAATTTATTGTAAAACCTTATTCATGGGAATGTTTATAGACTTAGACTATAAAACATTTCAAAGCAGGAGAGATCTTGGGGGTTTTAGCCGGTATCTCTTCATTTACTTAGGAAGAGAGGTTGAGAGAAGTGGAAGATGCTTCAAGGTCTAGTGGAAACACTTCACTAATTTATATAGGCTCCCTTGACCTTGAATACAGGGAATCTAAATAAAACGAGTGTTCTTCCATGTTTGTCTTTTACTAGGAAGAAAGATAATGATAAAAGTGGTAAAGATGCTGATAATGATATGCTCTCTTTCTCAGTTCAGTCGCTCAGTCAGGATTTCTTTTTAGCCCTTGTCTTATACTTAATGCTATGCACCGTGTATTACTTTACTTTCAGTCAGACAGTTCAGTTCAGTCGCTCAGTTGTATCCGACTCTCTGCAACCCCATGGACTGTAGTCTATGAGGTTCCTCTGTCTATGGGATTCTCCAGTCAAGAACACTGGAGTGGTTTGCCATGCCCTTCTCCTGGGGATCTTCCCAACCCAGGGATCGAACCCAGGTCTCCTGCTTTGAAAGCGGATTATTTACTGTCTGAGACACCAGACAAGACTAGGGTACTGTAAAGGCCTAAGTAGCCCATTGAGACAGTGCTGACTTAATAACTGCAGGAAGCTGCTACACTGGAGGCTGGGAAGAGAAAACTGGGCTTAGAGCCTAGGGCTGCAATATCTGACATGGTGGCCACCAGTTCTGAGTGGCTTTCCAGGGCTTGTAACGTAGCCAATCTGAATGATGAATTCCTCTACATATAAAATGCCTCCTGGATTCAAAGTCGCCATTACATTAAAAAGGATGTAAATTATGTCATTAATGATGCTTTTAATATTGATGCTATATTGCGATAGCATTTTGGATAAACTGAGATGAGTAAAAGTGATTAGTAAAAATAAATTTCTCCTGCTTCTTTTTATCATTTTTACAGTAGTGACTAGAAAAGTTTTAATTACGTGTGTGACTCACATTTGTGGCTCTCATTATCCTTCTGTTTTTGTGCTAACCTAGACGCAAGGAGCAGGAGCCCCATAGCATGCGAACCCAGACATGCAAGGAGGGGGTGTGGGCTGGCTGGAGCTTGCATCTTAGTGAGGGGTTCAACTGCGCTGCTTTGAAGGGTGTAGAATAAACCACAACTGTGACCACCAGCTCTGTCAGAGCAAGAAACCCCATTGCTGATGTGACAACGACAGGAAGAGGAAGCACCCAGAAAGGTCTGTGTCCCGCCGTCCAGACCCCCTCTTTTTCTAGCAGCTGTTACTGGCAAAGCCTAACAGGGAACCAGCTGGCAAAAGAGAACTGTTTGCCGAGCCCCAGTGCCAGCATCACAGACCAGATTAGGAGAGGATGGGCTTGGAGCAGAGAGCCCATAATTTATTTATTTGGTTTTAATGATTTATTTCTGTTTTGGGTGCACTGGGTCTTCACTGCCGCTGCACACAGGCTTTCCCTAGTTACCTGAGTGGGAGTACTTTTGGTTGCTGAGCTTGGGTTTCCCATTTGGTGACTACTCCTGGTGGGGACCATGACCTCTAGAGTGTGGGCTCTAGAGCAAGGGAGAGTCTATTGTATAAGAACCAAAATGCCACACTCAGCTATTGAAAAGAAGGTGTCTGAATCAGCCTTAATGAGGTGGATGAAACTGAAGCCTATTATACAGAGAATAATAGTAAGTCAGAAAGAAAAACACCAATACAGTATATTAACACATATATATGGAATTTAGAAAGATGGTAACAATGACCCTATATGCGAGACAGCAAAAGAGACACAGATATAAAGAACAGATTATTGGACTCTGTGGGAAAAGGCGAGGGTGGGATGATTGGAGAGAATAGCATGGAAACATGTATATTACCATATGTGAAATAGATCACCAGTCCAAGTTCAATGCAGGAACCCCTGATGGCTCAGATGGTAAAGAGTCTGCCTGCAGTGCAGGAGACCCGAGTTTGATACCTGTGTTGGGAGGATGCCCTGGAGAAGGAAATGGCAGCCCACTCCAGTATTCTTGTCTGGAGGATCCTTCGGATGGAGGAGCCTAGCAGGCTACAGTCCATGAGGTCGCAAAGAGTCAGACACAACTGAGCAACTTCACTTTCACTTTTCACTTTCCAAGTTCTATGCATGAAACAGGGCACTCAAATCCAGTGCACTGGGATGACCCTGAGGGATGGGATGGGGAGGGAGGTGGGAGTTCTTCATTGGAAGAACTGATGCTTAAGCTGAAGCTCCAATACTTTGGCCACCTGATGTGAAGAGTTGACTCACTGGAAAAGACCTTGATGATGGAAAAGATCGAAGGTAAAAGGAGAAGGGGGTGGCAGAGGATGAGATGGTTAGAGAGCATCACTGACTCGATGGACATGAATTTGAGCAAATTCTGGGAAATAGTGGAGGACAGAGGAGTCTGGCTTGCTGCAGTCCATGCGGTCACAAAGAGTCAGACATGACTAAGCAACTAAACAACAACAGCAAAGATGATCAAAGTTCCCTGGATAGAAAACATGATGGACTGTGTTCCAGGAAGTCTTCCTAGGGGGCACAGAGGACTGAACCAAGGCCTTGGATAGTCTTTCTTGTAGAAAGACCCTCATACAAAGTTCCTGGTCAGTTATTTGCAGCTTTTCATTTGCTTGTTCTCTTGGGACTGCAAGTACTGGTCCTAGCGTTGTTTATACCTGAGGGTGAGATTTACTTGGGCCATGCACTGAGCTTCTGATCCAGGCCCAGACGAGGTAGGGTCCATGACAAACCCTCCCAGAATCCCTCAGAGCCAAGTAACAACTTTCAGGTGGGACAGTGGGGCATCTTGAAACCGCCTAGAAACAGAGTCTCTTCTCTATTGAGCTTCATTGTGGTTCATATCAGAAGGGGTGAATCTCAAACATACGAGTGTTTCCATTTCCAACTGTTTGTGTTTGTTTACTGATAAGGGAGGCATAATATCATGTAATAAGTCTTTCAGAAATTAAAATGCTAATGCTCATCTTAAAAGTTTAATAAGGAAGACCCTTTAAGTATACTTATGCAAATCTAATGCAGAGTGATGATTAGCATTCTAAAATTCTGAAAATTACAGCCTGGATCACAGTGTTGTCCAGGCCATGCTTTTTTCTAAGGGGAAACAATGTGCATTCCATTATCTGCAGGAAAAAAAAAAAATCCTTGCAGAGAGACACTGTCTAGTTGAGGCCCTGCTCCAGGCTTGCAGGAGCCCTACTGCCCTGGATGTTCACTTCAACCTTCTCCTTTGGAGCCAGCTGGAGGCTCCAGCTTTAGGAATCCCTGCATCCCCAAAACGATTGGAACTTGTCAAGCTTCTGTGTGTATGTGTTTCAGTTTGTGTCTTGTGTCCATGTAATCAGTTGGAGGCAGCTTTTGAATCTGGTTGGGATGAGATGATGGTAGAGTCTGTAAAGGCTCTGCATTCATGGGACCTTGCTCAGGAAAATGCTTCTGAACATTTCTCTTTTGAATAAACTGCTAAGGCTTGTGACTTGTGGATGAAATCTATTCCCAGGACCCCAGCCGTGGATACTGCCTGAACGCACAAGTGAAAGGCGACTGACCATAAAGAGTGACCTGGGGATGGCCGGCCACCTCCAGGAGGATTTAGGGTGAAATTGACCTATCAGGGCTTCCCAGGTGGCACTAGTGGTAAATAACTCTCCCGGCAATGTAAGAGACGTGAGATATGCAGGTTCGATCTCTGGGTCGGGACGATCCCCCTGGAGGAGAGCATGGCAACCCACTCTAGTTTTATTGCCTGGAGAGTCTCAGGAACCTGGCGGGCTGCAGTCTATAAGATTGCAAAGAGTTGGACACAGCTGAAGTGACTTAGCATGCACACATATTTGTTGTACATGTTATTTCTATTATTATTACTCCGCCTCAGATCATCAGGCATTAGATCCTAGAGACTGGTATCCCCTGCCTTAGGAGACAAATCCTTGACCTTGAGAAGCTCTGATCCAGGCTCTCCATCCTGCCTCTAGCCCTTTTGCTGGATGTGACTGGGAGACATGTTGGGAATATCCACAGGCATTCACCGTAGAGAAGTCAGAAGATGGTGGATAGCCTGGGCTCCTCCTTACTGACCCTTGGTCAGTAACTAATGGGTTGGTTACTGACCCTTGAAAGGCCTAGAAGTTCCAGGGAGGATCAGATCAGAGTATAAGAAACAAAGTGACATGCCCTCAGAAGTTTAACACTCTCTTTCTAAATTAAGCCAGTCTTCACTAGCCATGTATGTATGTACAAGACGAGCCATAATCTCAACTCTATTCAATTCCTGTCCTTACATCAAGGCTTTGTTTGGAACTCATCTCTTCTCCAGGTAGAAAAAATACTTCTGCCCCTTTGTGTTTCCACGCCCCACCACTCTCATCTCTAACATCACATTCCTCAGTTTGCCTTCCATTGCGGGGTTGTTGGCAATGGTCCATGGATGTCTCTGAAACCCTGAGAAGACTGATCACTCTTGGAAGTCAAGACCCACTTTTCTCAAGCCTTGAACATAACAGGATGGCCACCCACTCCAGTATCCTTGCCTGGGAAATCCCACGGACAGAGGAGCCTGGTGGGCTACAGCCCATGGGGTTGCAGAGTCAGACACAACTTAGAGATGAAACAACAAAAGTACATAATAGGAGTTTCCAAAATAATTTCTGAGCTGAATTGTTGAGTTGAATTTGACTTAAAACACAGCCACCATCTTCTTGACAGATGATCTGGTTTAGGAACAGTTTTCATAGTTACTGGTGTTTGTTTAGGTAGGTGTCCACAGATGCAGAAAATGTTGGAGGGAATTTGATATTTGAAGGGTTCAAGACACTTGACCCCTTAAACTCTTCTGAAGAGCTACGTGACATTGCAAAGAACCTGGACTTCAGAGAATTAAACTCCATCTGTTCTGTGACCTGTGTTTCCTGCTACAAGGAGGGCACGTCAACCCACTCCTATACCTTGCCTGGAGAATCCCATGGACAGAGGAGTCTGGTGGGCTGAGGTCCATGGAGTCGCAAAGAGTCGGACACGGCTGAAGTGACTGAGCATGCATCTCCTGCCATGATGCCTTCACAAGGGCTACTTTCCTGGGTCAGTGTTTCAGATGACATTTTGTTTTTGTTTGTTTTTTCAGATGACTTTTAGAAGACGGAAGCAAAGGCTATCATAATGGAGCCTGGAGAAACTGATGCTCTCAGTAAATGGTAGTTAAGTTCTTATCAAATGTGAAAAATTGGATTCTCACAAGTGAACTCAAATGGCAGAACACAACATGGCTTTGAGGTTTTCTCCTTCTTCTCCATCCCTCTCCAGTTCTGTGACCTTCCAAACCTCACCATTAATAGTTCATTTCTTTGTAACCACCACAGTCCTGTATTAAAAGACATATTCCCTTGAATGGTGGGGAGTAACCTTTCAAATGCTATGAATGAATCTCAGAGATCATTTTAGTTGTTATTATCAATAGGAGGGTGTTGGATTTGAAGGACCTGGAAGGGGTACAGTGATTTGAAAAGGAGGTCAGATCACAATATTGGGAATTCAAGCCTTAGTGCCAGGGAAGCTGGCTTTTCTAAGAAACTGTTTTTTAATCTTTGGACCCTAATGTTTGAGTAGGGGTGGGTAGTGGATTCGTCTGTCCCACCCCTTGTGGAAGGAAATCTACCAGCTTGGTGCTGTTGACCCCTCTCAACCCTCCTGCCTGGGCAGTGGACCATCTTACTGGTTGGGTGGTTTTGAGAAGGGAAGCCAGGGGCAGCCTCTACCACTCTCCTTGCCCTTATGAAGGGAACACATATTTTGCTGATTCAGTTCGCTGAGGCATGGCAAAGCAGGTCTTGCCAGGAAGCCTTCAGGGCTGCAGAGCTACCTGCAATTAGCCAGCTATGTCTGATTAAGTCTTGGAAGCCTGCATAGCTGCAGATGTAAGCCACATTCTCCACATGGATATAGTCCGTAATGAGGTAATAGTCTGATAGGCATATACCATAATCTACATCCAACTCTAAACTGATTGCAGACTTGGTCAGAAATGAGACTCCTTTATGGATTAAGACCCCCCTACTTCAGCATATAAGAGTCATCATTCATAATTCTCTTTTTGTCTTAACCATCAGGATATTTAGACCCTCAAGTGCTAAGGTGGTCGACTTCAGCGTGACAAGACACATTAAAATGCAAAAAAAATACAGAGGGATTTTGGTATGTTTTCTCTTCTTTTCTTGTATACAGAGCTGGTGAAGCCATTGGACCAGCTGTGAATAGAGGAACCATCTGCGTTGGTTCTGGTCCCTGTTTCTCTTCACTCGGGTCCTCTTGGTTCTCACCAGTTTGTCCTCTGCAGCTTTTGACTTAAGTCAGTTGCCAGGGTGCATGCTTTCCCTTGATTACTTACATAAGGTGAGACTGCAGACCAAACTCTTAGCTTCTGCAAACTGTGATTAAAAAATAAGATTTTAAATTCAGGCACCTAATGGAAAACATTTCTGAGAAAGCGTCATCCCAGGAAGGGTTGCACTGTGCTTCCACATGGCCCTGCCCATCTCAGTCTCCGAGAGCATCTATAGTCACTTTCTTCCTTCTGAGTCTGACGGCTGTGGGTTTACAGGTCCCTCTTCTCAGCAGTGAGAGAATCCCTTTGACTGGGATGTGATCTGAAAATGGATTCCTTCTTTGAGCAGAAACTCAGATGCTATTACATCGGCTGTAAAAATGATTAAATATGTTTCCCTCTTTCGCAAACGCTGTAGATGGTGTTTTATTGCTTAGCCAATCTGTGCCCACTGTGATGGGGTTTACAGTTTCCCCTCCCTGAGCCTCAGACTCTCCATCTATGAGGAACCAAATATAGGTTCTCTGGCTTCCGAGCTTCTCATTTCTAAAGGAATCAGGTATCCATGGAGAAGATTAATAATCAAAATAGACAATCATTCATTTCTCTCTGAACAATACAACAGGAAAAAAGGTTGTGTTAGGTACCATCTGAATTCTTATAACAAATTAGGAGGGCTAGTTGCAGAATAGAATTGGAAGGGAAGAAGCCAGCCCCGTAAACATTTTCTTGAGCGTTTGAATGTAAAGCTCATGGAACGACTGAGGTAATGCATGTTTCATACAAGGGAACATCAACTCTCGTGAGCAGTGGTGAATTTCTCCTAGAATTGGGTCCTGCTGGACTTCAGTGGAATGGAGGTGCTGTTCATATTTTTATGATAGAAGTGACTCAAGGCCAACCTCGTCCTACTGTGTGTGACCTCAGTCCCTAGCTAAGGAAGCTGAAGCTAAGTCCTAGCCCACTCTTTCATTTTGTGTTTTTCACAGCCCCCATGGCCATCTAAGATTATTTAGTCATTTTTCTTTCTCCCTTAACTTGATTCCCTGGGAGCAATAGGCTGAACGGTCTATCTGGAAGCCACATCCTTGGCTAGAGAAGAGCAGAACAGCTTGGTTTGCAGTCTTACCAACATTTTATCTAGTTAAGAAGCAAAGGTCCACAGAGAGTGAAGTAAATCAGAAAGAGAAAAACAAATATCATACATTAATGCGTGTATGTGGAATCTAGAAAAAACAGTATAGATTATCTTATTTGTAAAGCAGAAATACAGACACAGATATAGAGAGAAAAATGTATGGATACCAAGAGGGAGAAAGAGAAGGTGGGATAAATTAGGAGACACACTACTGTGTGTAGTACACACACTAGTATGTATAAAATAGATAAGTAAAGAGAACATACTGTATAGCACAGGGAACTCAAGTAAATTCTCCGTGGTGACCTACAGGGGGCAGAAATCTCCAAAAGAAGGGATGTATGCGTACATATCGCTGATTCACTGTGCTGCTCTGCAGAAACTACCGCGACATTGTAAAGCAACTATTGTTGTTCAGTCGCTCAGTCATGTTTGGCTCTTTGCGACCCCATGGACTGCAGCACACCAGGCTTCCCTGTCCTTCACCATCTCTGGGACTTTGCTCAAACTCATGTCCATTGAGTCGGTGATGCCATCCAACCATCTCACCCTTTGTTGTTCCCATCTCATCCTGCCTTCAATCTTTCTCAGCATCAGGGTCTTTTCTAATGAGTCAGCTCTTCGCGTCAGGTGGCCAAAGTATTGGAGTTTCAGCTTCAGTATCAGTCCTTCCAATGAATATTCAGGGTTGATTTCCTTTAGGATGGACTGGTTGGATCTCCTGGCAGTCCAAGGGACTCTCAAGAGTCTTCTCCAGCACCACAGTTCAAAAGCATCAATTTTTTGGCACTTAGCCTTTTTTTATTGTTCAGCTCTCACATCCATATATGATTATTGGACCTTTATAGGCAAAGTGACGTCTCTGGTTTTTAACATGCTGTCTAGGTTTTTCATAGGTTTTCTTCCAAAGAGCAAGCGTCTTTTAATTTCATGGCTGCAGTCACCATCCTCAGTGGTTTTGGAGCCCAAGAATTCCACAAATGGTTTTAGGAGCAATGGTTTAATTTCTTCAGTTCAAAATAGTGTGTGCATATTAACTATATTTTCTCTTTGACCCAATACTTATTTATGAAAACTTAAAAAAATTTTAAGTGGTTAAGAATATTTGTCTAGGTTTCTGTTAAACATCTTTTTGTATTACTATATTACAATTAAAGCAAGCAACCCATACAAATTATTGCATTAGTAAATTTTTTTTTTGATCTGTTATTTGGAAGAATTTTCTGTATGTTGTTGTTTAGTCACTAAGTCCTGTCCAATTCTTTCAGCCCTGTGGAATGCAGCACTCCAGGATTCCCCGTCCCTTACTATCTCCTGGAGCCCAAGAAAATGTAATTAATCTGTCTAAAGATAAAAATGTATGTATTATTCCAATCTAATTACATTAATTTTGTTTCCATTTTTCCATGTTTAATCTCTGAAACACTAAAATGACATGCTGCCATTCTGCTTTAATCTAATTCTTGAGTTCTAATAGTCTTTCGCTTTATATTTTGATGCTTTATTTCTTGGAACATAACGGCACTTTTTAATATTTTTTACCATAAATTTTGACTTGTCTAAAATTAACATTTATTTCGATTTTCTTTTGTTTATGTACAGTTGATAATTTCCCATCTGCTTAATTGTAATCATTCTATGTCACTTTCATCTTATATGTGTTTTTTTAATTGCTGAATACTGATTCTTTTTGCATCTGTCTCTGTTTTGTGTTTTGCCTTTTAACAGGGGCGCTTAAGTCAGTGAGGCTTATTATCATAGCCCTTAGTTTGACCTTATTCCTATTGTATTTTCTAATTTTTATATTTTCTTATATGTAAAATACTAATACAAATAATTTATAATGTTAATTGTGCCAGATGTTTTATGTATGATATTTTATTTAATTTGCAGCACAACTTTTTGAGTAGAAACTACTGACATGTTTGTTTTATAGATAAGACAACAGGAAATCAGAGGAGTTTAAGTCATTTGTAAGGTCATCCATCCAGAATATGCCAAAGTCAGAGTTTGCACCTAGGTCTGACCCTCCAGAGTTTAGATGTTTCACCACAACTATACACATGTCCTTCTAAATACATCTATTTAAAAAAAAATGATATCTGGTCTTGGTGTTTAGAGAAGAGAGACTGTTTTCAGCTCCCAATATTAGTACTATTTCCCGTTTTCTTCTATTGCTTTGTAGTTTTAGTTTAACTCTCTAATCCATCTGACAATTTTATTTTCAGGCTAAGGCAAAGATGTAAAATAATGATTTCAAAATGTATATCCAACGGTTTAAATATTTAATTTCATCCTCTGCTCATAGATACAAAATGCCATAAACGGAGATTCAGACGTCGGTGTGTTTCTGAACCCTTGCCCTGGTGTGCCTGCTTTGGGGCCGACGCTTCACCATCTTACACTCTGCTCTGATGTCTCTAGGGGTCCGGGTCCCCTCATTGTTCTTCATGTTCAAAAATGTTTTAGGCTGTACTTTCCAGTATTTGTTTTTGATGGCAGTAACATCAGCTGTCCGCTGTTTTAAGGGCAACAGCCAGGGGCAATTTTTAACTGGGTCTCGTTTTAAATCAGAAGTTATCCACAAACATCTTTACTAGGAATATAAAGCAATAATGAACCTATCCACAGAACAGAAAGAGACTCACATACATATGGAACGGACTGGTGGCTGCAAAGGGGGAGGGGAAGCGAGAAGGATGGACTGAAAGTTTGGGGTTAGGAGATGCAGACTCTTGTATTCAGATTGGATGAGCAACAAGGTCCTCGTGTGAAACACAGGGGACTACATTCAAGATCCTGGGTAAACCACCAGGATTTACTGGGTGAATCAGTACCTCTAGGATTTACTGTGTGAATCAGTACCTCCAGGATTTACTGGGTGAATCAGTACCTCCAGGATTTGCTGTGTGAATCAGTACCTCCAGGATTTACTCTGTGAATCAGTACCTCCAGGATTTGCTGGGTGAATCAGTACCACCAGGAGTTACGGGGTAAAATAATATAAAAAATAATATATATATGTGCATAACTGAGTCACTTTGCCGTGCGGCAGAAAATTATCACAACATTGTAAACTGACTATACTTCAATAAAAAAATTAAAACAAAAGCAAAGCAACAAACCAAAATGTGAGACACAGCTATCTCTTGGTGGTGATAAGATAGGTGGTTTCAATTTTATTTTATTATTATTGTAGCAATAATAATTATTATTACTGCTTATCAGTACTTTCTAAAATTTTCTACAAGGACCAAGCTAATAAAATAATAGAAATATATTTAAAACATTCCTTGAGCAACCTTGCTGGAGAGAAAAAACAATTCATCTGGATCTTTAAAAGTGATGTCCACTTTGTGCACCTCTTTGAAAGAAAGGAGAGAATAAAGAATGCTTGGGCTTAGCCACTATTGAGATTAAATTTGCTAGCAGAGAGAATTTTCTGACTTTTAAAAGGTACTGTGTCCTTCTGTTCAAAGATACAGACTGAGGGGCTTCTGTGATGGCTCAGTGGTAAAGAATCCTCTTGCCAGCGCAGGAGACAGGGGTTCGATCCCCGGTCCAGGAAGATCCCACGCGCCATGGAGCAGCGAAGCCCGTGTGCCCCAACTACTGACCTCGTGTGCCGCGACTGCTGAGCCCACGCGACTCAACTGCTGAGCTTGCGCTCTAGAGCCCTGGAGCCACAGCTGCCGAAGCCCAAGCTCCACGGAGCCCAGGCTCTGCAAGGAGAGAAGCCCCCGGGATGAGAAGCACCTTCACCACAACTAGAGAGTAGCCTTCGCTCACTGCAAGTAGAGAAAAGCCCATGAACAGCAGTGAAGACCCAGCGCAGCCAAAAATAAAAAATATAAAATAAAATTATATAAAAACCTGCCACCTGGGGATTCTGTACCCTCATTTTCTGAGTTCTGCCGTGACAGGTAAGCCACACTGACCCTCCTGGGTGGCGGCAGAAAGGTGGACCCAGTGGCAGACTTACACAAATGTCCACCCGGGAGATTTCTCCCCTCACTCCGGACAACGGCTTCCACTTCTGAATTTTTGTCAAGAATCTCCCAAGATGCCCCTGGCAAAGGCGAACTCCCCAGACCCAGCTGCAGAGGTAACTGAACGGGTGTGAAAAGCAGCTTCAGATCTTTCATCTAACTGCTCTCTTGCCTTGAGGGAAACCACGGGTGAGTCCTTAAGACAGGCTAGGTTGGCCTCATTTACACAGAAAGGGAGGCTTTCCTTGTGCCAAATAGGATAATTCTTGGCCTGCCTGCTGTACCTTCCTGATGTCATTTGTCTGAATGCTTTCTAACTGGCCAAATTCAACCTAGAGTCTGCCATGGAGTGAAGTAAGTGAGAAAGAGAGAAACAAATATTGACTATTAATGCATACATATGGAATCTAGAAAAATGGTACTGATGAACCTATATTCAGGGCAGGAATAGAGACACAGACCTGGAGAATGGACTTGTGGAAGGAGAGGGTGGGGTGAATTGGGAGGGTAGCAATGACATATATACACTGTCATGTTGAATTAGATGTCAGTGGGAGGCTGCTATATAAGAGGGAGCTCAGCTCAGTACCATGATATCCCGGGGGGGAGGGAGGCTCAGAAGGCTCAAGAGGGCATCTGTAAACATACAGCGGGTTCACTCTGCTATAGAGCAGAGACTAACACAACGCTGTAAAGCAATTATACTCCAGGAAAAATAATAGTGTGTGGTGGATTTTTGCGAACCAGGGGAGTTCTTCTGCAACTGAAGGAGGAGGGATGGTTTGAGAGGCAGCTGTGTTCCTGGCTTGCACGGCCAAGACTCTGGTTCCTGGGGAATTCTTTTGCATCTCAAAGTCTCTGATTGATTGCTCCTCTTAGAAATCTTACACATTGCACTTATCTTGGTCTTATTTAGAATAAAAGTTCCGGGAGTTTCCTGGTGGCCTAGTGGTTGAGATTCTGGGCTTTCACTGCCATGGCCGTGGTTCAATTTCTGGTTGGAGAACTGAGATCCTGCAAGCAGGCATGCCCTCCACCCCCCAAAAAAATAAAGTTCAAGCCAAGGACATAGGAGAGAAAACACAGGCTGGAAGTCCGTCACCTTGAGGGCTGGATCTTGGAGCTGTTGCTTTTTAGCTGGAGTTCTTTGGGCATCTTCCTTCAAGTTTCTTCACTTCAGTTTTCTTACCTGTAAAATGATAACTTTAAGGGCTCCCCACCCAGGGTGGGTGTATTAGAATCAATACATGCAAAGTGCCTGGAATGAAAAAGATGCTCAATAAGTAGCAACGGCTGTGATTTTGCATACGTCTGTTTAGTTACAGGTGTGGGCGGGTTTGCCTGGGATGGAGGAGTTTCCCAGGAAGAGGGATGTTCAGTGTTACAACTGGGGTGGATCCAGGAAAGTGGAGTTAGTCACTCTCTTGTGGGAAACAATCATGATGAATTTTGCGTCAGGCATTGCTAATACAGTTCATGTCAATCTTTCCCCGAGTGAGGGCTCCTCAGAAGCTTTCCCAACACAAGGTCCAAGTTGCCATGATCAACAAATAGGGTTCGATCCCTTAGACAGTGCCTAAGTTTTCCAAAATTCCCCTTCTTTACCTTGGACTGCAAGGAGATCAAACCCATCAATCCTAGAGATCAGTCCCGGATATTCACTGGAAGGACTGATGCTGAAGCTGAAGATCTAATACTCTGGCCACCTGATGCAAAGAGGCGACTCATTGGAAAAGACCCTGATGCTGGGAAAGATTGAGGGCAGGAGGAGAAGGGGACGACAGAGGATGAGATGGCTGGATGGCATCACCGACTCAGTGGACATGGGTTTGAGCAAACTCCAGGAGATAGTGGAGGACAGAAGATCCTGTTGTGCTGTAGTCCAATGGGTCACAAAGACTTGGTCAGACATGACTAAGCGACTGAAAAACAATAATAACCAAACGTAAGTTTTTATTTTTAAAATTTCATTTCTGTGACAGTTGACTTCATCTAGGTCTCAGGAGTTCTATCAATTTCACACTCATTTGTAAATTTTTAGTTTTCACTTCAAGCAGGAACACTTTCATTAGAACATAACAGAAGAATTTGCAACCCTCCCCGCAAAGGTGAACTTAACTCTCTGAACAAGTTAAGAATGAAAAAGGAGAGAATGACTTATCTCTGGAAAAGGGCTCAAGATACAGCATGTCAGCTCTGAAAGAGATACAAACAAGAACTCCCTCCCAAGCAGGTTTCCCTAACTCAAGAAGAAACACAGTCAGCTCTGAATAGCCAGGATTTCCTTTTCTGCAAATTCAACGAATTGCAGGTCAAAAATATTTGGGAAAAAAGTTCCAGAATGTTCCAAAAGGCAAAACTTGAATTTGCCCACTGGCAACAATTTAACATAGCATTTACATTGTATTGGGTTTTGTAAGTAATCTAGAAATGCTTTAAAGTATATAGGAGGATGTGTGAAGATCATATGAAAATATCACGCTGTTTAATGTAAGGGGCTTGAACATCCAGGATTTTGGTAAGGGAAGGTTGAGGGGGTAGGGGTGGGAGGTTAAAGCAGAACAGGGGCAAGTTCTGGGACCAATCACCTACAGATGATGAGGGGTGACTATATTTTATGGAGATTCACTGAAGGCCATTGGAAAACAAGAAAATATTTCTTTCTCCAAGGTTGGTAATGTTCTGGAATGAATAGGAACTGAAAATAAAACAGGAATGGGCAAGGCCATAGCCACCGCTTCACCAGTTTCCTTAATTTATAGTTTTAATTATCTTTCCCTGACTCTCCTATTAGCTCAATGGCTTCAAGTGCAAAAACACACCTTTATATACACACCAGCAGTGCTGATGCGGTAGGTTTTGTTTAAAAGCAAAGTCCCCAGCATTCCCGATGGTTAGAGGCACTGTGCTGACAGCAGTGATGGATCAAAGGAGGTGAAGCCTGAGAGCAGTTTCAGAGCAGCTACCAGACACTCAGATGTGCACGCGTGCATCAAAGCGTCACCCCTCTAGGTGGAGAGGAGACACTGCCACCAACACAGAGTCACGGCACTTGTGTCTCCCCGGGGATTTCCTGCGGCTCACCAGAGAAAGAACAGACCTTGGGCAAGTGATTCGACCTCTCTGAACTTGTACAACACGCCTGCATCCCTGCTTATGAGATGCAGGGCACAACACAGGAGAGGGGAGTGAACGTGAGTGCCATTCTTATAACCTACTGGAGTTTTATTCCTGATGCTTCATGGATACTGTATGTATACTCAGACTCACACGGTTGGCATTTTATGGACTTGTCTTCTATCCCAACTGTAAGCACCTTGAAGGTAGGACCAGGTGAAGGAATCCCTTATAATGCCCAGCATCATACTGGGCAAATAGCCAGTAAGTGAATTTCAATTTAATACACGCTCATCAACATTCAACCAGCTTATTATTCATGATTATGGAATTCTAATGGGATGTAGAAAGGGAGATGATCAGTCATAAATAATTGGCTTAATACATTATGGTATATTCCATTAGTGGATCATTATATCGAAATTAAAATCATGTTCTTAAAGAATAGTTAATGAGGTAGCTCATGATATAATATTATATGAAAAGGGCGGGATAGGTAATTATCTATTCTGTATATTACCAACATTGTAATGTAGATGAACCTAGGGAAAAAAAAAAGATGGATTTGCATCAGAATACTAGCAATGGTTATATATCAAGGTAGGGGGATTATTCTATTTTCTTCTTGTCCCCATTTTCTCAAATGGTCTACATGAGCATATGTTGCTTAACCATCAAAAAAAAATCCTAGTAATTTTTTATGGCAGATGGAGGGGGTATCCCACTATACAATGAATTTCTCAAGGAGGCTGCCAATCCTGTGTAAGAGAAGTTGACCTTGTTGGCCTGGCTCTCATGGTGCCCATCCCCAAGTTGTATCAGTGTGAGTTGTGTTTTCCTGCTGCACTAAATGTTCTCCTCAAAGTAAAAAGGAGACGGAGAAAGAGAGAGGATTTCCCAAAGGGACTGGGCCACTTATTTATAAATCCCTTGTCAGATGTCCCTGAGATTTCATAGCCCTCAAAGGATTTGCTTTGTTTAATTATCAGGTGAGTGACATTTTGTGGCTTCTGGTCAAACTTTCTGACACCCCTTGAAACACAAAGTCAGTGGCAGAAGATGGGTGCCAGGACCCCTCTCCGAGGCTAGAGAATACCTCCAAAGCCCGAGTTATGGACTCTACACTTGACGATAAGTCTAACAGAGTGGGTCAGAGTCAAGGTGACATGATGGTGTCCTTTTTGAGCTCTGTGATCTTGGGGAAACTGTTAAAGTGCTGTACACTCCATCTCCAAAATAGGGGGAAAATAACATCTCACCCCCAGAGATATTGCAAAGATGCAATGAGATCATGCTTATCTCATTTCTAACCTAATCCACAGAAGGTCAAACTACTACTGTGGTTCCTAAACCAGCCTGATTTGGTGACAGGAGCCCAGGCTTTGACCCCCGAGGACCCAGCTTCAAAGACTATCTTACCATTTATGATCTGTGCCATCAACAGTGTTAACTAAACTGCTCGGGCATCAGTCTTTGCATCTGTAAAATGGGCCCCTAATACCAACTTCCAAATGAGGATTTAAGGAGTAGAGAGAATGGGGAAAACAGGTAGAGCCGCTAATGACTAAAGCTGGGCAGGTAGAGTGAGTCAGAATAATGGTGTGAGGGCGACAGGCTGGAGCATCTAAGAAGGGCATCCGTGACCGGACACTGGCCGCGTGTTGCCATCCAGGAATTCAGAAGTGTGAGTCTATGGTTGTTAGATCCGGTTGGTTAAGAGAAGCAAGAAATTTTAATTTTTATCATTATATATTAGCACATATACGTGGAATCTAGAAAAATGGTACTGATGAGCTTACGTACAGGGCAGGAAAAGAGATGCAGACCTGGAGAATGGATTTGGGGGCATAAGAAGGGGAGAGGGTGGGATGAACTGAGAGTAGCGTTGACATATACACAGTGCATATGTGTGCATGCTCAGTCACTCAGTCATTCCAGCTCTTCTCTTTGTGATCCCACAGACTGCAGCCTGCCAGTCTCCTCTGTTCATGGAATTTTCCAGGCAAGAATATTGGAGTGGGTTGCTGTTTCCTACTCCACATATATACACTACCATATGTAAAATGGGGCTTCCCTGGTGGCTCAGACAGGAAAAGAATCTGCCTGCAATGTGGGAGACCTGGGTTTGACCCCTGTGTCAGGAAGATCCCCTGGAGAAGGAAAGGGCCACCCACTCCAGTGTTCTTGCCTGGGAGATCACATGGACAGAGGAGCCTAACAGGCTACAGTCCACGGGGTCTCAAAGAGTCAGACAGGTCTGAGGGACTAATACTGTATATAAAACAGACAGCTAGTGGGAAGCTGCTACGCAGCACAGGGCGCTCAGCCTGGTGTTCTGGGATGACCTAGAGAGCAGGGGAGAGGAGGGTGGGAGGTGGGAGGTCCATAGGGCAGGGGGGATACATACACATTTGGCTGAGTCACACTGTTGTGCGACAGAAACAGTATTATAAAGCAATTATCTTCCAGTTAAAAAAATAAAATATTAGAAGCTAAAACATTTTAATTTTTATTGAAAACTCATCAGGTTTTTTCCTTTATTTATTTTTAACTGAAGGATAATTACAATATTGTGTTGGTTTCTGCCACACATCCACATGAATCAGCAATGTCCGTATATCTGTGCCCTCCCTCTTGAACCTCCCTCCCTCTTCCCACCCCATCCCACCCCTCTAGGTTGTCACAGAGCCCCAGTTTGCATCCGTTGGCCAATGGACTCAGCGTGAGCAAGTGTGTGTCTGTGAGATTTGGCTTGTCTTTTTTCACTTCTTTCAGAATCTGCCAAGAAAAGTGTGTGCTCTGAAGACTGCCTGTCCTAGATAGAGACCTGAGGGGCAAACGGGAGGGAGAGTTGCTCCAGGTGATCCACAGTCCCATCAGGGAGAAAAATAAAATATTTCTGGTCATCAGCTGCTGAGATTTGGAGGTTGTTGCAGAGCAAAACCCCACTATGCGCCACCACTGTGTTTCCACCATCGTGAGACCGCTCAGGCAAAGGATCTAGCAAGTGGCTGACACGTAGTGTGTACTTGAGAAATGCTTGCCCTTGGAATTATTCTGGGCCTGATAAATCTCCTGGGCCTAACAAATCATTTACGTTAGGTGTAAGCCAGTGTTTTGTAAAATGTTTTGTGCCGACTTGACCTCTGAGAAACTTGAACAAGCCCATCTCCAGTACCTCTCATCTCTTACGTACCCACGAGGGTAAAAGTCACTTTACGTTGTGCCATAGAATGACAGATTGCAACATAAAGGGAAAATGCATGGTAAGCAGTGGTTTCATGATCTCTTGCTTGGGAATTTTTAACTTGTTTATTTCGATACATATGATAGAGTTTAGATATTAAGGATTCAGATGGAAATGATTAAACCACTCAGTCCTAGAAAAGTCTAGCAGGACGGTGAAAGGTACTTAACAACAGAAACAAAAAGTTTTCAGGACAGAGCCAAGGCACAAGCAAGAACCAAGTGCTCATGAATCCCAGAGGGGACAACGGACGCTGACCAGAGTTGGGGAGTCATCTCAGGGGCCAGGAGAAGCAAATTGGGCCTTTAAGAGAGAATAGCTTTGGGGACTGCCCTGGCGGTTCAGTAGTTAAGAACCCACCTGTCAAGGCAGAGAACATGGGTTCGATCCCTGATTTGAGAAGACCTCACATGCCAGGGAGCAACTAAGCCCAAGTGCCTCAATTACTGAGCCTGCACGCCAAGAGCCACACTCGGGAACAAGAGAAACCACTACAGTGAAAAGCCCACCCACTATGACAAAGGCCAGTGCAGCCAAAAATAATTGATTAATTAAAACAAAAAAGGAAAAATAGAATATAATTGTTTTAAAAAAAAACAAAAAAGGATGGGGTAGGTCTGGTTATGTAAAAAGGTGGGGGTGGCATGCTAAGTGGGAGAAACACATGCAAAGACGTGTCTGACGTGAGCACTTAGTGTATTCAGACAACAAAAGGAAGTGTAGGTAGATGATGGTCAGGCACCAGTGGGAAGGGGCTAAGGACACAATGTCAGGAAAGCAAGGACCAGCCTGCGAACTGTGTTGGATGCTATAGAGGTTTGTTTCCAAACATGGCTGCCTGCAGTTTCCCCCCTTGTTGGAGGCACCTTGCTACTTACCCATCACAGAGGGAAGTCTGGGTCTCTGCACATTGCATCTGGCCTGCCTTGATGGACAGCGCAGAAAAGTGGTGGCGTTTCAGTTCTAGGCACTGGCAGTTTGCTTCTCCTCCCCTGGGAACCCAACCTTCTCTCTGTGAAAGCCCCGTGGAGAGGCTGTACAGGAAGGCACTCCATTCAACAGCCCTAAATCCCACCCCAATTGCCAGCTATGTGCCTGCACCATCTTGAATGTGCAGCCTAACCAAACCTCTGATGACACCATTTCCAACCAACGTCTGTGCCCCTAGGTGAAGACCACCTGACCATTGAGCTCTCAGAAGGTTAACTGGTAATAATAAATTGTCTCTTGAGTCTCCGGGTTTGGGGTCAATCAGCTGTGTAGCAATAGATAAGTGGAACAGATGTCAAACAAATTGTCCCAGAAATCATCTGTGATGACTGTAGGTTGGTGACTTTAAAGAACTGATAAAAGGAAACCTGAGATGATGAGGTGGGCGGAGGATAAGCTAGCAGTTCTCTTACACTAGTGGGGAAGTTTCAATTACAGTAGCTGTTTCCCTCAATTTCCTTTAGCTCTATTGCTGCTCCTCTGCATTTTCCTCCCAATGCTAATGTTGTAAGGAAACAATGTGATGTTCTAGAGAGAACTACAAACCCTAGAGGCTTTGTAGTCAAGGGAGATGCAGAAACAAATTCCACCGATGTCACCCATGAGCTCTGAAATGGAGCAAGTCACTTACTGAAGCAGATGGTTGCTGCCCTTTCTGGGACTAGCCTACCCATGCTGAGATGCTAAGACTGTGGCCTTCCAGTTAATCTCTCCTCTGCAGGACAGCCCTTGGCTGACGGGGGCCCATCTTATTCTGAAGTTGCCTCCCACACACCCTGGGGGTGGCCCCAGCCAATGACTGACCGGTACAAGTGTACAGAAATCTGGCTGCTGAGTTGCAAGTGTTAGATAAGTCTGTGCCCCAAGCCCTCCCCTGCCCCATGGACCAGGCTCAGCAAGCCGGCTTTCTGAGTTCGCAGCTTTCCTAGCTCTTTCCTCTTTCCCATCTTCCCCCCTCCAATCCCTTAGAGATTTTTTTTTTTAACCGTGAAGATCCCCTCAGTAACTCTGTGCCCCAAATTCTGGTCTAGGGTTCTGCTTCTGGAAATCTCAACCTAAGAGACACACTCTCCCTTCTCTTCTCTTTTTCAAGCCCCTCTTTTCCAGAACTGGCTGAGATGATCTATTACTATGGCTTGGCACTTTATATACACCCAGTTAATGCTAACAGATTTCTTCTCTCATCTTTCTCACTAGAACAGAGTAGACAAATGCGACGAAAGTTCTTGAGAGCCAAAGTCCTCAAATGAGTTTTCCATAATATTTGTATAATAAGCTTTTTAGAAAAATAGGCAAGTGGGAGCACTGGTTTATAAAAAATGGGGAGATGGAGGCCTACTTGGTGGAGCTGTGAGGATTACCTGAAATAAAGGCTCCTCTGTCCATGGGATTTCCCAGGCAAGAATAGTGGAGTGGGTTGTCATTCCCTTCTCCAGGGGATCTTCCCTTCCCAGGGGTAGAATCTGGGTATCCTGCATTACAGACAGATCCTTCACTGTCTGAGCTCTCAGGGAAGCCTGAAGTCATGTCGATGGACCTTAAATTGAGACGTTTGGTACAGAGTAAGCACTCAGTGAGTGGAAGCTGCTGCCCTTGTATTGACCAGCCATAGGGAGCCAGGTCAATGCTTGTTTCCCAGTCCCTGTGTCTGCGGCCAGCAGAGTGGCCAGCACAGAGAAGGCACCTCTGTTTTTGCCCAAGTAAACTGCAGTAAGTGTGGAAGAAACTGTACTTTATAAGGATGAGCGGTTTTCACAGTCCTACTCCATGTGGGATTTGGGTCATAAATCCATGCTCAGTACTTCTCATCATCGTGGGCAGATTTCTCTGCCAGCATCACAGATACGCAGACTCCTTTGCTTTGGTCGTTAACACAGTTTATTATTGGCACACTTATCAGTAAAGCATACATAAAATACAGCTGTTTTATAACACACGAGCCACTGTGTCTTTACATGTATAGAGGAACATATTAATATGCAAATGGAAAAATTAGTTCTTTTATAAAGTTTCACATAAATACACTGGAATTGCCCCCAAAGAAAAGTCCCCATAAAAGAACCAGGTGAGGGCTTTACAAAATATTATACAGGAAATATACTATGAAGAGAAACAACAGTCAACTCAGATACAATAAAAAAAAGAAGAAACCCAAAAGTTTCAGATTTATTAAACTGCCCACAAAATTAATGGATTACACGGCTTGAAATATTTGGATCAACAGCAATTTTACAAACGAATACATTCTCAAGGGGCCAGGTGCCTTTCTTTACATAAACATCTGTCTTGGTGTCTCTGGTGACAAAAAGACATTTCTTGTTTCTGCACTCGGGCTCGACTGAACCAACTCGGGCTCGAGGACCAATTGACATTAGCTTGGCCATAAATTACCCTGCTGGGCCCTCTTCGCTGTTACCCAAAGAAAGAAAAGGTGAAGGAGAAAAAAACAAATAATAAAGGTACGTTTAAATTACTTTCCAAAAGCTGATTTTTTTTCCTTTTCTTTTTTTACTGAAACAAGAAACTCTCAGATGCAAGTCAAAAAGCAGAAAATATTTTACAATATTAAAAAGTCATCTGTAGTTGGATTCGGCATAGAATGGGACCTGAGCACTGAGGGTTTACTGACAACGTGGCCTTCGTTGGATGGCTGGATGCGGGGCTGGTGAAAGGAAATTAACAAACAAGGTTCAAACTGAGCCAGGAGAAGCGATAGCATTTGCTCTTGTTTTAATTATGATCAGTGCCAGTATCTGCGTTACCTGCGAAGGCCTCCAGGAGGGGTCATGGACGTTTATTTGGAATGGTCCTCTCAATGTAAGGAAAAAAAAAAAAGGAAGAAAGAGACTCAGATCATTGTGGTTCAGAGATCGGCATTTGCGTGGCAAAGGTTTAACGTCTGCTCCTTCCTCTCCTGTAAGTAGGGATCTGAAAGAGTGAGCGTGACCCACGGGGGCTATGGACAGTGGATTCTGGAGCCGGTCACTCTTACTGGGAAGCCTGGGGCGGGGGGTTCTCTGATTTGGTCTCTTGAGTGGCCGGAGGTTTACTGCTCCATGGGCTGCTGTTCCCCAGGGCGGGTGAACTGGTGAAGTCTTCCTCGTCGTCCATGCCGTTGGCCGCATCATACTGCGTGTTTTCTAATCTAGTGATTAGCCTTTCGTCCTCGTCCCCAAACTCACCTCCCATCAGAGTTGGCTCTCCTACCACCATCACATCCTGTGAACAGCAGCTGACATTATTACAGGGAACCTTGGAAGAGAGAAGCCCACTTAAAACACTCGCGGGAGGAGGCGCAGGGGGACCCGGGTCGGACACACCGCGTCCTCTGACAGTGGGGCCGAGTCTCAGTGGCGGGGGCCAAGGCGCACATTGGATTTCTACAGGAAATAAACCTCGCCTCCTGACGGGGACCAACCACGCGAGTTTATGTCCTTAGTGTGCGGCCTGACACCGGAGAACGAGCAATGCTAGCAATCTGCAGAAATAAAAAAATGGATTTTTCAAAATGAAGAAAATCCACGCTTTCGACTCGCCGACACTGGGGACTCTTGAGAGGGCAGTGGGCGCTCCGCGAGGCCTCGGAAGTGCCGCCGCTCTCACTGAGGGCCTCGGGCGGCTTGCAAACGACTGAGAAAGCGGCCGACGCCGGGGGGACGCGGTTCTGCCGCGTTCGCGCAACTCATTCCAGACGGCGCTTTCTCTGTCCCAAGGACCGTATGTGTCTTAACTGAAGACAGATCTCTCTTCTTTCCTACTCAGCCTGGCCCTCTCATGCAGCCAACATCCTTGACATTCTGCTACTTAATCATGGCAATTAATTTAGGGAAAGTTTTCGGTAAAAACAATGTTCACACTGATTTGACAATTTGCATAGCTAATTAAGTCATTAGCAAAAACCTGCTGATTGCCAACAAGCCCTGAATTTACCATCTGTTATTCCGTGGTGCCTGTCACCTATCCCCACACAGGCAACCCCACCACCAATCTGGGCGGTAAAGAGAACCGGTCTGTCCAGCTGGTGCCATTAAAGGAAGACGAAGAGAGCTAATGATAATTACATCGATGAAGCTGGTCGTCATCGGAGACGGAACTGTGCAGGAAGAATCCATCTAATCACTTCTTTAAGTACAGACTGTCCTTCCATGCAAACAAGGAAGGCACCTCCTAGAGCTGGGAGCTTGGCAGAGGCCACCGCCGCAGGGGCTCAAGGACAGGGGAGAGGAAAGCCTGCCCAAGGCGCGGCTCCGCCCTCCGTGTTCCAAGGGGGCCTGTGGGCCCGATGGCTGACCTGGGCACGGCACGGGGCGTCCGTCAGGTGGGTCCTGCTCTGCCAGCTCTGAGCAACCATCTACTTAAGAGTGCCCGACTGCCCTCGGCCTCGGCTGAAGCTGAAACATCAGGGCCAGCCAGATGCTTTTGGAGATGTAAGTGCGCATTTGCTGACATGGATGTGAATTTGCCTTGATAACTGGGCAAACGTTCTTTCCACGGGGGCAACAGAGGCTGCCTGGGGCAGTCTATGAGTGGACCACGGCCTGTGGTCAGGAGGAAGGTCCAGCGGTCCCTCCAGGGCCCTTCTTGAATTTTGAAGGTGCCCGTGAACTAATCCCTTTGTGACCACCTGGTTTGTTTTGGAATGGAAAACCTTCTTTGCCGGATAGATCGATTCCCCTCGAATTAGAGGGAAGATAATCAATAGGTTTCACACTGTGCTTTCAGACTAATCAATCACTCTTGTGAAATGATAACAAGGATGTTAAAGAGAAATGTCCCAGATGAAGTAAATGGCTCAAAGGTGACCTGAGTAGACTCAGCCATCGAGGTGCGGCAGGGTATTCAATTGTGAGTCTCACAAGAACGTCCTTATGATGCCAACAAGAGCTAGACGTGACACTGACTTATAAGAGATCACAAGCACTCTTGAAATGAGATGCAAAATAGACACAGCCTTTGAGTGTCAAGAAAGACGACAGGACGTTAGATGGAACGGGGCTTCCACCTGATCCCTTGGGGTGTTGGGGACACAAAAGTTGCCCCTTCATTGCAGGCCATCGGGAGACTGTGCTTACGGTCAGGAGAAAAGGCAGGAGGCAAGACCAGGTTAAGATGCGGCAGAGCGCCACACGAGAGCGAATTCTGTCTTGTGACTTGGGTGCAGCACCCTTTGAAGAGTTGGGAAAACACAGGTGTTAGGTGTCACAGGGCAGGAGAAGAATGTTAGAACCGACATGTGGGTCTGCATTTGTACTGTGAGTTCAGGGTCAGCCAGAGAGGCTGAGGGAATGGGAGGAAGTAAGCATAATTCAGAAACAGGAGAAGCTGGCTTAAAAGTGATATTAGCAAAGAACACTGGCATCCCAACACTCCAGATGCCTTCACAGTATCAGCAAACAACAGCCATTCCAGAAAGGTTCTATGAAAATAGTGATTTGAATCTCTTCAAATGGGGTTCATACAGCCTTCTAGTATGTTTGGTATATCTTTGTTCCAGGAACAACTGGAAAAGATGCCCAGGCATATATATTTTTGAGCATCTGAAATTTCAGAGAGATGCCACGTTTGTCTTACTGATTATAAAACAGATCCTTAGCCAGATGCATAATCGTGGGTGTACCTACATGTGTGTGTGTGTACACGTGTGTGCATATGTGAGTGATGAATAGATGGCAAGTTATAATAAAACAGACATGTGCTAAGGACTTCGTATGCACCCAGAGGCTTGAGGACAGTCACACAGTTATGCACGGGACTCTCGCTGGCTCTGCTAAACCTCCATGCTAGGACATGGGTTCTTCACTCAGGTGGGCTTGACTTGCTATCTTCACAAAATGAGTGGAGACATAAGGCACATTTTGCGTGCGTGCTCAATCACTTCACTTATGTCTTATTCTTTGCGACTCCATGGAATGCAGCCCGCCAGGCTCCTCTGTCCATGGGATTCTCCAGGCAAGAATACTGGAGTGGACTGTCATTTCCAGAATTCTCCAGGGGATCGTCCCAACCCAGGGATAGAACCCTCATCTCTTTGTCTCCTACATTATCAGCTGAGTTCTTTACCACTAGCACCACCTGGGAAGCCCAAGGCACATTTGGGGCTCCTTCTAACTGGGTATTGGCATCGTTTTCCCCACACTCCCACATCTTTAAAAATCCTCACCCCCCCAACCGCATCATTCAACATCCGCAGTGAGAGCTGCATTTCCTGCCCTGTCTTCTGGGGATCCCCCCAAAAAACAGGAGGCAATATTGGTCCAGCTGAGAGTAACCCATGTGGTCTCAACTCCCTGCGAGGCAGAACCCTCTGCTCCTTGCTGGAGACCCTGGGATGCCACCAGCTGGTGCCCCTGTTACATCTTCTCACTAAGCCCCCCAGCGAGGACCACCAACCTCTGAGCAGGACTGGGAGGGACTCCTTTTAGGGCTCCTCCACGCTTCTCCTTATACTGGCCAGCAGGGGTCACTGCTGCGGACTGACACAGGTGTCCATCCCGCCCAGGGCTGAGGCTGCGGTTCGGGGTCGCTCCTAGCCGCTGCTCATGGAGTGAGAAGCAGAAGCCTAGGATTAAACCCGAGTCCTTGCCGGACACACACGTTGCCGTCCGGCCGCTGGGCGGGCCACAGCCGTGGCCGCGGTAACACACACCCCTGTCCGTGCCTTCAGACAGGGCAGCTGAGGCCAGCAAGTGGCATTTCTAGTTAAACAGGAGCAGGGTGTGGGTGTGAAGGGCTGGAAGGCGTGACCCTTACAAGCCAGTAGGTGCTTACCTTCTGACATGCAACAGGGCTGGAAGGCGTGACCCTTACAAGCCAGTAGGTGCTTACCTTCTGACATGCAACCAGCCGGGGGACCTACAGGAATGGACATGTTTGCCTAACCTGGATGACTCCCCTGATTCTCTTGGCCATTTCTAAGTTTCACTTAATGAGCATCTCCTTCATTGCATGGTAAGGATACTACTAACATTCTTCCTGCACTTTCTAATGGTGCCTTGCTCTTGTCCAAAGGGTCTCAACTCATTAAAAACCGTCTCAGTCCTCTTGCCTGGAAAATCCCATGGGTGGAGGAGACTGGTGGGCTGCGGTCCATGGGGTCGCTAAGAGTCGGACACGACTGAGCGACTTCACTTTCACTTTTCACTTTCATGCATCGGAGAAGGAAATGGCAACCCGCTCCAGTGTTCTTGCCTGGAGAATCCAAGGGAGGGGGGAGCCTGGTGGGCTGCTGTCTATGGGGTCACACAGACTCAGACACGACTGAGGCGACTTAGCAGCAGCAGCAACATAGGTATCTTCCAGCAAAATGCAATGGTTGGTTGGGAGGACAAGAATGTAACGGAGTAGAAAAGGTTAGGTGCTCTTTAAAAAAATTGCAGTGCTTCTGAGTAGGCCCAGGTATGCTAAAATACACGGACAGGTAGCTGCTATTCTGTGCTCATGGCAGACATCACTAATGGATGGCCTACCATGCCCAGTTCAGGCTTACAAGCTTTCTGGACACCCTACCCTGAGAGTTGACCCCAGGAGACTGAGTTGGCAGGGAAGAAGAAACCTCTTCATCATCCCTCCTTTAAATAGTGAGCTCTTAAAAAAAAAAAAATAGTGAGCTCTTCAATGACAGAACTTGGGCATCTTTTGGCCTTTTAAAAAAAATTATTTTAAATCTTGGGATTTCCAACACCTGGTATGGTGCAGGGCACACAATAGGAGCTCAGAAAATGCTTGATGAACTGCTCTCAATTCTTGCAGCCCCTGTGCCTCTAAGTAGCTGCATCAGAGTTCCAGAAACCTCTGGAATGTACTTTCAATCGTTTGTGGAAACTAACAACCTTTAGTTTCTAAAACTCTCGGATTAAATGAATAAATAGGCTACTTGTGTATGCTTTGGGGGCTGATTTATTTACACCTGGCCATTTTTTTTTTTCTACGCATTTTCCATTTAACCAGCTGTGGGTCTAACTTACTGGCACCTTAATAAGAAGACTGCTTTTCTCCTTTCATTTCCACCCCCCTCACTCTTCAGGGATGATGGCCCAGTTCAAAAAATAGAGGTGACTCTGGTACTATCTAAAGAGTGAAATTCTTAACGCTCTTGAAATTAAAATGACACCTACCCCACAGGCTGGCCACTCTCTTGTGAACCTTTCTTTTTAATGTACTGGGGAATGATGACCATACCCTCTGTCTATGGAGGACAGGAGGAGGGGCCAGGTAGTTCTCAGATGCGCTGATGGGGTTGGGTTTAGCCGAAGAGAACTGACCAATGGGATGTGGGGGCAAGTGGGTGGGTGGGGGACAGATTTGAAAGCCACATTTAGAGGTAAGCAGAGAACCTTCTGGAAAGGAGGGCCCACTCTCACATGGACAGGAGAGAGAGCAGGATCAAACCTGAAGGAGGAGGGTCACAGCCCAAGAGGGGAGACGAGCGAGAAAGAGGGGAGGTAAAACTGCACTGGAAGAGGAGGGCAGCTCCGAGAAAGGGCACACTCTCAAAGACACAGGGCCCGCAGGGCACCTCTGAGGCACCACGAGAATCCCCGGGACGGAGGCAAGGGCCGTCCAAAGCCTGGTGAGGTGGTGTACCAAGGGTTGCAGAGACGGAAAACCCGCAGGTCACTGAAGAGGCAAGACGTGCTTCAAGGATCGTGGGAATTATCAATAAAAGCGGTAAGGGGTCTAATTCCAGGATGAGGAATTCAGAGTCCAGAAGAAATCAGGAGGAAGGGACAGGATTGCAGAAGAGATCAAGAGGAGAGGAAGGAAGTTCCTGTCTGGGGACACCCTCGGCTATCAGTCTCAGAGTTCAAAGAAGCCCCTTTCTGGGCGGCCCATTTCCTTCATCAAGACCCAGAACTGAAAGAAAAGGGTCAAGAGGTCAAGAGAGTTGAGCCCAAACCTGGAGCTGAAACTCCCCCTAAGCTAGTGAAACAGGGGAAGCAAAATCCACTGAGCTGCCCTGGCCTTGAGTTAATTACCTGAGTCTTAAGATAAGAGGAGATGCCCATGTCTGGGGCGGGGAGGGGTTGGGGACAGCCAAATGACAATCTGGAGTCTGAGTGCCGGGAGCTAGCTTTCCAGTGGAACACAGGGTCCCGGCGATGGTGCTCAGAGCCCCTCATCTGCCACCAGGCACATCGCTCAGTGATATTTTAATTAAACCTTAGGTGACATATCCCCTGTCTGCGACTCTGACAGCATTTTCATTCCTGCCCCGCTGCAGCACAGACTCTGCGAATTGCTTTCTAGGTCCCAGTTTGCAGGGGCTGGTTTCAGGACAGAGTCCTTCCTCCCCCTTCCTCCCAAGTCCTGTGTCTGCCTTCCCCTTCCCCCACCCCACCTCCTGACCGCCGGTCCAGAAGGTCTCTGCAGCTAAGAGTCTTTTCTGCGCCCCCCGCCCCCCGGAATTGGGAGACGGCAAAGGCGGGAATCGCAGCCTACGAGGAAAGCGAGACTTACAGGTACCTGACTGGACAGACTCAGGTTGGCGGCCGCCGTCTTCTTCTTGCTGCCGGCGCTGTTGGCGGCGTTGCCCGCGCTGCTGTTGGAGGTGCTGCTGGTGGAGTTTTTCCGTTTCCTCCGTTTGGTCGTCGGTTGCCTGGCGGGTTCTGCTGCAATAGGGGCAGGGAGGCAGGTCAGCTCCGGGCGCGCGCCCGGGCCTCCAGGACCCGGAAAGTGAAAATGCCAGGCTATCGACATGCACCCCCCACCCCCACTTTTCTTTTAACTTGACCAAACACAAAAAGGAGAGAACTGACGATCTAATTTTAGCAGAAAATGATGGACATTCTTTTCTTTAACATGTCTATAAAATGGTTTGCATTTAATTGTTGTTTCTGATTTCATCTGTATGTCTCGTGCTCAGTCATGCCCTACTCTTTGTGACCCCTTGGACTCTAGCCCGCCAGGCTCCTCTGTCCACGGAATTTTCCAGGCGAGAATACTGGAGTGGGTGGCCATTTCCTACTCCAGGGATCTTCCCCACCCAGAGATGAAACTTGCAAGTCTTGCATCGGCAGGTGGATTCTTCACCACTAGCGCCACCTGTATGAACTTAGTTAAATTAGGGACCCCCTGAGTGAGTGTAACAGCTACTGGCCAAGTGTCATATTGCAGCCAGGCTCCACTACACCTTGGAATGCTACCATCCAACCAGCCATTGATGCGGAACTTACGGATTCCCAGGGCCTGGTGTTTAAAGAATGCAACTAACTAGAAAATTCCTGGTGGCGGATGGAAATGTCATAATATGCTATGATCAATATATTAATGAAAGGAAACTAGACCTCTTCCAGAAGGTTTAGAAATAGAAAAAAAAATTTTTTTTTTTTAACCTGAAGGATGAGGCAAGATCTTATTGGAAGTGTACAGAGTTACAGAAATGTGTAGTAAGAAGAGTTTCATTTATTTATTATGTATTATGAGCATGATTCATTCTTCTCATATTCTTAACATTTTTGGTCATTATTTTATATTCATAGCAACTCTATTAATTAGGTACTATTATAATCTTTGCTTTAAGAATGAGAAACTTTCAGAAGACTGTTCCAGGCCCTTACTGGAAATGCTATGTGAGAGCATCATTTGCTAACCGTATTCTAGATCCAGCCCTGATGGAGAGAAGGTAAGTTAGGGCCATACCGAAACTAAGTGAGGGGACCTTTGGCGTTTTCTTGAGACATCTTTGCTGCTTCTAGTGGACAATGGGGTGAGTTTGTTTTAAGGCTCATTTCAAAGACTACTTGGTCCATCATGTTATTCCTGACTTTTGATGACGCAGTAGAAGGTTTCTATTTATACACTGTTTTTTCTTTCATAAATATTTTCATCTTAATGTCTAAAGATATTCATTGACAGAGGCCTAACATCCCTATCCATGGAGAGTTATGGGTGCTTATTCTGAAAGTTATGGAAACAGGAAACAGAACTGTTCCAGCTTAGGCAGCTGGAACAGCTGAGGTGAGTTGAGTGGTACAGTCTAAAGTTAAGCAAATACCCCAGTCTTCCATGACCAGCACCTTCTTCCTTTGACTTGAGTTGAAGTCTGCTGCTTTTTATAAAAAAATTAAATTGTATTTTTTAGTGGAATTTTGGGAAAATATACTAAAATGTATGTTCTGTGTGGCTCCTACTGCCTGTAGGTGGCTGTAGGAATAGAGTCATGAACTGAAGACATAAAAACTTATTGTGACGCAGGTCTCCACTGATTTAGCCTTGCACTAACTTTGGCAAGTTCTGCTTTAAATCTCAGGCCTACTATACTGAATGGGAATAACAAGAAATATCTCATACCTCACAATAACCCTAGTGAGGATTCAATAAAAAAAAAAAAGGAAAGGTCTGAGAGACTGTGATTTGTGACTGTTTTCATGCCATGCTATAAGCAGAGTGGCTTGACCAGTGCCTGGCATCTTGTAGGGGCTTGATAAATAGTTGTTGAGTTAATAACTGAATTAATGAATGAATTAATATATGAATTATGGGGCTTCCCTTGTGGCTCAGATGGTAAAGAATCTGCCTGCAATGCAGGAGACCTTGGTTCGATCCGTGGGTCAGGAAGATCCCCTGGAGAAGGGAATGGCAACCCACTCCAGTGTTCTTGCCTGGAGAACCCCATGGGCAGAGGAGCCTGGTGGGTGACAGTCCATGGGGTCACAAAGAGTTAGAGATGACTGAATGACTAACACACACACACACACACACACACACACACGTCATATGAATTACATGTGCATACATCAAGAAATAGAAGTCTTCAAGACCTGTAGTGAGTGAAATTTTTTCCCCATAAAACCTTATTGCCATTGAAAGAGAGAAAATAAGGCCAATTTAAGCACATTTAATATCTTTGAAAAATAATGTTCTAAATGTCGAAAATTCCCCTAAGATGGGGATGCAACTATTCTATATAAAGTAATGCTCATTTTCCCAGCTTTCTAAACATGTACTTGATTATATTGACTATATTCTCTTTATTTAAAACCCCTGGCCAATTACCAGTGGAAGGTGACCATTATATCTCATGATTCAGAAAGCTATGTCCCTCTTGTTAATAATTACTCTTCATAAAAATAATTTTTAGCGAATGGATACATTTTGCTTTTATGATCAATGAGGCTCAGCACACGCCTGGGAGTGAAAATGTATTAGATAGAAAGACAATTAATGATGACTTGAAGCAGTAATTTCAGAACTCCAGCAGGAGACTACAGCATCTAAACTGCATCCTAGGGAAGTGAGAGAAATGGGGTCTTTTATGTATTCTTTTCATGATCAGAGTACCCTTTGATATTACATACCTTTAAAAATGGCAAAACTTTCTCCCTCCCTCCTTCCCTTTCTTCCTCCATCTATTCTTTCCTCCCCTTCCTCCTTCCTGTTTTCTGCACACTCCCCCATTCTTCCTTTCTTCTTCCTTCTACCCTTTCTTTTCCTAATTTCTACCATTCTTCAAAGGACAAAGAAAACTAAAGTAAGCCATCAGTGGTCACCAGTCTTGTCCAGTGGAACGACCACTGGCCTGGGAGACAGTGAACCTTGGTTCTCATCTCAGCTTTATCAACATCTTCTCGGTGACATTAAAGAAATCGATTTCCTTCTATGAGTCTCAGGTCCTCCTAAACCTAGCAAGTGAGGAGACTGTGGAGCATGGTCACTACATCGAAGAAGAATGCTTGCCCTTCACCAACTCAGTGCCTTTGATACAACATCACGGTCAGAACATCCCTTATAAACTACTTTGCCGGATACATTTACAATTACTCCTGTTTCCTCTCCCTCCATCCCCAGAAGAAGCCTCACAAAAAGCATGTAGATGGAGAGTGAAGAGCGAGGTCTTACCTGGCGGCGCCACCATCCGCTGCCACTTCTGAAACAAGCAGGTCTTCAGGCAGTCCCGCGGACTGAGGTTGTAAGTTTTATGTCTGGACATCAGTTCCTGCATTGGCTCCAGTATTACACACAACTGCAAGGAGTTCAAAGACATCAGTGTTTCACTACTTGATAATATTATTTGCAATAAATAATATTAACAGCTGGAATCCATTTAGAAGCGTAAAGACACTTTTCTTCCCTCTCCCCCCCCCCCACCATTTTTTATTTTTTTCTGGTTAAGTGTGGAGGAAAAGAAATATTACCAACACTTGATAATGCTCACTCTCTTTACTATCATTTATAATATCATATTACAGCTGAGTGTGATTTATACCTACACACACATATTTACCCACATATTCTATACTGATGGTTGGGTGGATATATGCAGTTCTATTCTGAAATGAAGTGATTCTCTCTGGTTAAAGAAAAAAGCTCTTTCATATAGCACAGCACGCTCAGATTTCTACTCTAATTTCTGTTGTTTTTCCTGTTTGCATAACCACACACTGTGAGCTACAATGGCAGTTTATGTAGATTTTGTGTCAGTGAAAGCATCATTCAAGCTTTTGAGAACAAAGTGGTAACTTCAAGGACGTTTTTTGGTCCTAATTCTTATAAAAAAACCGTGATGAGCTCAACTTCATTTTTATCCATGGACTCATTTGTATTTTACACAAGATGTGAAAATCGGTAACGTATATACTCCCACATATATCCAGTGTGGGGTTTTTGCTCTGGTTCTGTACGTAGCCACCCTCTCTTCCTTTCGCTAGACCTTTCAGCTCTACTGCAGTCCAAGACATCTGACGACAAAGATTAATGTATGAAATAAGAAGGTAAATCCAGTTAGCATGGCCCTGGACTTTTCTGAATTCCTTCTCAGCTGGAAGACCATCAGAACAGTGCTGCACTGAGAGAGCTGTTGCTAAAGGGCAAAGACCACGAGCTGGAACAATGCACCAATACAAACACTGCAGTGCGCCAGCGCGCGCACGCGAAGTCTCTTTGGTCGTGTTTGATTCTTTGTGAGAGCAAGGACTGTAGCCCGACAGGCTCCTCTGTCCATGGATTTCCCAGGCAAGAATACTGGAGTGGGCTGCCATGCCCTCCTCCCTTTCCAATCCAGGGACTGAACCTGCATCTCTTACGTCTCCTGCACTGGCAGGCGGGCTCTTTACCACCAGTATCACCCAGAAAGCCCTGGCAATGCACCTATCCATCCGTGTGAAAAGACGTCATTTTATTATGAAAGACAGATGTTCAACCTCTGCCTTCATCTGCCCATCTTTTTTACTACCTCTCTCCCTCTGTCGTGTCTCGTCTGAGTATTTCCCTAGAGGCCACACTTCTTAGTGTCCACTGCGTTCCCTTGACCCGGAATTCTTCTCTCCTCTCCTCCTGGTTTACACCCACTCATCCTTGAAGGCAGAGTCCCTTCTTCTGTTACGCCTTCCTCCCCAGGACTGTGCACTTCTTCCCGCGTGGGCTGAGCTGAATACCTCTCCAGCTCTCCATAGCACAAAGCTCTTTCTGCTCTATGAACTTATTTACATTTTGGAACCATCAGCTTCCAAGTCTCTTCTCCACTTGACTTTGAACTCTTTGGATGCTGAAATGAGACTATGCCTTTTATCTCTGTGTTTCGACTTGGCTCAAATGAATGGATGCATTGAAAGAGTGTTTCTCAGAAAGACGGGCGGGCCTTTCTATGCCAATGTTCCTAAAAGTCTAAGGCACACTTCTATCAAAGTCAGATGAGTTGATTGCTAAAAATGCAGACTTCCAGGCTCTGTCTTTTCTGTTTTATGGAATCCGGAGATGGGACCCTGAATCTGCATTTAAAAAGGGCATTTCCTCATCTAATTCTTATAAGTATTACCCAAAGCTGAGAGCCACTGCCCTGCAAATGCTGGGTTTTAGCAGAGATAAATAGAGAAGCAAGCCACGCACAGATCTCCATGGGGTTCCTGTTCAAATTTCTTTCTCTTCTCACTGCCCTTCCCCACTTTCCCTCTTCTCAAGTCTAAGCATGATAATAAAAATTGTCTTCATCTAGAAAAATTCCTTAGCCCTTCCTAGCTATCAATGACCTAAGCCAAACTCCACTAACTCAACTAACCTCACTCAAGGGCCAACTGTGATCTCCTTTCATTTGCAGTTTCTTTGGGAAAAGAGACTAAGATTTCAAAGCTTGAGTGACACAGGTACAGTGTGAGTCAAAGAGACAAAGTCACTAGTGCATCAGGCTGCAAAGTAATGAGATCTGGGTTAGTTCCGACCCATCTTCAATCTTGTCTATCTTCTTGTTTTTTGAGAGTCCTTTCTGAAACCTTTTTGAAAAAATAGGCTGGTTCCAAATTGGGACAGGTGTACATCAAGGCTGTATATTGTCACCCTGCTTATTTAACTTATATGCAGAGTACATCATGAGAAATGCCGGGCTGTATGAAGCACAAGCTGGAATCAAGATTTCTGGGAGAAATATCAATAACCTCAGATACATAGATGACACCACACTTATGGCAGAAAGTGAAGAGGAATTAAAAAGCCTCTTGATGAAAGTGAAAGAGGAGAGTGAAAAAGTTGACTTAAAACACAACATTCAAAAACCAAGATCATAGCATCACTTCATGGCAAATAGATGGGGAAACAATGGAAACAGTGAGACACTTTATTTTCTTGGGCTCCAAAATTACTGCAGATGGTGACTATAGTCATGAAATTAAAAGACGCTTGCTCCTTGGAAGAAAAGCTCTGACCAACCTAGACAGAATATTAAAAATCAGAGATAGTACTTTGCTGACAAATGTCCATCTAGTCAAAACTGTAATTTTTCCAGTAGTCATGTATGGATGTGAGAGTTGGACTATAAAGAAAGCTGAGCACTGAAGAATTGATGCTTTTGAACTGTGGTGTTGAAGACTCTTGAGACTCCCTTGGACTGCAAGGAGATCCAACCAGTCCATCCTAAAGGAGATCAGTCCTAGGTGTTCATTAGAAGGACTGATGTTGAAGCTGAAACTCCAATACTTTGCCTACCCAATGTGAAGAACTAATTCATTGGAGAAGACCCTGATGCTGGGAAAGGTTGAAGGCAGGAGGAGAAGGGGACGACAGAGGATGAGATGGTTGGATGGCGTCACCGACTCAACGGACATGAGTTTGAGCAAGGTCCAAGAGCTGGTGATGGACAGGGAGGCCTGGTGTGCTGCAGTCCATGGGGTCACAAAGAGTCAGACACGACTGAGTGACTGAACTGAACTGAACTTGAAACCTAAAATGTTAATAAAGAAAAACCTGTGAAAGAGGGAGGGTTGCTATACATTTAAGTCTATATTCCAGTGTGTTTTCCTCTACTAATAATTCTTCAGTGGAAATCAAAATGTGTGTGTAAATTACAGACACCTCAGGTCTTCCCCTGCCACTCATAGCAGACACAAGGAAAGGTTCCACATCCTCTCTCCATGTAGAGATAAGACTGCATTATCCATCAAAGAACTACTATTAGCTTCAGACAGGGTCAGAAGATATTTGCATCTATTATCAAGCTGGAACAGTAAGAAAAGGTTTCAGAGAAATTCCAAGGACTGGGAAAACTTTTTCTTTTAATTAAAAAATGTAAAGATTTTACAACCATTTCCTTGTGGTCAATTCCCATTCTTGAGAAACTGATTTACAGTGGATGTAAAATTTCATGGATGGAGTGGAACAAACATGGACTTCAAAACTGAGAGGTCTAGGTGTCATCTTTTCTTTGGCTGAAACACTTAATAATGCTGATAGTCAGTTTCACCTGTAAAACCAGACATATCTCGGATATCTGAAAGAGTTGAGATGAGATGCTTGACACGTAAGTTCAATAAACAGTAGAGATTATGATCATATATTAACAAGCACAGCACAGATTGCAAAACAAACCACATTTCTTTTACATTAAATCAATAAGCATTTACTGAGTTTCCTCCTAAGTTTCAGGCACTCTGCTTAGGACATAACTATGAGAATAATATAATCTCGGTCCCCAAAATTCAGTCCTTTAAAAATGATTTTAAGTATATTAAGAACACTACCCTATGTTTGCACTTCAAGCTGCTTAGAAAATCACATCTTCCTGAAGCAAATATTTTCATGATTACAAGTTAGATGGCAAATATTTTTATTGTATGACAAGTTACCTATCTGGACCTGGAATGGGTGGTCAGCGTTGAACATACTAAGAAATGGAAGAGTTGCATTTATCGTGAGAACTCAGGAGCTCATTTTCTCTTTCTTCTCCCCTCTTTCCTCTTGGGTTTTTGGGCAACACTTCTTTCAGGTGCTAATCCTCAGGATTTATCCCTTCCCCTTTCATGTAAAAATATCTTCCCATCGCTGTAACTCACCCCAAAGGAATTTGCGTCTCTGAATACTAATCAGGAATCCCCAAAGCCATTTTTCTTCTGGCAGAGGGGTACCAGGCTGGGGAGGCAGCGCGCACCGCCCCTTATTCATGTATGCATATGAGCCTTCCGTTCTGGGTGCCAAGCGGGCGCCTCTGCCCGGCTGCGTGCTGTAGGTGGCAGAACTAACTCAGACAAAAGCCTCCTTCTCAGGCAGCAAGCCAGTGCATCTTGGCAACAGCAGAAGCCTGAGGCCTTATGGAATGAGATGGGGAAGATGGTTCATTGAGTAGGTTCCGGCAGTCACTCGCTAAATCCTTCTGGAGCCAGGATTCCTGTTATCCTTGAGGTCTCAGACCCTCTTGAGGATCTGGTGAAGGCTATGCAGCCTGTCTCCCAGATTTTGCAGAAAATATTTGGAAGTTTATAAAACCTCCTACATTCCCATCCATTGACTGTAGGTAAAGAGTCCCCAGTTTGTAATATACACTTAGAGATTATGTAAGAATCTATACAAGAAGTGACAGATATCAAAGGTGCCTTTGCCCCCAACTTCCACACACCCCCCAACCCCCCCCCACCCCACTCCAACCTCACATGCATGTTAATGGAACTGAGCAGAGTAGCCCCAGAGTTCTCTGATTTTAAAGAACAATGTTATCTGCAAAGCTCTGTCTGCTCTAAAGTCCCCAGCCCTGGTCTCCCCGCTTGGAAAGAAAAGATTCAGACAATGACATTTGCAACACTGCATTAGCCTGCCTGAGTCTGCCTTCCACCTGCCGGGCTGCTGGAGAGGTGAAAGGATCTAAAATAGAAGCAGAGGCTAGGAAACTGAGACTCGACCCGGGCGCTCAGAAGAAGGCAACTTAAGAACGGAGAGACTAGTTTCCCTGACAGAGATGATGTCAACTGACTTCCTGACCAATGAACAGCCACCCAGAATCCATGTCCATCCTCCAGCCAGTGAACTTGTGGCTGGAAAGCTGGCTGCAACCCTGCCTCTTTTGCACTCCTTGTCCACAAACACAGCCCGCCCCAAGCCCTCAACTGATTTGCTGGAGCTGGCTACAGCTTATGGTTCCCTAGTTGCAGTTCATCCACTGTTCCCTGAATATACTGGATTTCAGGTCTTTTGAACTTGCTTCAGTTTACCTCTTTTTTTTTTTTTTTTTTTTAGGTTTCTCGAGGATACCAGGTGAATCCCAGGGCATTGTGTGAGGGAACAGGAGTGAGCAAGGCCTGAGATCTCTCTGAATAGGAAGCCCTCAAACTGGTACTCATTGCATGGTCCAGTTAGGATCCCAAAGAAAACCACTGCCCAGCCTGGCAAAGCTCTGAGGATGGCTTGGGCAGACGTAGAGTTTTAGGCTGGCCTTGCACCCTCGATGATTTCAATTTCATTATCTGGGATTATGGCCCAGCAGTGACCCTCTGGTATGAAACCCAAATGTATAACCACAACGATGACTTGCTGAGGGAATGAATGAATGGGTGGATGAATGAATGAATGTTGAACAGATATTGTGGCCAGATTTATAGCAAAGAGCCATTTACTAGTGGCAGACAAATTAGGCATTGTCCTCTGGGCTTAGAGGTGATGAACTTGTCCACTTAATAGATAACTGATTGCCGTGTCTGTGCAGAATGCTTTGCATGTATACACGTATACACGCATATATGTAATTACTACATGCCGTGGCTGAGCCGGGTGATCTTAGCTCAGCCCCAGACTCCTGCCTTTTCATACTGACAAAGTGAAAGTGAAAGTGAAGTCGCTCAGTCGTGTCCGACTGTTTGCTACCCCATGGACTGTAGCCTACCAGGCTTCTCCGTCCATGGGATTTTCCTGGCAAGGGTACTGGAGTGGGTTGCTATTTCCTTCTCCAGGGGATTTTCCCGACCCAGGAATCAAACCCGAGTTTCCCGTCATAGTAACAAACAGTCTACAAAATCTAGACAGCATGCTGTTTTGTTTTGTTTTCATCTAA
Organism: Hydropotes inermis; assembly: GCA_020226075.1. Lineage (NCBI taxonomy): Eukaryota > Metazoa > Chordata > Mammalia > Artiodactyla > Cervidae > Hydropotes > Hydropotes inermis. Next base: position 42,211,610 of record CM035298.1, read on the forward strand.
CAGTTCTCCCAGAGAAATTTGATTCTCCTTAGCCATACATAACTATACACCCATACTCTTTCTTTTTGCTCATCTCCTGATCTGAACCTGGGAATGGGTGGTGCTTATTAGAGTTGAAAATGAAATGAAGTGTTAGTCGCTCAGTCATGTTGGACTCTTTGTAACCCCAATACTGTAGCCTGCCAGGCTCCTCTGTCCATGGGATTCTCCAGGCAAGAATACTGGAGTGGTTGCCATTCCCTTCTCCAGGGAGACCTTCCTGACCCAGGGACTGAACTGGGGTCTCCTGCATTGCAGGCAGATTCTTTACCGTCTGAGCCACCAGGGAAGCCCTGCTGAGTTGGCACTGGCTTAAAAAGCTGATACCTTAGGACTGGCCTTTGGCTAACTCCCAAAGTTGGGTCCTGACCACCAACATTTTAATTCAGTCTTTCTGGATGATGGATGACATGCTCTGAACTTGAATCACCTACTCTTTGTATATAGGTTCATCCAGGGTCATGGTGATCACAGCAGCTTAGGCCATTGCTCATGTTGTTCTTGCCTTAAAGACCTTCTTCCCTCCTTCTCAGTCATCTTAATGGGATATTGGCAAGTTACAGCCAGTGGTTTCACTGTGACCAAGCTTTTGTGTTGTCCTGAGCTGCTTCTGTGTTGCAACACTATAGCTGAATAAGTACAACAGAGTCTATGTGACCCATAAACTCCCCAAATATGTACTATCTGGCCATTCACAGAAAGGTTGCTAACTCCTTTCCTAGACCAGTGCTACTCAAAGGAGGTGCTCTGCAAACCATTTGTTATGTGTCCTCGAAGGGATAAGGAGCTTGAGGCAGGGCATAACTCAGTTCATTGCTCCCTTCATTAAAAAAGTCTTGTGTCAAAAAATAAGTCAGATGAACTAAACAATGTATTCAATAAAGCGGTTGATTCACATTCTAGAGCGAGCTCCTTCTTTTGGTGTGGATCACTAAAGAGTTTGCAGTCTGGCCCTGTCGGCAAACCATATTTGATTCACACCAGTATGACTGTTAAGGTTCTGCAAGGGCCAGCCCAGAGCTCATATCTGTCTCTGACCATCCTCACTCACAAAGGACTCTTACGTCTGCAGCACTTATTACTAATCTATGTACATCCCAGAGTTTATGTCTGCATTGGGAATTTTCCTTTCTTGTGGATTTGTTTCATCATCTTATCTATAGCAAGCCCTATTCTACTTTCCTCTCCCTTTTATTTAACACGGTATTAGGCATACTCAAATATTTGTTGAGTCATACCTTAATAATCACTGTGGAATATCTAACCTATGTCTGTCTCTGGAGTATGTACCTGCCACATATTATATCATTAACCCTCACCACTTCCTGCTCCACTTTTAACAGGTGAGAAAACTCAAAGATGCAAAGCCATTAAGTCACCCAGAGTTGATATTAAAGAGTGTGATTCTTACAATGTATCCAAGCTTATGTAACCATCTGAAGGGCAGAAATGAGGTTCACAGTCAAGTTTGCCTGACTCTAGCCCTGCACTCTTAACTCATTACCGCTCTGCTGTCTACCTCTCTGATTACGAATGGCCTAAGTCTCTGCTAAGATACCAAGTTCCAAGGCTCTCTGTCTTTTATATTATTCCTTGCACACGGTATTGTGCAAGGAATAATGCACACGGAGAGATGTGTCTATACGGAGACAAGGGTGACACAGAGGGGTGCAGGCTTTGGTGCCAGATTCATATGGATTCAAACCCACGTGTCTGCCATTTACTGCTAGCTGTGTGTTCTTCGCCAAGAATTTCAGCCTCTCTGAATTACAGTTTCCTCATCTGTAAAATGGGGACACTGCCGCTTGTCTCTGAAGATGTGTAAGAATACATGTAAATCCTTAATGCAATGCCTGGACTCAAGAGATGGAAATTGACATTATGATAAATACTGGCTGCATCTGTGATGCAGTTCCACGGAGCCAATAGATCAACATGTGATGTGATGGTTAGCTAGTTGGAGAAGTAAATCACCTTCGTTCCTTGAGACTTAGGGGCCTTAGATGCTCCAAGGGATGGTAATCAGGCCAATGGTACATGGAAATTTAGTAGCTAATGTCTCTGATGATTGGGCTTCCCTGGTGGCTTAGACAGTAAAGAATTCACCTGCAATGCAGGAGACTCGGGTTCGATTCCTGGGTCTGGAAGGTCCCCTGGAGAATGGAATGGCTATCCACTCCAGGATGCTTAGGGCTTCCCCGGTGGCTCAGATGGTAAAGAATCTGCCTGCAGTGCAGGAGACCCAGGTCTCTGATAATAATCCATTTTTAGCGATAAATACAAAATGTTCAAATCCACAGACCAGAGTCCTTTATTCTTTTCTGTTTCCCCCAGTAACTTATTCTTCTGGGTAACTCTGAATTAGAAAGATATCAGAGGATGGGGGAGGGCTGGTTAAGAACAAGTTCTTATCTAAGGGTGAAGGAGCCTCTCCTAATTAGGAAACACAGCACAAAAAGAGATCTCATATAAAACAATAGAAAAAAATATAACTTACAGAATCTAGAAGGAAACAAAACAAGCAGATAATTCCCCTAGAAACAGATAAGAATGAATAACAGGCACCCACAGGAGTAAAACCCACTCTGCCTTCAAGGATGAAAACCGGGGCTGGGGGGCGGGGAGGCTTTCCCCGAGAAGCTGTGCAATTCCAAAACATCAGATTATGATTTGGGTTTATTTCCTGATAGGATTAAAGGTAGATTGATTGTCAAATTCAAAACATCCTCTTTTTTTTTTTTATCTGAAGATTCAACCAGGGGAGTCTTTGCCTTTTCTCAATTGTTTTGCAAATTGATTACTCAGGGAAGTTATCACGTCCGCTGGAGATGGGCAGCTCTCTGCATGCTCCGTCAGCGGAGGGGGTGCAGAGGACCCCCGCCGGCCTTGGAGGGATGGGAAGGACGGTCCTCTGCCTGAGCAAGGACTCACGCATGCGCATTTCAGAATCTGTGCCTTGACCTCAATTTTGAGGCCACGAGGAAGGGTGCCTGTACGTGGCCACGGAGGCCACTGGTTGCTTTTCTGACCCACCCTCAGGGGAGAAGCGCTGGGTTATTTTCCTGAGCTACAGAGCCAAGCTCAGGGCTGGTTTCTGCTGTACCAGTCAGGCCCATGATGAGATGGGTCAAGATTTCGAATGTTTATTCTCTTTCCATGGACTGAATCCCTCCACCCCGTCAGTCGGTCCGGGCACCCCTTCCACGTTGCTCTGGTCATTTGTCTTCTTGTCCTTAGACCCACCCATTCCTCCCCGCTCTCCTGCAGAGGACAGACCTCTGCATATTATTTCCCAGCTGCTTTTGCCAATTGGCCTCAGGTGAGGTTGGGCCAGTTGAAGAAACCAGGGGAGGCTGGGGGGAAGTGGGTTGAGCTATTTAAGTGGGGCTGCCATAACCGAGGAAGGCAGACCGGGTGGCTTAAAACAACAGAAACGTATTCCTTCTCAGTTCTGGCGGGCGGAAGTCTGAAATCAAGGTGGCTAGCAGGGCTGTGCTCCCCCTGAATTTTCTAGGGAAGAAGCTCTCCTTGCGTCTTCCATCTTCCGTTGGCTCTGGCTATCCTTGCTGCTCTTCGGCTTCAGGTTCCAGGCCTGCAACCTCTGCTTCTGTCTTGCCTCGCCTTCCCCCACCCCGTGTCTCTGTATTCTTTCCTCTCCTTACCAATGCATTAGTCACTGGATTTCCAGTCACATCCTGAGGTTGGAGATAAACATGGATGTTGGGGGAACAGCGCTCGTGGTACGGCATGGGTAAAGGTAAGTAAGCGTGTTTCTTGTCCTTTCTGTGGTTCAGATGGTCTCTCCAAGGTCCAAGCTGTTGCCAAGGTCCACGATGGTCCCAACTTCTCCCAGGTGGCGGGACAGGAACCCCTCCTGCCTTTCTTCCCAGGAGGACAGTAAATAGACTTACGGCTGCCTCATCTTCCCCTGGTGCTGTATTATATCTCTATTAAATTGCCTGCTATGAGTTTTGTTTTCCTGGATAGATTCCGATCAGCATTCATGGTTTGTCAGACATTAGACCATATCTAAAATGTGTGTTCTTGCCTGGAAAATTCCATGGACAGAGGAGCCTGGCGGGCTGTAGTCCATGGGGCCACTGAGTTGGACATGGCTGAGTGACCGAGCACAAAAAGGTGTGCGGAAGCATCCCGCGTAGGGGTTAAGCATGCACCTGTGTCTCTGGTTTAAATCGCAGCTACTTCGTGGTTGGACGACCTTGGGTGGGTTACTCAAGCTCTTGGTGTTTGAACTTCTCCATTGGCAAAGACAGGGTAACAATGGTATCTAAGTAATTAGGATGTTAGGAGAAACAAGAAAATCCATGTAAAGTGTGTCCTTAGGTTCTAACATGTGGAAAGTGTTCTCTAGACGTGTTTATTATGATAGGGCTGATCATCAGTCTGTGAGGCAGGGGCTTCATGGAAGACATCTGGAAACCTGTCAGAACACACCTAGTAAAATTTAATGCACATTCCCTGCTCAGTATATTAGGCTGGCCGAAAAGTTTGTTTGGGTTTCTCTGTACTATCTTATGGAAAAACTTGAACAACTTTCTGGCCAGCCCAGTGTATACACATATATACACACAGGTTAATTACTAGATCTCGGTGATACAATGGATGTTTAAAACGTTCAGTCAACATGCCTTTCCTATAAATAACTGGTTCTGACCACTGAGCCTTGGCCACACGTACCATATTCACATATTCTACTAGCATCCCTAAATCTGAGGGCACAGGAGCTGGAATGTTTCCAAAGGAAAGAGGTGACATCTGCCTGGAACTACCCCATGATCATTAATAAATATCTAATGAGTGTGCTGTCGGTTACCTATAGGGCTATGAGCAAATTTTAGGTGCATTTTTAAAAATTCTTGTTGAGCAATTATTGCGCCCTCAGATGAACCAGGGGGCCTCCCAGGTGGCTCAGTGGTGAAGATACACTGGCCAATGCAGGAGACGCAGGTTTGATCCCTGGGTCGGAAAGATGCCCTGCAGAAGGAAATGGCAACCCACTCCAATATTCTTGTCAGGAGAATTCCATGGACAGAGGAGCCTGGTGGGCTACTGTCTGCAGGTCACAAAGAGTTGGACACGACTGAGCAGCTGAACACGTATACACAAGCCCTGAAAATAAAGGCCAGTGGCTCAGAATCACTCTAAGAGTCTCTTTATTGTCTGTCACTATGTTAGGGTTCTCCAGAAAAATACACAGAACTAATAGGAGATAAGGGTGAGTGTGTGCATGTATTTTAAGGAACTGGCTCACGTGACTGTGGTGGTTAGCGAGTCTGAAATCCACAGTTTCCAGAGCTGAAATCTTAGGCAGAAGTTAAAGCTTTAGTCTCAAGATGGAATTTCCTCTTCTCCAGGAAACTGCAGTTTTGTTTTTAAGAACTTTGACTGATTGGATGAAGTTCACCCAACAGTAATCTATTTCACTTAAAGTCAACTGAGGGCTGTTGTTCAGTCACGAAGCCATATCAGACTCTTTGTGACCCCATGGACTGCAGCACGCCAGGCTTCCCTGTCCTTCACCATCTCCTGGAGTGTGCTCAAAGTCACGTCCATTGAGACAGTGATGCCATCCAACCGTCTCATCCTCTGTTGCCCCCTTCTCCTCCTGCCTTCAGTCTGAGGGCTGGATGATCACAAGGCCAACCAGATGCAGATAACTTTACAGCAAACCCTGGATTAGCCTTTGATTAAATAACTGGTGCCATAGCTAATCTCAACTGAAATGTGACTCCCTCAAATTCCTACATTGAAGTCTTAACCCCCATTGTGACTATATTTGGAGACAGGGCTTTAGGGAGGTCAATAAGGTTAAATGAGCTCATAAGAGTGGGGTCCAAATCTGACAGATTGGTGGCCTTGTAAGAGGAGGAAGAGACATCACAGATATCTTTCTCTCTCCATGTCTACTATGGACAACAAAGCAAGAGGGAAGTCCTCTGCAAATCAGGAACAGAGCTCTCAGTGGAAAGGGAACCCTGCCAGACCTTGATCTTGGGCTCTCCAGTTTCTGGAACTGTAAGAAAATAGATTTCTATTGGTTAAACCACATAGTCTGTGGTATTTTGTTAAGGCAGCATGAGTATCTTAAGTCTGCCTGAAAGACACAGAGAACTATCATAGCCTCCCCAGTACACTGCAAGGAAGTGGAGACCTGGGATATAATAAAATAAAAATTATTTTATTTTAAAAAATAATACCTAGTACCAAGTTACTACTCTGCTTTGCTTCAGGGCGGAGCGGCTGGGAGCTTTTGTTGCCTGGCAGCAGCTCCCAGGCAGGCAGGCAGGCAGGCACTCCACAGACAGTTGTGCCCTGGGTGCCCAGGACCAAGAGAGACAAGTCCACATGCCCACCCCGACTGGAGGGAACCCAGCCGTCCTCCCAGACAGTGGCTGCAGGAATGCTGCCCCAAACCCCACGGTGCAACGCTGTCTTGAACAGCCTCATGGGCATTTACAGCAGGGTAGGAGGGAAGGGTGTGCATGCAGTCAATGCTCAAGCAGGCTTTAACTGTGCGAGCAGAGAGTCGTGTTCCTTGCAACCTGTGACCGCTGACTCCCAAGGACCAAGTCAGAATTCCCCCACCCACACTATTGAGATTATAAGGCCTCATTCATAAACGCCCATGCATAAACATTGCTTCAGCACAACTGCAGTTTCTCAGTTCCCAGGGGAAAATAACCAACACGTGCAAACACTACGTCCTTCCAGTGAGGGGCTGCGGCAGTCAGCTCAGTCCTCAATTGTGTCCAACTCTCTGTGACCCCATGAACTGCAGCACACCAGGCCTCCCTGTCCATCACCAACTCCTGGAGTCCACCCAAACCCATGTCCATCGAGTCGATGATGCCATCCAACCATCTCATCCTCTGTCCTCCCCTTCTCCTCCTGCCCTCAGTCTTTCCCAGCATCAGGATCTTTTCAAATGAGCCAGCTCTTCGAATCAGGTGGCCAAAGTATTGGAGTTTCAGATTCAACATCAGTCCTTCCAATGAATACCCAGGACTGATATCCTTTAGGATGGACTGGTTGGATCTCCTTGCAGTCCAAGGGACTCTCCAGAGTCTTTTCCAACACCACAGTTCAAAAGCATCAATTCTTCAGTACTCAGCTTTCTTTATAGTCCAACTCTCACATCCATACATGACCACTGGAAAAACCATAGCCTTGACTAGATGGAACTTTGTTGGCAAAGTAATGTCTCTGCTTTTTAATATGCTGTCTAGGTTGGTCATAGCTTTCCTTCCAATGAGTAGGCATCTTTTAATTTCATGGCTGCAGTCACCATCTGCAGTGATTTTGGAGTCCACTCCTCTTAAAGAACTACATTCTAGTGAAGGAGACAGATACATTTTAAAAGAAAAGATATGTGTTAGTGAGGAGTACCAAAGAAAGAAAAAAAATCAAGGAAGGTGGAAAATTTGGACATTTTGGCTAAAGTCACTGTGCTTGGAAGATTCATAGCTCTACAGAGTCTCATGGCTTAAACTCTTGGATGTGTGACTGTGTCAGGTTATGGCAAAGGGAATTAAAGTTGGTAATCAGTTGACCTTGAGATGGAGAGAGTAGTCTGAATTATCTAGATGGGTCAAATTTATTTAAAAAATTAAAAAAAAATTTATTGGCATATATTTGGAGTATTTGGGCTTCCCAGATGGCACTAGAGAAAGAACCCACCTGCCAGCAGGAGACATAAGAGAAGCAGGTTCAACTCCCCTGGGAAGATGCCCTGGAGAAGGAAATGGCAACCCACCCCGGTATTCTTGCCTGGAGAATCCCATGGACCGAGACGCCTGGTGGGCTACTACAGTCCACGGGTCACAAAGAGTCAGACATGACTTAGCGAATAAACCAACACCACCCATTCTCTTCATTTGCATCTCTATTCCTGCCCTGCAAATAGGTTCATCTGTACCACTTTTCTAGATTCCACATATATGCATTAATATACAATGTTGATTTTTCTCTTTCTCACTCCTTTTAATCCTAGACTCTGACAGGATCACAGCCAATAGCAGGTACTTGATAAACATCTAATTGAAGATAGGGATTATTCCAAAGTCCACATTCCTTCTACCACCCTCCTCTGCTGTTGTGAAGTTATGCCTTCCTTGAGCACACCGGTTTTGAAATCAAGATTGATTTAAAAAGCATCCTGCCAAGGGAACTCTCCTGGGGCCAGCATTGGGCTCCCAGTGCCTCTGTGACCTCCCTGGAACCTGCGGCTTCCAGCGGTATCTTTCAGAAACAGCCTGGGAAGTGACGATTTCCTGGTCTCCCGGCTTTCTTCGCTATCTGGCGTGAAGTTTCAGAATGACATTTCCTTCCTCTTGATTTCTCCAAAAGGCCAACAACATGTTATTCAGGAGTTCTGCGTCCAATCCTAACACCTGATGCATCTGATAGGCAAGCCGCTTGCTTTTTCTGTTTGTGCCGCGGAGACACCTTATCGCTCCTCCCGCACCTCGAGTTTCCATTATGAAATGCATCGCCTATCACTCTTCACCTTTGTCCTTGTCGGCTCCCTCTGGTTCCCGTGGCTTCTCAAACACTATTCGTCTTGTTCAAGTTCTTCGGGGTCCAAAATAAATCATCGCCCCGTCACCCAGACTTGCACGTGCCCCACTGGCGCGCTGCCGCGTAGACAGATGGACGTATGCAAACCAGGGATGCAGTTTAGGAGAGCCATACTCTTGGAATAACTTTTACCTGGGAGTCTTCTGTCCAAGAGTACCCCAGAGGGATGCGGTTTTACATCACCTAAGGAAACATGCCAACGGATCGTTTTTTCTGAGGACAGTTGGCAGTTCAAACAATGAGGGAAAGCAGAAGAGCACCGAAGGTGAGCACGCACAGGTTTCACTTAGGAATGACAGGCTCTAATGAAAGGTTGTCCTTAAGGTTTCATTCTGGCTTAGTGTGATCCTCTTGGGCACTAAAAATAAACAGATTATACAGAGCTAGGGTTCTGGGGAAAAAAATCAGCTTCCTTTACTGCCCTCCTTTTTATCCTCCCAACTTTCCTTTTCCATTTTTTTCTTTTAATTTTCAGTATGGCAAAAATAAGGTTTTCAGGAGTATAAGAAATTATGGATTTCAGGCATCACAATATGTTCTCCAGATACACACACACACATGCCTATATGCACACACACACAGTGTACACTTACACACATGCATACACACACATGCATACACAGTGATATGGAATATACACAAATACACACACGCATATACACATGCACACACATGTGCACATATATGTGATACACACACATACACATCTTTTAAGGTTTCTATACCATGGCTAAAGCACAAATGCAGTGTTTTTCACAGGACTGGTGCTATTTTTAGACTAAATTGTGGGAAGTCTGCAGCACTAATAAGTGGACAAGAAGTACAGAACCCCAGTGCATGGTAACATACCAACGTGAAAGCTAGCCTTGCCTTTAGCTGATGAACTGTGGTTCCATGCTGTAGCAATGGAAGTAGGAATACCACTTACAAAGGAATGATTAATAAGCTGACAAACTTCCAGGCATTTATTTCCTATTCTTTAGTGCCAGCAATATTCATAGTAGCATGTTTCCAACTTTATTAGTAAAATCTCCCAGCTGGCTCCTCTTCGGCATGTTCATGGAGGGCTTCTTAACTTTGCTGCAAATTGTTTGGAGAGGTGAACATGTGATAAACATTCCTTTTCCTCTGTCCCCCTAACAGACCTTGTGTGTTTCTCTGTCTCCATGACAGGTGGCATCGAACAATACCGTTATGTTTTCCCAAACTTGACACGAGCGGAAATCTCTTCTGACAGAAGGTTAGCATCTGCTGGTAACTGACTCATGGCCACTGAGTGCAACCTCCCGGTCGCACATTTGTTTCAGGGAAGTTCTGTCCTTCTTGGTGGTGTCGGCCCCCTCTACAGACCTCTGACTTTCTTTGGAGGTCACCCACTTTTGGGGGCTTCCCAGGTGGCGGTCCTGCCAGTGCAGGAGACATGAAAGACAAGGTTCGATCCCTGGGTCAGGAAGATCCCCTGGAGGAGGAAATGGCAACCCACTCCAGGATTCTTGCCTGGAGAATCCCATGGATGGAGGACCTGGAGGGCTATAGTACATGAGGTCGCAAAAGAGTCGGACATGACTGAGCCCTGAGCACCAGCTGTTTAATCGTCTCCAACACCCTCTTTGGGATAAACCGATGATATTAGTCATCAGGGAAGATGATGCAAAATGATGTAATGCAAAATTATGGGGTGGAATGAAGGTGATCAACTTCTTCACCTGGGACAGCCCCAAATTTTAAGACCAGAAGTCCCGCATCCCGAAAACTGCTCAGTCCCACTCAAAGTGGGGTGTTTGTTACGCCAGATGGTAGCGAAGGAAGCCTGGAGGGGCTGGGGCGTGCAGTCAGACCCTGTTCCCCATTCCAGTGGCTCCTGTCAGCTCAGCGACCCTGGGTGACCCTTTAGCCTCCTCAAGCCTCTGTGTTAACAAAATGGGGCGAATGCCTAGTCTTAGGTTGCTGTGAGGTTTAAGTCACGTTAGATATTTAAGTTGTAGAACACCATGCCCTTGCCCCTTCTCACTGTCACAATCATTTCTGAAGTTATAAAAGCATCACGTCTGCAAAAATAAAAATAACTGCTACCTCATCTGTTGGATGAGACAAGGCCAAATCTGCACATACAGGGAATAATGAACTGTATGTGTCTAAAATAGATAGCTAATAAGGATCTGCTGTCTAACAAAAGGGACTCTACTCAATATTCTGCAGGGAACTACATGGGGAAAGAATCTAGTGAATATATGTATATGTATAACCAAGTCACTTTGCCGCACACCTGAAACTAACATACATACAGAGAGAGAGAGAAATAACAAACTTTACAGCCAGGGTTGGGGGCTCTTAGGTGGTTTGTGATGGACTCTCGGAAGTGGGTTCTAGAAATGTGACAGCAAACGACACAGTCAAATCATGCCATCCATGGTGGTCCCTTCCTCTTAGCTCCCGTGAAATTTCCCCAGGAAGGCAAGACTTCAACCGACAGGCCTGCCTCCTTCGCCGTCTCCTGGCTGGACAGATGGTGCTTATATAAAAGGCCCTGCCCTCCACTAAAATTCTATTTTGGGGCTACATAAAAATGACAATGACTGAGAAGTCACAATTTTTAATTAAATGTACTAAGAGAGTACAGATGAATGCCGCTAACCAAGAGAGTAATGCTCCCAGGCCAGCTCCTGCCTCCTGAAGCAAAAATCTTCCTAGCAGTGGATCTTTTAAGAATTGCTATTTCCTGCATTAATAATACTCAAAACCACATTCATAACAATATAATTAGCAACACAGTTCCTATCATATAGCACGTGAGGACTCTGCATTATTAATTACACCAACAGAGCTTTCGCATGGAGAGCCAGGCTCTAATTTTAGCTTTCAAGGTAAATGAACCTAAACATGGGGGTCGGGGGAGCCCCGCAGAGCAGAGTGCCCCGTGCACAGATCCCGTCTCTCTGGTGATCACTAAATAACAACGAATGCCCTGTCCATGGCTCCTTGGGGAATGACATAGGTTTTAAAGTCCAAGCTTGAGTGAATTTGGCTGTGCTCCCAAATTTTGTACATGGCAAAATATGACGGCTATCCAAGCAGTGCTTATTCTATCTCAGGCTCCATCTTTAAATCCGCAGGACATAATGATACTTGTCGATGGATGAGCTGAGCAGGAAGGCCTTCCTGAGGGTCTTAGAGACCAAGTCTTAGCCCAGTGGGCTCGGCCCACTGTTTCCAGCCCCTCCTTCAGCACTCCGGGTGACTTTGTAAGACTCTTGTCTCCAGTACCAGAAGCACTCGGGTAAGGAAGACGCATGCTTTGTCATCTCTGGTTTTGCTAAAGGTCTCTGCTAGTCCTGAGAAAGGAAATAAAATGTTGAGACAGTTGTTTGTTGTTTAATTGCAATGCCATGTCTCTTTTGTGATTCCATGGACTGTAGCCCACCAGGCTCCTCTGTCCATGGGGTTCTCCAGGCAAGAATACTGGAGTGGGTTGCCATTTCCTCCTCCAGAGGGTCTTCCCCACCCAGGGACTGAACCCGAGTCTCCCGCATTGCAGGTGGATTCTTTACCCCTGAGGCACCAGGGAAGCCCACTGAAGCAGAGTAGCTCTCACTTATATTCCTTGTGCAGCTTATAAGGGCACCCATTTCTGTATATCTTCACAAAAGTCCTACCCTCGAAAAATTAAGTTTGCCAAGTGGATAGATACAAAATGATAGGAAATGGTTCTTTTCATTTGCCATCATGGATTCTGAAGAGCACAGCTCAGCTGAGATGGCAACAAGGAGGAGGATGTTAGATCCAGCATGGGCTAGGGCAGGATCAGATGATGCTTCTGGGGGTCCCCTGGCTCTCCACCTGTGCGCAAGGTACCCGGCCGCCCTCATCAGCACCTTCCCCACACTGCCCTTTACTGGGAGATCTCTCTGCTCAGAATGCCCAGAGTAGGCATTCCTTCACCAGAATCTAGCCCTTTGGTGGTTTATTATTCTTTGTGTTCCATTAAAAAGGCAGTAACAAGTTTAAGACTGCTTTCCAAGGATCTACCAGAGATTAGATGGACATTAGGCTAGCTTCTGAGGATGCTGAAATGAATAAGCCCTGTTCCATAACTCAGAGGAGCTCAAAGCCCAGTGAGGAAGATGGACAAGTGAAAACAAAGCCACTGAATATAATTCATTGTGAAAACCAAAAACATAAATGAGACCTCTGTATACGTCATAAAGGGCTTATTCTCTCTAACCCACTCCCGCCTGACAATGCACAAGTGGGTGAAGGAAAAGCAGTGTCTCCCACTGTAACTTTATGTTCCCACCCGGTATGAAGAGGAGCATCCGGTCCGGGTCTTACTCACTGGGTCAAACTGCAGGGACCTGACTCCCAGCACTGCGGTCCCCTTTAACACTCAGGGTGGGCGCGGCTGAGATGCCCTGGCTCAGAGGAGGGGGTTGCTTTCTTTTCTGTGTGAGGGTCAGAAAGGAGTGCCCACAGGAGTGGAGATGCAGAATGGACTTGTGGGAAGGAAGGAGGTGAGCTGGGCTGCTGATCAAATGCCCACAAGTCCATTCTGCATCTCCAGGGGAAGGAAACTGCACTGAACTGAGTGAGAAGCACTGACATATATGCACGACCCTGTGTAAAACGGGGCTTCCGGTGGCTCAGGGGTAAAGAGTCTGCCTGCCGAGGCAACAGACATAAAGGTCAAGGTTCGATCCCTGGGTCAGGAAGATCCCTGGAGGAGGAAAAGGCAACCCACTCCAGTACTCTTGCCTGGAGAATCCCATGGATGGAGGAGCCTGGAGGGCTACAGTACGTGAAGTCGCGACACAGTCAGACACGACGGAGCCCTGAGCAGCAGCTGGTTGATCATCTCCAACCCCCTCTTCGGGATAAACCGATGATATCAGTCATCAGGGAAGGTGATGCAGAATGATGCAAAATGGTGCAATGTAAAATTATGGGATGGAATAAGGCTGATCATCTTCACCTGGGACAGCTTCAGATTTTAAAACCAGACTGTCTGCTGTGTGTTGTGATGCTATGTAAAGGGCTAAGGATACAAGAAATAGCTACTTCTCTCAAGGAATTCATCTCTTAGGAAGGCAGACTAGTGAACAATAATGAAGTTACACTGTGAGAAATAAAATAGTAGAAATAGGTTCAGGGTGTAGAATCATTGGGAGCTTCCTAGGTGGCTCAGTGGTAAAGAATCTGCCAGCCAATGCAGTAGTCTCAAGAGACAGATTCGATCCCTGGGTCGGGAAGATCCCCTGGAGGAGGAAATGGCAACCCACTCCAGTATTGTTGCCTGGAAAATCCCAGGGATAGAGGAACCTGGTGGGCTATAGTCCGTGGGGTCATAAAGAGTTGGACACGACTGAGCATGCTAGCACCCATTCATGTGTGAAATAGATGGCTAGTGGGAGCTCAGTTCAGCGCTCTGTGATGACCTAGAGGGTTGGGATGTGGGGCGTGGGAGGGAGGCTCAAGAAGGAGAGGATATAGGCATCATATAGCAGATTCACATAATTGGATAGCAGAAACCAAAACAACATTGCAAAGCAATTATCCTCCAATAAACAAAAATAAAGGAGACCCCCCCCCGAAAAGGAAGGTCCATTGAGCTAGGTTTTGAATGTGAAAAGGAATTTTCCAGACAGAAAAGAGGGAAAATCACATGCAGACACATAGAACATCAGGTCATAATATTAGTAGCATATTTGAAGAGTGTCTGATATTATACGGTGCGGGTGGGGGGGAGCAAGATTGACAGAAATGAAGTCCAGGGCCTATAACTTGTGTATTATCAATATTTCCTATTATATATTTGCATATATTAGCAAGTATTTGGCAAAAGAATAAAAAATATCCCAGGTTGAAGTAGTTTGGAATAAAATGCTGAATGAATTACAATGAAGCAAATTTTCTATAGGAATTCTCAGAGCCATCAGCTGAATTCCCAAGAGGAGGTGACAGGATTTCCCAAATGTATTACTAGGTTGAACCCCTTGAAAAAAATCCAATTTCCCAGATAAGAAACTGTCAAATAGTGGCAATTTTATATGATTCAAACTCGCATTTACCACCAAGCTCTTCTATCAGGGACTTCTGTTTTGGAGAACAGTTTGCAAAATACAAGAAGAAGTGTTTTCCCATCCAGAGCAGAACCCCTCGTGAAAAGGGAATATGTCATATTTTCCTTGTATACTGTCCCCACTTCCAGACTAATTGCTGTTTAATAAAAACTTCTGAAATCAGGCTGTGTGATGGACTTTTCTCCAGGACAAAGAAGATCTACCTACAAATAGCAGAAATGTTTCCAAGTCACCCCTTAGGTACTCGAGAGCATAATATGCAAAAAGGAGAATCGGATCAGCAGACAGCCCAAGGTCAACAGACTGGACTTGGTGATTGCCGAATCACAGGCTGCATCCCTGGATGTTCATTAGAAGAACTGATTCTGAAGCTGAAGCTTCAATACTCTGGCCACCTGATGCAAAGAGCTGACTCATTAGAAAAGACCCTGATGCTGGGCAAGATTGAAGGCAAAAGGAGAAGAGGGCAACGGAGGATGAGATGTTTAGATAGCATCACCGACTCAATGGACATGAGTTTAAGCAAACCTGGGGAGATACCGAAGGACAGAGGAGTCGGGCAGGCTACCGTCCATGGTGTCACAGAGTCAGACACAACTCAGGACAGAACAACAGCAAGAAAGGCCTCACCCCACCCTGGAGACCAGAGCCGAGTAACAGACTAAGAAACTGTGTGTGGTCCACCTGGACCGTGCAAGCTGGGTGCTCAGGTGAGCTGGGCTGCTGATCAAATGCCCAGGTGGCCTCCATCACTGGCCAAAGAGGACAGAACCTCTTTAAGATGCTTTTGCTTCCAATGACACAAAAAGCCCCGCCCCCAGGGTGAGAAGGTGGAGCCGTGATGTGGGCAACAGGCATGCACGTGACCCCAGACTGGTCCAGGTAAGGACATGTGTCCTCATGAAAAAGGAGATGGTCTTAGGGTGGAGGGGCTCCTGTCCGCCAGCCTCCGGAACCGCGGGCCACCGATGGCTCAGGTGATGGAGAGTGCTTAGAGGAAGGGGTGGCAAGGCAGCTGAAAACCCTCCTGGGGGCTTGAGGGGGGTGGGGGGAAGGCCTAGAAGGTGAGCACAGGTCAGGAGTCAAACAGGTCTGCTTGTTAATTCTGTGCCCTGGTTTATCACTGTGTGGCCTCGGGCCACTTCTCAGTCTCTCTGTGCTCAAAATGCAGCATCCTTCTCGGGGATGCTCTGGAATTTAAACAAGATGACGCGTGTAAAGCTTCAGGTCCAGTCCTGAGCTGGTGCTTAGCCAGTTCTCTGTCATCAGTCGTGTTCACCCCAGGCTTGTCTTTGCGTCTGAAGTGACATTTATACATCGCCTTTTTGGAGATGTTTAAGAAGTTGATTTTTTTTTTATTGTTATATGACATCAAAAGTCATGTTTGCATGACTATGGGTCCATGGTTTTTTTGTTTGTTTTTTTTTTTTAAGGACAGAGAAACTATCTTCCTTTTGATTCCTAGAAACATCAGTTAAAAAATTTTTTTTTACCTGAATGACAATATAAGAAAATCCCAGGAGACTTTGTCAGGGACAATACAGTTTACTTTTCACTGAGTAACAGCTAGTTTCTTCTGATCTCCCTTCTTTTAGAAGGAAAGGTGCAGAATTCCTTAGTTTCTTCTTCCTGCCTGAAGACCTTGATATAGAAATACTGCTACCCGAGAAGGCATAATTCCGGGGGGCAGAATATATTTCAAGCAAAGAAATATATTCTTTTAAATCCATGACAGCCTGGTCTGTTTTCCCTTCTTCGCTTATTTACTGAGAAAACGGAGTCTGTAACCGACTCCACAGAGGATGTTGGGAATTCGGCATATCAGTGTCTGAGGTCAACACTAACGGTTCTTGGGATTTCCTTGTGGTCTAGTGGCTAATGCTCCATGTGCCCAATGCAGGGCGTCTGGGTTCGATCCTTGGTCGGGGAACCACACATGCCATAACTGGAACAAGAAAAAGATCCTGTGTACCACAATTAAGACTGAGTGCAGCCAAATAAAATTTTTTTTTTAAATAAAGAATAAAACAAAACAAAACCCCACTAGTCCCTCTTACTGTTTTATGTGGTTACTGTGCTGCGCTTAGCTGCCCTGTCCTGCCCAACTCTTTGCAAAATCATGGACTGCAGCCCGCCAGGCTCCTCTGTCCATGGGGATTCTCCAGGCAAGAATACTGGACTGGGTAGCCAGTTCCCTTCCCCAGGGGATCTTTCCAACCCAGGAATCAAACCCAGGTCTCCCACACTGCAGGCGGATTCTTTACCAACTGAGCTACCAGGGAAGATCACAGCAGTTTGCAAAGAGCTTTCGTGAAGGGTGGATTACTGTTCCTAACATTCCCCTAACCATCCAGAGGGGAGGGTCAACGAAGATCGCTCCTCCTTTTACAGGCAGTCAAAGCAAGACGATGATGTTATGATAATGCCCTGACCAGTGGTGACCAGGGCTGGAGTGGGATTCGAGTCTGGGTCTTTTCCTGTGTGTCCCTGCCCGTCCCCTTTCTGAAGCCCCTGCTCCACTGAGTTGCCTACAGCATAGTGAAGGGAGTTACTTATCACAGGGGTCACCCCAACTGTTGAGGGAGGAAGCCCCCTTTCATTTACATCATGTCACTTGGTCCCATTAACATCAGGGCTGGAGACAAGGGACTTGGGCATGGGTGATATAGTATCTTGGTAACCGAGGAGGTGGGTTGTGAATGTGACTTGGTGAGCACCTCCCCATGGGTCACCCCCAAACTTCACACTTAATGGGCTCAAGTCCTGGGATCTGCTTTCTTAACACAGCAGCAGAAGAAACAGGTTATTCCCTGATGGGCCTGGACTGCGTTTCTAAGCAACAAACTCTGCTTTGCTTTCTCCCAACATCAAGGAGGCATTAAGAACAGAGATGTGAATGGATAAAGAAGATGTGTAGATGGAATATTACTCAGCCATTATAAGGAATGAAGTAATGCCATTTGAAGCAACATGGATGAACCCAGAGAGTATCATACTGGGTGAAGTAAATCAGAGAAGAAAAACCATCATATGATGTCACTTACATGTGGAATCTAAAAGAAATTATACAAATGAACTTACAAAACAGAAACACTCACAGACTTAGAGAATAAACTTATGTTACTGGCAGGAAGGGTCAGGGGGAGGGACAGTTATGGAATTTGGGATGGACATGTACACACTGATGTATTTAAAATGGATAATAAAAAAAAAAAGGTAATCGACAAAGACCTACTACATAGCACAAGGAACTTTGTTCAATATTATGTAACAACCTAGTTAGAAAAATAATTTGAAAAAAGAATATATATGTATATAATTGAATCACTTTATTGTATAACTGAAGCACATTTTTAATCAGTTATACTATAATGTGATATAAAAATATGAAAAAGAATATATATGTATAATTCACAGGGATAAATTAGGAGTTTGGGGTTAACAGAAACAAACAAAAGTGAAAGTGAAAGTCGATCAGTCCTAAACAACTCTTTGCAACCCCATGGACTATACAGTCCAGAACTCTCTAGGCCAGAATACTGGAGTGGGTAGCCTTTCCTTTCTCCAGGGGATCTTCCCAACCCAGGGATCGAACCCAGTCTCCTACATTGCAGGCAGATTCTTTACCAGCTGAGCCACAAGGAAGCCCAACAGATACAAACAACTATATATAAAATAGTTAAACAACAAAGTGCTACTGTAAGGCACAGGGAACTAGATTCAACATCCTATAATAAACCATAATAGAAAAGAATCTTAAAGAGAATACATATATCTATATAACTGGCTTACTCTGCTGTGCACCAGAAATGAACACAATATTGAAAACCAACTATATTCCAATTAAAAAGAAATGACTAAAGACTGACTTTGTGAGCTGGGCTGCTGAGCACTGCATGTGACTAAGAAATGAAAAATTCCTGCTCTGCACCAGAGCCTTCCAAACCCTGCTGCCCGGACTGTTTCTCTTTTCTATTCACTAGAATGAAATCAGGCAAGTCTAACAAGGAAAAGCTATCACAATAGCAAAGATTTAGCGGGAGAGGACGAGCGCTATCCTGAAGCCTCATTCAACATGCGCTTTCCTCTTCCCCTCCCACCATACTCTTCCAGGTCCGTGAAGATGTTTATTCCACCCATTTGTGGAGCATCTGCTGTGTGCACATACGGCATCAAAAGTGGATTTTCTACAGTCAGCCTGCTCAAACCTTGACCTTGAGCACAAAACCTCTTGAAGCCTCAGTCTCAGTTTCCTCATCTGAGAAATACCAGCTTGTGAGATTGAGTCAGTTAATCACTTACTCATTCATTCATTTATCCCTTCACTCACTAAATGTGTACTGAATACCTACTGTGTGCCAGACATTGTTATTTCTTCGCTCAGTAAACATTTACTGAGCCACCTGCTCTGTTTACTGAGCACCTACTACATGCCAGGCATTATTATTATTGAACACTATGGGGTTTATTTTTTATTTGACCATCAAGATGACCCTGTGGCAGTTCCTTTCATTATCTTCATGCTACAGATGATGAAATGGCAGCAAAGACACTTGAAATAACTTCAGGGTCACGTCACCAGTAAGCGGTTGAACTGGGATAGGAATTCACACGCAGTGGTCCTGAGGAGGTCCTGGTGAATAAAGCCTGACACTCAGTCCCTAATCTGATGATGCTCACAGCTTAGTAGCGAGACAGGCATGAAAGTGGTGGTGATATGTAGGCACAGGTTCACAACAGAGCTATGACATATGGAGGGAACTCAACCCGTCTGAGTTGGAGGTCAAGGAAACCTTCACAGATAGGGGATTTCAAGTGAAATCTTGAAGGATGTGTGTACTTTCTCGATGAAGGAAGGGAGGGAAGGAGGGGCAAGGCATTTCAGGGAGAGAGAGAAAAGGGTAAAAAGCACAGAAAAGATCAGACGTGTTTGGGAAACTGTCAGGAGTTCAGCAAGGTTGGAATGCAGGACACTTACAAGAAAGAGGAGGGAAATGAAGCTAAACGGATAAGCAGGGGCTTTAATTTTCTCTGGTCACATACACAGACCGGAGCAGTCACTGCCCTCCTCCATGCCGGTAACCATGGTGATGACAGTGGTGATGACGATAATAGATTAGATCTGCACAACACCTAGCGGTTTATGAAACACGATCACATACATTATAGTGTGTCATTTGATCCCATGGAGACGGCAACACAGGGAGTATGTTTAATCCCCCTGTTACACAAAAATAGTTTAACCTCCAGTTGCTTACAAGAGTTTGTCTCAAATGTACTCAGTCACCCCCAAAAGCAGTGATCAAGCACTGTTTTTTATTTGCTTGCTTTGCATTTGGAGTCCAGGAGTCTACTGTTACTTCTTTTATCCAGTAAGAGAAAAAGAAAAAAAATCAATCAGATCCACTAAAAGTTCACCATTAGTCTGGCAGAGTTAATGTTCACCAAATAACCATGTGCTCCCCTGAATCTCCTAATCCCTGTCCCCTCCCCTCCACCCCAACCTCCAGTTGAGCCAAAGTCATATGATTAATTCTGACCAGTAGGCTGGGACTAGAGGTGAGGTGTCATTCAGGTTAAAGTAGTTACTTCCTTTCTTTTAATTGCTTTTCACCTGACACAGGGACATCTTATCTTCTAGATGCGATAGCTTCAAGATGGCAGAGGGTGGCCAACTCAAGCTGGAAATAAATCTTCATTGGATCAAGCCAGCTGCAATTTTGGGTCTTATCTTTACTTTGACATAGCCTAACCTGTCCTTCCTACAACAGTTTCCCAATGTTGGCATTTATTCCTTACCTTCTATTAGTCTTTATCTCAGGCTGACACATATCTTCTAGAAAACAGAGACTAACAGAAGTATTTGAGAAAGCATGCTATTGCTAATCTCACAATAGGGATGGCTGAGCTCACTTCTCTTTCTTGCTCAAAAGTCTTCAAAGATTTTCCACTGCTCCAGCTGACGTCTGAATTCCTGAGCCTGGCAGGTAAGATATTTTGTGATCTACTCATCTTTGTATTTTATTTCCCACCAGAATTTCCTCCCCGGTCTAATTTCCTGCCTCAGTGCACCACATGGAGTCCCTGCATATGTCCTTCAAGAATTAATTACAGTCCTCCTCCTACTGGGTTGTAAGTTCCTTGAAAGCAGAGCTGTGGTGATTGTTTGGAAAAAAGAAGTTATTCCCAGGAAGAACTTGGCACAAAAGGAATGTGTTTGGGACTGAATGCCTTGGAAAAATGAATCTGTGAGCAAGGACCACTTTGCTCTGGACACTTTTAGACTCCCAAAGCATTCTAGCTGATTTTAAAAACGATGTCATTTAGGTATTGATGAACCTATTTGCAGGGCAGGAGTAGAGACTCAGATATAGAGAACAGACTTATTTATGGACTTGGTGGTAGTAGGGGAAGGAGAGAGTGGGATGAATTGAGACAGTGGCATTGAAATATAGACATTACCACATGTAAAATAGACAGCTAAAGGGAAGGTGATGTATGATACAGGGATCTCAGCCTGGCACTCTGTGACCATCTAGAGGGGTGGGATGGGATATGACGTGTGGACACCTATGTCTGATTCGTGTTCATGTATGGCAGAATACTACAAAATACTGTAAAGCAATTATCCTTCACCTAAAAAAAAAAAGAAGGAACCCACTCTCTTCCCTCTCTTCCTTTCCTCCCCAGTTAGTCTGAGATCGTGCAGGCTTTATATTCTCTGGGCCTCGTCATAGAACTGAGGACTCTTGTTTCCTCCTGATACCTCCCAAGGCATGCAAAGACCTAGGGGATAAAGATATCTCAGTACAAAATAGATAAAAATCATATCCAAGTACAAAAAGCATCCCTTGCACTCTGTTATTATAATAATAGCATGGCTCGTTCTTTCCTCCCAACTTCTCCCCATGGAGAATTGAAAAGGCACTCCACGTGAAGGTTCAGCATCATCAGAAGGCATACACGATCAGCATAAATGTCTCATTCCAGATGAATCCACTTCAATTATATATTTAATTCAGCTGAGCACTCCCCAAAGAAGAGTTATTCTGTATTCACCTGCCAAAGTATTTCCGATAACCTCATGGGGACAAGGATTTGCCAAAATTCATGCAAACTTTCTTATATTAATGCAGAAGAGCTTGAAGGTTATTAAGTCCATGCTTCTGACAGCCCCTGCAGTTACAAATAAAGCAGCTAATGAGAAGAAAAACTGCCCCTACCGCCTTATTTCCTAATTCCCAGCCATCCTTACGCAAGAGTGCTGTGACAAAGGGTACTTTTCACCTTTTTAGCACGCCCCTTCTCTGATTACAGATTTAGATGGATAGCATGGTCACAAGAGTTAAACTCCCTGAAGCAAATGATTGCCTCTAGCACCCACCATATGCAATTCGGGTGAAATTTCCAAGCGCCAAGTGAAATAATTCCAACAGGGAAGTCTAACTCGGCAAGTGAATTTATAAAAATTAAAAGGTCTGCGAGGTGATGCTCATGGACCCATTTGTCACATTTTTCCTCATTAAGATTTAATTGAAATGAACTCTGGTAACTGTAAGAAAAGTTACATTCTTATTTTAGACCATCCGATAAAAGAAGGTAATCTTTTAAGCGTCCAATTTCCACTTGGGGTCAGCTCCATGCCCTGCTGTTTCTCGACGGACACTCACGTGATCGTACCAATGAAATTCAAAATACAAGAAATATCATTATTGCTACCAAAAATGCAGTCGCGTTTTGACATTTCAGGAGCCCAGGTGACTGTAGGCACAATTAAAACAGCTTCTGAACCAACTTGAAAATGTGAATTGGCCCCCTACCATGTAAAACTAATTTAAAGGAAATGGAGAGTCAAAATATTGTCGGTTAACATAATTGCCTTATATAGACGAAGCCATTCATTTATCTGTACTTCAGTGTAATTGTAGAAGTGAGTGTTAGTGTAAAACACACTCTTACGTCTATGTAAGGGGTGGGGGAGGGTTAGAATATTAGAGTATCCTTGTCTGGACTCTGCTAGGCAGCTGATGCACAGAATGTCACTGAACGGCTTGCAAGTCGTGTGATAGTGCTGGGTACTAGGAATCTCAGCTCCACGCTGCTGTCTTTCCCACCAACACGGCCGACTGAAAAAAAATAAATTCCCAAATGGTCCATGTCAAGGTCACCAACCACACCCCCCAACTCTGCTAACCCACTGTATGTGTGCCAAACTTCTCAGGGGTGTCTGACACTGCTGCCAGGCCATCCTTTTTATACATGATAGACTTTCTTTGGGTTTCTAGGTCTTTCTCTTGATTGCCTCCCTCTATCACTGATGACTTCTCTTGGGTCTTCTCTCAGGGTTCTCTCCCTCCAATGTTGGTCCTTTTCCAACTTTTCTGCTCCAGGTCTACCTGGGTGCTTGCTCAAGACCTTCCCACTGGAGTGGGTTAGATAATGTCCATCAAGGGAATGTAAGTTACTGCAGCCACGATGGAAATCAGTGTGGAGAGTCCTTAAAAACTAAAACTAGAATTATCATATGATGCATAAATCCCACTCCTGGGCATACATACCTAGAAAAAACTATAATTCAAAAAGATACATGCATCTCAACGTTCACTGCAGCACTGTTTATAATAGCCAACACATGGAAGTAACCTAAACGTCCATCGACAGATGACTGGATAAAGAAGATGTGGCATATATATATATATAAAAATGGAGTATTAGTCATCAAAAGGAAATGAAACAATGCCATTTACAGCAACATGGATGAACCTAGAGATGATCACAGTGAGTGAGTCAGAGAGAGATGAACACCATGTGATATCACTTATATGTGGAATCTAAAATATTTGAATCAATTCTAATGAGATGGATGAAACTGGAGCCCATTATACAGAGTGAAGTAAGCCAGAAAGATAAAGACCATTACAATATACTAACACATATATACGGAATTTAGAAAGATGTTAATGATAACCCTATATGCAGAACAGAGAAAAAAAAAAAGACACAGATTTATAGAACAGTCTTTTAGACTCTGTGGGAGAAGGAGAGGGTGGGATGTTTCAAGAGAACAGCATCGAAACATGTATAGTATCTAGGGTGAAACAGATCACCAGCCCAGGCTGGATGCATGAGACAAGCGCTCGGACTTGGTGCACTGGGAAAACCTAGGGGGAGCGGGTAGAGAGGGAGGTGGGAGGGGGGATTGGGATGGGGAACACATGTAAACCCATGGCTGTTTCATTCCAATGTATGACAAAATCCACTACAAATAAAAAAAAAAATATGATACAAAAGAACTTATCTATGAAACAGCAACAGACACAGACATGGAGAATAGACTTGTGGTTGCCACAGGGGAGGGGGCTGGGAGAGGGAGGGATTGGGAGCTTGCAGCTGCAAACTATTATATGTAGAATGGATAAATAGCAAGGTCCTACTCTACAGCACAATATCCTGTGATAAACTGTAATGGAAGACAATATGAAAAAGGATGTATATGTATGTATAACTGAAACACTTTGCTGTCCAGCAAAACTCAACACATTGTGAATCAATTATCCTTCAATTTTTTAAAGAGAAATAATACACACACATTTGTGTGAGATTCACTGGACATGAATTTGAGCAAACTCTAGGAGATCGGGGCTTCCCTGTTGGTTCAGATGGTAAAGTGTCTGCCTGCAATGCGGGAGACCTGGGTTCGATCCCCGGGTTGGGAAGATCCCCTGGAGGAGGAAATGGCAACCCACTCCAGTACTCTTGCCTGGAATATTCCATGGACTGAGAAGCCTGGTAGGCTACCATCTACCTACCAGGCTTCTCAGTCCATGGGGTCGCAAAGAGTCGGACATGACTGAGCGACTTTAATTTCACTTTCACTTTCAATTTCCTGGGAGATAGTGTAGGACAGAGGCGTCTGCATGCTGCAGTCCATGGGGTCGAAAAGAGACACAACTTAGTGACTGAACAACAACTGAGGAGCTGTCTCTCCACTCCACCAAAAGCATGTGAAAGCTTTCCACCTTCCCTGCTCATCTCTGTAATCCCAGCACCCCACACCATGCCTGGCACCTAGCAGGCATCCTAAACATTTGCTACTAGAGTCGATGAATGCTCGACACATAATAAGTGATCAGGGTATTCTGGTCATTAACGCTAAGCTTGCTGAGAGCAGCAACACATCTTCATTTTTATAATCCCCAGGCTTTGGAATACAGTGAGAATAAGAGATTATCTTGTGTATTATCAAAGGTAATGACTATCCTTTTGACTTCATCTGATAATCAGCAGTTTAAGTATATCAAAGGTATTTTTCTCCACCATAAAAC
Organism: Hydropotes inermis; assembly: GCA_020226075.1. NCBI lineage: Eukaryota > Metazoa > Chordata > Mammalia > Artiodactyla > Cervidae > Hydropotes > Hydropotes inermis. The sequence continues at coordinate 42,236,646 of CM035298.1, forward strand.
CATAGACAATAAAGACTGTTTATACACACAGTCATTGCCACAGCTAGAAATTGCCTAAAGCCACTGGGAAATTAATAAGGAAATAATAGTTTTCAGAGGGGTGAAAGACCTCTAATGAGAAAAAGCTAAGGGAACACATGTAGTTAAAAGTTGAATCAACTGTATGTAAATATAGTTATAGAAAGCATGGTTATAACTACTTTTTAAAAAATGAGGCAATCCCCTTACCAATTTATAGCTATGCCTAATGAAGTAAGCATGCCTGATACTTTTGAGAAAGAAAAGATAACATTAGAGTATTCCTTAGACTCAGATCGAGGGGAAGGCAAATTCTAGAGTTTTCTAGAAAACTCTACATCTAGAAAAACCAAAGTTAACCTTTATTAAATAGATTTTTAAAAAGTAACTCTATGTGCTAATATTATCATATCCAGAGATTATTCCAGAGAGTCACATTAAAACTGTGAAAACACTTCCTTTTCTTAAAGAATTTACAGAATTTTCATGAGTAGACAAATCTCCCTCAGGATTCCAGGCATTGGTTTCTACATGTGCCTCTGAACATTATAGTATTTTTGTATTAAAAACCTCTATGTCTTGTTTTAAGAGGCTTTTGGGTGTATGTACTGAATTACAAACCACAGTGTTATTAAAAATATTTAAAAACATCTGCTCAGAGAGTCTAAAACAGCACAACAGAAAGACTAGAAGGCAGTCACAACACTTTAGACCCGATCTTGTGAAGGATGAAACCAAATATCTCCTTAAGGACAGACACCTATGTATTCCCTGAGGACCCTGAGTCAGTGACCTTCTTTTGGAAGCTCTCCAGATTTCTTCCTCCTAGGATTCACAGAATCCCTGACAAAGAATCTCGGTGGGTAGCAAAATGGACCGAATGCTCAATGGGCGAAATGGTCCAAGAAATAACATCTGTGAGTGTTATGGCTTTGCCACCAGGCTCCCTGTTTCTTCCTGGGCTTCATCCTTCACAGTGATCTTCAAGGCTGTAATTGCCAGGTAGATGTTCAGAAGATGCCCAGCTTATATTTAAACCTTTTTGACAATCTACCTGTCTCAAATACCTTCTAATCCAACACATCAAAAAACAAACATGCAAACAAAAAACCAGCTCCGTGACTCTGCACTCAACACCCTCCCCCCAACAACCACCCTATACAAAATCTTCGTCTAGTCCCTTCTCAGTAAAAGTGTCCAGCACCCAGCCTGTTTTGATAACCAGAGAGAGAATGGATACCTCCTTCTCCCTCACACCTTTTATCCAATCTAATCACTAACTTTTCTTTCCTCAGATCTTTCAGATGCACTCATTTCTCTGTGTTCTTCAACTTCAACAGCTTTGCACTGATTTAGGGTAAACTTTTGAACATCATAGGGGTCCAGCTCATGTCTTCAGCCTCAGGTTGAACCCTGCTCTCTATTTGGCTATTTGGGTTTCAGCCACATTCAAATTTTTTAGTCCCTGAAATATCACTATATAAAAGCCCCCTGCTCATACCGGGTCTTAATGCATTTTGGGAGAGTTTGCCCTCCATCCCCCTTCTACCTCCAACCTTCATGACTTTTACTTTCTCTCTTCTGACATGTGCTTTTCTTTCCTAGCCCTTACTTACTGTGATCATAATTTTACATTCATGAGTTTTATTCATTCAGTGTGTATCATTCCCATATGTTAAACTGTACTGACCTCAGGACCAACTAAACAGACCAATTACCTAGAACAAATTAAAAAATTTATCAGGACACCCCCCTCCCAAAAAAAAAAAAAGCCCCAAGCCCAGATTTTTTTCACAGGGGAATTTGTCCAAGGTAGTTTCATAGAGCACTTCTGCAATAGCTTTCAAAGACAAGTAACCTCAGTGCCACTTAGATATTCCTGGAAAAAGAAAAAAAGAAAAAAGAGAAATATTTCCAACAAGGCCAGGTTACCAACAAGCCTCGGCACTGAGAAGAAACATCATAAAAGGAGAACTTTAGTTGGATTTTTTAAAGACTCATGCAGAAATTGTCAATAAATGTTAACAAATGGAAGCTGTGACACACCACAAGTATTTGTCCCAAGTGGAATTTGTTCCAAGAATAAAATGATAATTTACTAAGAAACTTATCAAGGTAAAATAGGTTTGCACACAGAAGAATTGCCCTGAATCCACTCTCAGCTCTGCCAGTTATTGCTTGTTCGATCTTATTCAAGTTATTTAACCTCTGTAACTGTGAGTTTTGTTTTGTTTATTTGCTTTAGAGTGAAAGTACTAATAATACTGAGTTCTAGACTGGGTAAGGATTAAGTGAGTTGCTACATGTAGAGATCTTAGAATACCACTTTGGATAACAACTACACCAAGTAAGCACCAATTACTTTTATTAATATATCTAATCACAATAAAAAAAAGAGAAAAATAATATCATCTCCTTGGACACTGTAAATACATGAGATAAAATTCAATGTTCATCTGTTTCTTTAAAGAGCGCTTAATACGCTCGGACCTGGTGCACTGGGAAAACCTAGGGGGAGCGGGTGGAGAGGGAGGTGGGAGGGGGGATCGGGATGGGGAACACATGTAAACCCATGGCTGTTTCATTCCAATGTATGACAAAATTCACTACAAATAAAAAAAAAAGAAAAAAAAAGAGCGCTTAATAAAATAAGAATAGATAGATATTACTCTAACATGAGAAATATGTCTATCTCAAATCATAAGCCATCATCCTGCTTAATGAAAAAAATCTAGAAGCATTCCCATTAAAGACAGACACAAGATAAGGATGTCAATTATCCTATTATTTAATACTTTTCTGATGGTACTAGCCAATATAATTAGAAAAAAGAAGAAAAGAAAATATAAAAATTGGACAAGGCTTTGTAAAATCACCATAATCTGCAAATGAGATAACTTAGCTGGAACACCCACCCAAGAAGACAAACGGAAAAAAAAGCTCCTGAAACTATTAAGAATGATGCCTAGGAATAAAATCAATATATATAACTCAATAACATTTATAAATACAGTGAAAACAATTAAACTATACAATAAATTAAAAGATCATATTTATGATAATGAACCAAAACAGATGAAGATGCAAAGTTATCAAGAGATGTAAAATAAAATAAATGTCTATATCTATATACAAAATACAAATATATGTGCACATACATGCAAAGAAAACCTCTCAACACTTTACCAGGGGACACAAAAAGGACCTTAATATTGGAAAGGTTATCCAAAATTATGGATAGAAAGACAAAAGGTCATAATGAAAGCAATTTCTCCAATGTTAATTTAATTAACTCCAACATAAATTTAGTTTCCATCTAGTCAAAGCTATGGTTTTCCAGTAGCCATGTATGGATGTACGAGTTGGATTACAAAGAAAGCTGAGCATTGAAGAATTCATGCTTTTGAACTGTGGTTGGAGAAGAGTCTTGAGAGTCCCTTGGACTATAAGGAGATCCAACCAGTCCATCCTAAAGGAGATGAGTCCTGGGTGTTCATTGGAAGGACTGATGCTGAAGCTGAAACTCCAGTACTTTGGCCACCTGATGCAAAGAACTGACTCATTGGAAAAGACTTTGATGCCAGGAAAGATTGAAAGCAGGAGGAGAAGGGAACAAAAGAGGATGAGATAGTTGGATGGTATCACTGACTCAATGGACATGAGTTTGAGTAAACTCTGGGAGTTGGTGATTGACAGGGAGGCCTGGTGTGCTGCAATCCATGGGGTTGCAAAAAGTCAGACACGACTGAGCGACTGAACTGAACCGAAATTTAGTTTCTCTAATGTATATTTAATAGCATTCCAATACAATACAAATATATTTATTTTTAATTTGATAGTCTAATTCTTGACCTGTATGTAGATCAAGAAACAATAGATAGAAACAGACATAGGAACAATGGACTGGTTCAAAATTGGCAAAGCGGTACGTCAATGCTGTATACTATCACCCTGCTTATTTAACTTATATGCAATGTACATTATGTGAAATGCTGGGCTGGATAAAACAGAAGCTGGAATCAAGACTGCTGGGAGAAATATCAACAGCCTCAGATGCCACTTCCCTTATGACCGAAAGCAAAGAGGAACACTTTCTAACACCATACACAAAAATAAACTCAAAATGGATTAAAGATCTAAATGTAAGACCAGAAACTATAAAACTCCGAGAGGAGAACATAGGCAAAACACTCTCCGACATAAATCACAGCAGGATCCTCTATGACCCACCTCCCAGAATATTGGAAATAAAAGCAAAAATAAACAAATGGGACCTAATGAAACTTAAAAGCTTTTGCACAGCAAAGGAAACTACAAGCAAGGTGAAAAGACAGCCCTCAGACTGGGAGAAAATAATAGCAAACGAAGCAACAGACAAAGGATTAATCTCAAAAATATACAAGCAACTCCTCCAGCTCAACTCCAGAAAAATAAATGACCCAATCAAAAAATGGGCCAAAGAACTAAACAGACATTTCTCCAAAGAAGACATATAGATGGCTAACAAACACATGAAAAGATGCTCAACGTCACTCATTATCAGAGAAATGCAAATCAAAACTACAATGAGGTGCCATTACATGCCAGTCAGGATGGCTGCTATCCAAAAGTCTACAAGCAATAAATGCTGGAGAGGGTGTGGAGAAAAGGGAACCCTCTTACACCGTTGGTGGGAATGCAAACTAGTACAGCTGCTATGGAGAACAGTGTGGAGATTTCTTAAAAAATTGGAAATATTAAAAAAAAATTGGAAATAGAACTGCCATATGACCCAGCAATACCACTTCTGGGCATAACACCAAGGAAACCAGATTTGAAAGAGACACGTGCACCCCAATGTTCATCGCAGCACTGTTTATAATAGCCAGGACATGGAAGCAACCTAGATGCCTATCAGCAGACGAATGGATAAGGAAGCTGTGGTACATATACACCATGGAATATTACGCAGCCATTAAAAAGAATTCATTTGAATCAGTTCTAATGAGATGGATGAAACTGGAGCCCATTATACAGAGTGAAGTAAGCCAGAAAGATAAAGACCAATACAGTATACTAATGCATATATATGGAATTTAGAAAGTTGGTAACGATAACCCTATATGCAAAACAGAAAAAGAGACACAGATGTACAGAACAGACTTTTGGACTCTGTGGGAGAAGGCAAGGATGGGATGTTTTGAGAGAACAGCATCGAAACATGCATATTATCTATAGTGAAATACACTACCAGCCCAGGCTGGATGCATGAGACAAGTGCTCGGGCCTGGTGCACTGGGGATCAGGTGGAGAAGGAGGTGGGAGAGGGGATCGGGATGGGGAATACATGTAAATCCATGGCTAATTCATGTCAATGTATGGCAAAACCCACTACAATATTGTAAAGTAATTAGCCTCCAACTAATAAAAATAAATGGGAAAAAAAAGAATCTATCAACGAAGGTGAAAGAGGAGAATGAAAAAGCTGGTTTAAAACTCAATGTTCAGAAAACTAAGATCATGGCATCTGGTCCCAATACTTCATGGCAGATAGATGAGGAAACAGTGGAAACAGTGACAAATTATTTTCTTGGGCTCCAAAATCACTGCGGATGGTGACTGCAGCCATGAAATTAAAAGACACTTGCTCCTTGGAAGAGAAGCTATGACGAACCTAGAGAGCATATTAAAAAGAAGTCAGTCCTAAAAGAAATCAACCCTGAATATTCAATGGAAAGACTAATCCTGAAACTGAAGCTCCGATACTTTGGCCACGTGGTTCGAAGAGCTGACTCATTGGAAAAGACCCTGATGCCGGGAAGGATTGAAGGCAGGAGGAGAAGGGGAAGACAGAGGATGAGATGCTTGGAAGACAGCAACAACACAATGAACATGAGTCTGAGCAAACTCCAGGAGACGGTGAAGGACAGGGAGGCCTGGGTGCTGTAGCCCATGGGGTCACAAGGAGTTGGATGCGACTGAGTGACTGAACAACAACAAATATATTTTTAAAGTTTAGATGAAAAAAATAAAAATAAGAATTTTATAAAGAAGAATAATGATATGATCTTAATTCTACTGGATGCTAAAGTATATTGTAATGGAAAGGTAATTTTTACAGCTTGCTTTTGAGGGAGTTCCTGGTGATTCAGGGATTAAGACTCTGCTTTCACCGAAGGGGGTGAATTTCAATCCCTAGTGGGGGAATTAAGACTCCACATGCCCTGTTGCACAGCTTAAATAAATGAATAAATGTGGTTCGGGATTAAGAAGATAAAGACAGGTTAACAGAACAGAAATTAGAGTTCATAAGTAGGCTCAAATAGTTAGGGCAAAGAAGAAAATGCCAAATTGAAATTTCAAATCAGTGGAGAAAATATGCATTAACTAACAAAGAGTGTTTAGACAACTGACTAATTAAATAGGATCGTCAGTCCAGATGGTAAAGAAACCTGCCTACAGTATAGGATACCCAGGTTTAATCCCTGGATCAGTAAGATCCCTTGGAAAAGGGAATGGCTACACATTCCAGTATTCTTGCCTGGAGAACTCCAAGAACAGAGGAGCCTGGTGGGCTACAGTCCATGGAGTCGAAGAGTCAGACACGACTGAATGATTAACACTTTCACGTTTTATACCCCTCAAATTCCATGTGGATCAATTATTAAAACATGAAAAAGTCCCCCAAATTTTAAAAGTGGCATTAGAAAGCATAGAATATATTTTAATTATTACTAGCTCAGAAGACTATTGCTAAATATGAAACACAAAACAAAAGACATAGGGGAAATACTGCTTCATGTGACACATCAAAAAACATTTGGATAAAATAACTATAGAAAATTTTAAAAATCCCCAAAACTTCTAATGTAATTTCAATTATATCATAAAAGAGTGTATGCTTCTTTAAATTATAAGAAAAGAACAAGCCAAAAGAAAAATGGCTAAATTATATGAACAAATAAGTCACAAGAAAGGAAATACAAATGGCTCTTAAGTATATGAGAAGATAATAAATCTCTCTTGTAATAAGAGAAAGGCATATTAAAATGAAAATGAGATACCATTTTTCACCTACAATATTGGAACATAGAAAAATTTGATAACCTTTAGTTGTTGAAAAGTGTGGAAAATAGTCATTTTATGTGCTGCTGGGGAAATGGGAACTTGGTACAACCTCTATGTTGAACAGCTTGGCAATATCTATCAAAATTGCAGTGTATGTGTCTTTTGACCTGGAAATTTTACTTCCAGGAATTTCTTCTATGAATTTAGTCTTTTAGTTGCTCTTGAGTAAAATCAAATATGAGAAGACATTTGCACATCATTGTTAATAATAGAAAAAGATTAGAAAGAACCCAAATGTCCATCAACAAAGTACTTGCAAAATAAAATTATATCTCTAGAGTGATACACCTCTTTAGAATATATCTCTGCTGCTTTTATAAACAGGATCACTGCTCAGCTCTTAAAACAGTATGAACACTATATTACCATTTGTGCATACACGCATGTGTGTGTCTGTGTGTGTTTAAAACAGTATATATTTAAAGTATATGCAGAGAATATTCCAGGGAGAAAATGCAAGAAACTAACAATGTTGGCTGCCTCTAGGGAGGTGAACTGAGAGGTTGAAACTAGGTGTGAAAGGTGTATATTTAGAGGGAGGCGGGAGGGGGTATCGGGACGGGGAACACATGTAAATCCATGGCTGATTCATGTCAATGTATGGCAAAAACCACTGAAAAAAAAGAAAAAGAAAAAAGAAAAAAAAAAGCTTTTACATATAAAAAAAAGGTGTATATTTAAAAAATGTTTTCACATTTTTAAAATTTTACAATATATATGAATACATTATCTATTCAAAATATAAATAATTAAGTTTTTAATGAGGTAATAAGGGCTAGTTGAAAGACCTACAATGCCTGACGCAGGGTCAACAGGCAATAAATGCCTATTACATTTGCTATTATTATGTTAAATAGCAATTGGAAGATGATGGTGGAAAATGGAAAAATCATGGAGTCAAGTGATTGTCAGTCTTGGATATGGGCTGCCCTGTCCCTAAGTATTAGAATGAACCATATGAAATAGCCAATATTTAATAGCATTTGACCTGCAAAAATAGCAACTTCATATAATTCAACCCCAAATTACTTTATTCTTTGTAAATTAGACTGTAGGTGATCATGAAAATCATGGTGACCATTAGTTCAATTATTCCTCACCATTGAAACTTGACTGGTTTCCAATTTGGAGAGTGAGAATTCAGAGAGTGAGTTAGAATAATGGGAATACTGAACTACATGGATTAATTTGGTTTCTGAATTTTGGATAGCGAGTAGCTTGAATTGGATAAGGAAGAATTTATTTAAACTTTTTCTTTTTCAAAACTCATTGAGTCCTGAATTAAGATAACAAGTTTGGACGTTGAGGGTTTGGATAGTCAGTGAGGGGTACCTCTGTTTTTCAGAAGAACCTCACAGCTTTCAAAGCATTTTAGTATAAGTGACCTCATATATTTCTTAATCTATAGAGGTGTTATCCCAATGCCCATCCCATTTAACAAAAGGGGAACTGTTTCTCCTTTCAATTGCAAGCCATTGCTAACCAATGCAACATGACTGGTGTTGAGGGATTTGACAAAAGACTAGACCTACTGCCAGGACAGGGCACCTGTTCAATGGTTAAGACTACAGGTCACATCTCTTCAAAGCAAACATTCGTCCTTCCTGCCTTCCATCTGTTAGTGAGAGATCAAAAGTCCCGAAGCTCTGAAGTTACGTGCCAGTAGTGGTAACAGCACAAATGGCTCAGTTGTGTCTGACTCTTTGTGGCCCTATAGACTGTAGCCTGCCAGAGTCCTCTGTCTATGGAATTCTCCAGGCAAAAACACTGGTGTGGGTTGCCAGGCCCTTCTCCAGGGGATCCTCCTGACCCAGGGAAGCTGGGTTTCCTGCCTTGCAGGCAGATTCTGTGCCACCTGAGCCACCGGGAAGCCCAAAGGGAAGAGGAACAGCACAGGCCAGGGTGGCTACCCCTTTGGATATTTGTAAATTCTGTTAATCAACCTCAAGAAAACTCTCATTTTTTACCTAAGTTTCCCCCTCATGGTAAAACCATTCAAGAATATGATGGGTGACTGCAAAATCCTTCTGTAGGTAAAACATAGGCAGAATCCCAAAGGGACATCAAAAATGGAAGAAGGAAGACAACCGCTTTGATCAGTTCCTAAGGCTACAGACATTTATTCTACAAAAGCCACATTGTGAAGCCTCTAGAGTTGAGGCTGCTCTTATGCCAAAGGTTTCCATAATGATCTAAAGCTGTATTGAACCCAAAAGGGGTCAGTTCATCCCTCCCAAATCTTGGGAACAGGCAAGAAGGGAGGAGGGAGAAATGAGCTGCCTTCTCAGGTAGACTCCCAGTCTTATGCTATGACTGACCTAGGAAAAGTTTTAAGGAAATCAGAAGCAACATATATGAGATTCTCATGAGCACAGAAAAATTCAGTATCAAATAGGCAATATGCTGACTAGAGACTACAGTAGACCCAGGTATACAACAGGTGCTCAGGAAACATTTGTAGACTGAATGGGACCTGAGTAAACCCAGGTATACTATAGGTGCTCAGTAAACACTTATAGACTGACTGGGACCAGAGTAGACCCAGGTATGCAACAGGGGCTCAGGAAACACTGTGTGGATCACAATAAACTGTGGAAAATTCTGAAGGAGATGGGAATACCAGACCACCTGACCTGCCTCTTGAGAAACCCATATGCAGGCCAGGAAGCAACAGTTAGAACTGGACATGGAACAACAGATTGGTTCCAAATGGGAAAAGGAGTACATCAAGGCTGTATATTGTCACCCTGCTTATTTAACTTACATGCAGAGTACATCATGAGAAACTCTGGGCTGGAGGAAGCACAACCCGGAATTAAGATTGCCAGAGTCAATAACCTCAGATATGCAGATGACACCACCCTTATGGCAGAAAGTGAAGAAAAGCTAAAGAGCCTCTTGATGAAAGTGAAAGAGGAGAGTGAAAAAGTTGGCTTAAAGCTCAACATTCAGAAAACTAAGATCATGGCATCTGGTCCCATCACTTCATGGCAAATAGATGGGGAAACAGTGGAAACAGTGGCTGACTTTATTTTTCTGGGCTCCAAAATCACTGCAGATGTTGATTGCAGCCATGAAATTAAAAGACATTTACTCCTTGGAAGGAAAGTTATGGCCAACCTAAATAGCACATTAAAAGGCAGAGACATTACTTTGTCAATAAAGGTCTGTCTAGTCAAGGCTATGGTTTTCCCAGTGGTCATGTATGGATGTGAGAGTTGGACTATAAAGAAAGCTGAGCACCAAAGAATTGATGCTTTTGAACTGTGGTGTTGGAGAAGACTCTTGAGAGTCCCTTGGAGTGCAAGGAGATCCAACCAGTCCACCCTAAAGGAGATGAGTCCTGGGTGTTCATTGGAAGGACTGATGTTGAAGCTGAAACTCCAATACTTTGGCCACCTGATGCGAAGAGCTGGCTCATTTGAAAAGACCCTGATGCTGGGAGGGGCTGGGGGCAGGAGGAGAAGGGGATGACAGAGGATGAGATGGTTGGATGGCATTACTGACTCAATGGACATGGGTTTGGGTGGACTCCGGGAGTTGGCGATGGACAGGGAGGCCTGGGGTGCTGCGGTTCATGGGGTCTCAAATAGTCAGACATGACTGAGTGACTGAACTGACTGAAACACTTGTAGACTGAATGGGACCAGAGTAGACCCAGGTATACGACAGGGGCTCAGTAAATATTTGTGAATTGAATGGATGTGAATGAGTCTTGAAAATGGGGAATCAAGACAAACAGCAAACCATAAACCATCCTATACTAATAAGCTGGTAGACTTGGGCCAACCTGGAATCTCTTGAGTGTGGTTTCCTCATTTCTAGCACAGATTCTTTAACATTTTGTTTATTGTACATGTTAATATTTCTACTCTGGGCTCCTCCTTTTTAGAAGGCTTGAATAGAAGTCCTTAGAAGTCACGCTCATCTCCTGTGTTTTATAGGTGAGGCACAGTCATCAGATAAAGTTAATGACATCCCTCCCCTCCCGTCCCTGACAGGATCGTTTGTAATTGCAAAGAAGAACATCAGATCCTTAGAGGAAGGTGCTGCAGGTGCTCAGTCTGTAGTGTCAAGGATGGTTAACAGCCTTCACACAAGCGTCCCTGATATTCCCAGGCAACACTTGGATTTGGGATTTTATAAATGGTTTGCTCTTTAAAACTTCCAGCTGATCAAGGAGCACAACCAAGTTGAGGAGACTTAAAATCACTGGCTCTCTATTCAGGGGCGAAGAGACAAGATAGCTGCTCTCAAAACACCTGCATTTCAGTGACAGGTATGAGAGGGGGGCAAACAACAGAAAGGTGAAACTGACAATTGTGCAGGACAATTCAACTGATGAAAACTTCCACGAGGAAAAGAAGCCAGGTAAAGAGGCAACGGAAAATAACTAGGGCGGGGAGTTCTCTTTAGATTGGCTGACCAGGTGAGACCTTTTGGAGGAGGAGACAAGTCCTGAGACCTGACTAGTAGGGATAAGTGAAAGTGTTAGCTGCTCAGTCATACCCAACTCTTTGAAACCCCCTGGGTTGCAGCCTGCCAGGTTCCTCTATCCATGGAATTCTCTAGGCAAGAATACTGGAGTGGGTAGCCATTCCCTTTTCCGGGGGAATCTTCCCAATTTAGGGATCAAACCCAGGTCTCCTATATTGCAGGCAGATTCTTTACCATCTGAGTCCCCAGGCAAGCCCATGCAAAAATCTGGTTGAAATATCCCAGGCAGTGGGGTTGATGATGATGACACTGATGACAATGGTATTTACTGAGGACTTATTACTACATTCCAGGCTTTATTCTAAGCACCGGTATCATTTTACTCAACCTCCTTGATGACTCATTGAGGTAAGGGACTATTATCACCCCCATTTTCTTGGTGGGCAAATCGAGGCTCAGAAAGGACAGAGAGTTGCTTGTAGATCAATAGCTACACAAATGACCTGATAGAGCAAGTGAGAGCCCCTGCTATGTGGGCAGGAACTCAGGAGGTTGGAAAAGCAAAAGTCAGGCCAGGGCACTGGAGCCAGCTCTGAGATGAACTTGGGGAGGTCAGATCCTGTAGGGCCTTGCAGGCCAGTGTCTGCTCTATGAAAGTGTTCTCCATCCATGGCATCTGTTGACAATTATCCATTGACAGTCTGGCAAGACAGCTTGGACATCTCAGTGGAAATGGCTGACCTAATCTTCAACCCAGCTTGTGTTAGGAGGTGATATTTCTGCAGCATGAGAGTGGGCGGGGTACCAGGTCCACACGGGATCCCACCCAGCCTGGCAGTTTACCCACTGAGTGACCTTAGATGAGCCCCAGAACCGGACGAGTCTCAGCTTTTTCTGGAAAATGAGGCCAGGCACACCCACCTCCCAGACCAGCTGTGAGGATTAAATAAAACCGGAGAGAGAAGGACGAAAAAGTCAAAGTGTTAGTCACTCAGTCGTGTCCGATTCTTTGAGACCGCATGGACTGTAGCCCGCCAGGCTCCTCTGTCCATGGAATTCTCCAAGCAAGAATATGGAGTGAGTAGCCATTCCCTTCTTCAGGGGATCTTCCCAACTCAGGGATCGAACCACGGTCTCCAGCACTGCAGGCAGATTCTCTACCATCTGAGCCACCAGGGCAAGTTTCTGTCTAGCGCCCATTGTAGGTACTCAACAATCCCAGTTCTCTGCCTTCCCTTTCTCGTTAATTATGGTACACCTCCGTCCATGCCCCAGTGCTGGTGCCGATCAGGACTGGAGGGTTTAACCTCACCTGCCTCCCCTCCTTTCCACAGGCTTGCTTGTTACCTACCTGCCCTGCTCCGTGAACTCTGCTGGGGACAAACAATGCGCCCCTGCAGCCTATCAATGACAACGACTGCTCTCTCTAAGGAATGGGGGTTTTCTGTGGGCAGAGACACGGTGCCCATGCCAAGCTGGAGAACATCTGAGACCAGGCATGGAGAAGGGTCTTGAGCCTCAGGGCTGAGCAGTGGAACCTGCCCCTCTTCATATGCTGGCTACTTCCCTGGATGTGGCGCGTGCTCAGTCGCTCAGTCGTGTCTAACTCTTCGCGACCCTGCGGACTATAGCTCGCCAGGTTCCTCTCCATGGGATTCTTCTGGCAAGAACATTGGGATGGGTATCCATGCCCTCTTCCAGGGGATCTTCCCGTCCCAGGGATCGAACCCATATCTCCTGCATTGGCAAGGGGGTTCTTTACCACTCAGCCACCTGGGAAGCTGGCCCTGGCTGAGCTCTTAAATTAAAATAAATTCAAACAGCTCTCCTCTGGCAGCCTGCCCTGCATTTTCTGACATATTTGTGACCCATTCTAGACAATTAGAAGCTGAAACTCCAATACTTTGGCCACCTGATGTGAAGAACTGACTCACTGGGAAAGACCCTGATGCTGGGAGGGATTGAGGGCAGGAGAAGGGGACGACAGAGGATGAGATGGTTGGATGGCATCACCAACTCAATGGACGTGAGTTTGAGTAAACTCTGGGAGTTGGTGATAGACAGGGAGGCCTGGTGTGCTGGTATCCATGGGGTCTCAAAGAGTCGGACACGACTGAGCAACTGAACTGAGACAATTAGGAAGGCTTTTTCTCAGGACCAGGAACTCTGGGCTCCACCCTGCCCACTTTGCAGTCCCTCATCCATTTCCGCCTAGAATCTCACTGCCCACCTTCCCATCTCGCCTGATTTTCGGTGTCTTGTTAAATGATAATTTCTTTCTTTTTCTCTAGTACCTGAGACTGGGAAATTACTTTCTTTAATCCCAGCCCTGTTTGTACCTTTAAGGCCAAAAATTATAGAAGCATGCATGGCTCTAAAATGGTGTTCAGTTACGACGGCTCATAGAGTTAAAATACTCTGTGTGTGTGCTTTCCTTTAATGTCTGGTTGCCATTTCCTTACATCCCTGTTTTCTGGACACTGAGCTATCTCTATGTTATGATTATTTTACCTCTTTAAGAGTGAACTGCTTTAATCCCCTGATCATGCAGTCACGTGAGCTACTTTTCCACCTCCAAATGCAATTAAAAGTGCCCTTCGGGCGTTCCAAGTTTTAATCATTCTAGGTGTGCAGCGTTCCCGGGCTCAGAAGGCCTTTCTCGGCCTCCTCTCAGATGGAGCTTTTCTCCAAGGAGGAGAAGGTGGAGCAGCGTAAAGTCAGAATGAGGGGGGAGAGCCTGGTTTCAGAGGCCAGGCCCCTCGGTCTTAAGGCACCGTCTCTCCTGCCAGGACCAGCAGGCCATCCCCAGCAGCAGTGGGTGGAGTGGGCTGCAGGCTTGGGGCCGAGCCAGGAAGCGCTGCCACCAGGACCAGCTTAGCAACCTTAGGCACGGACTGACTTTCATCTGTATAACGTGGATAATAATTGCTGTCTCATCCTTTTGCTGACAGCACAGAGAAGTTCCTGCCTCACTAACGGTGTTATCATGGCCCTGATGGTGCTGAGTGGTCTCTGAAACCCCTCCATGTCTGACGCTCTAAGCCAATGCTTGTCCAGATGTGGGTCACGTGCCCTTGACTAGTGACCACACGCTCCGTGATTAGGACAACACCCATACCCCTTCATAGCCTGCTCAGTGGGTGAGTCCACTGCATGAACTTGGATGAACTCGGATGTCCTGGCGATGTCCAACTGCTGTAGTAATTTTTATGCTTTTAATTCTCATTTCCTGAACTTCTCACAAACTGATAATGAACTGCAAGCCTGCAGTGATCCATGCCTTAGGCTGTGAGCCGCTGGAGGGTCTGTACCCTGCAGGTGGTGTGGGAAGCCCAGGAGATTTGCTGGGATGGTCCCCCCCCCCCCACACCCCCACACTTCACTGCTTAGGAAGCCTGTGCTGCTGGTCTGCCCACAAGAACGGTGAACAGTCTGCCCAGGTGCCAGCCCATCACCATGGTGACCTCCATAGCTCATCTCGGTCTCTGAGCAAAGATCCTGTTCCACCCTCAGGTTCGGCTTGGCATGTAGACAGGAACGGGAGTTAGACTGCCATCCTTTCTCGTGCCATAAAACCAAGGAAAACATCCTGGCTGGCAGTCAAGCCTCACAAAACAGCAACAACAACAGAAACTCCTGGCAAGATTTCAGGGGGCTGACTCTTGCAAAGTCACTCTCCCTCCAAAAGGCCACTTGATGTCATTCAAGGCCACTTGAGGGTCATTTTCCAATGCAAACTGCCTAGTTCTTCCAGGCACTGGATGATACTCTTTTGGTATCAGTACAAGCTACATGCAGGGACCAGTGTTCTTTAGGGCCTAACAATCACAACAAAAATTTTCATTCACTTGGGAAACTAAAGGTACAGGGTCAGAAAACATTAACTGTGAAAACTCAGTGCTTTCAAAGCCAATTGAGGATACTGTGCTTTAGAAGGGATAGACTTCTTTAACAACAACAAAAGGTTATAAATAGCATTGAAAACACCCAGTGATGATGGTGATACGTTTGTAATAATATTTCTACTGAAAAGGGAGTTCCAAATATTTGGCACGTGCCTCAGACTCCCTCCTGCTCCCATTCTTGGCAGCTGTCATTTGCAAATCCCTTCTCTCTTTTCCCCCCTATCATCTGGCTTCAGAACGTCAGTGTAGAATTCAAGGCCACGACCAATGTTCAGGAGATGATAAATGGAATGGGAGTTATTTGGCTTCTTGGTGTAGTCATTTCGAGTAACATGCGCTCTTCACATGCATTATAGTTTTAGGCCTCGCCTGCAGTGTGATTCTTGCTGCTCACAGTGAGTAATCACTCACACGTGAGAAAACTGGAGATCTGAAAAATTAAGGCGGTCAATCAACAGTGACCTTGGAGTCCTGACCCCCTGCCTGGACAACCCAGGAGGGGCCAGGGCTTGTTATGTTCCTTCTGTATGCTAGGTGCATGAGCGCTCAGTCACCTTAGTCATGTCTGACTCTTTGCAACCCCATGGATTATAGACCGCCAGGCTCCTCTGCCCATGGGATGCTCCAGACAAGGACACTGGAGTGGGCTGCCACACCCACTTCCTCCAGGGTATCTTCCTAACCCAGGGATGGAACCCACATCTCCTGTGTCTACCATATTGCAGGTGGATTCTTTACTCACCGAGACACCTATATCAGGCTCTTATAATTTGTAACTCATTTAATCTTATAAGTCATAATTTGTGCCAACCTGTGAGACATTATTCTTCCTGATTTTCAGATGAAGAGAGTGGGGTTCAGAGAATTTTAAACTTGTTCAAGACTGATATAGGTCATAAGGGGGCTAGGATCTAAACCCACATTGCTCTGAATCTGAAGCACATCTGTTTTACTTACTACGTGGCCACAACAGTTCAGACTCTGCAGAGCACACCACTTGAGAGCGAGACATGGCTAGGGCGTTTAGAGGAATGGTATTAATGACAGCAACAGCTTGCACATCACTCGTTTTCAACATTTAGAGAAGTGATTAAATTACCCTATACTGGTATTTGCAGCTATTATAAATGGTTAATATGATGGCTATGTAGAAACAGGCAAAAGTGTTTACCAAATAACATTAAGAAATCTTATGTGTACTGATTACATTTATGCAGAAATTATGCATACAGATGGATAAAGAGTAAGACCCACCAAGAAAATAGCTTTCGGCTGGGATACAGGACAATAAGATGCTTTCGCATTATTAGTTGCTCAGTCGTGTCCAACTCTCTGCGACCCCATGGACTGTAGCCTGCCAGGCTCCTCTGTCCATGGAATTCTCCAGGCAAGAATACAGGAGTGTGAGCCATTCCCTTCTCCAGGGGATTTTCCTGACCCAGGGATCGAACCCGAGTCTCCTGCATTGCAGGTGGATTCCTAACCATTTGAGCCCCCAGAAAAGCACAAGACATCTTAAAGCTGCATTAAACAAAATGCTTAAAGAAGTGTGTGCATTCAGGCATCAGGAAAAGCTGGCCAAAGAAAATAGGCAAAAATAATCACCCACTAAGAAATGTGTCCTCAAGAATTTAAAGAAGATATTTCCAAAATGATGGGATGGCTGTAGTGGCCCTTAGGGCAAAAATTAAATACCTACTCTGAGTGGTTTTAGAGTAGAAGTTTGACCTTGGGAAGTCTGAGGATTTTCGGTGGAGACTTTGTTCACTAGAGTGATCCAGAGGCCCCAGGCCATATGCTTCTTTCATTTCCTCAATGCGTTCAATGATGCTGCTTTTTAGATTTCATAGTGAAGTTCTAGGTAAGACTTTGAAAATGAACCGCACATTGTTTTTTAGATGCTGTAGGGCAAGTGAATTCATCTGAGTTCTATTACTTCTAGTGTGTATATGTCACTCAAAATCTAGCCTTCCATTCACCAAGCTCCCATCCACCAATCATCCATTCAAGAGGCATTTGCTGGGTGCCTACCAGTTTCCCTCGAGGCTCAGACAGTAAAGAATCCCCCTGCAATGCAGGAGACCCGGGTTCGATCCCTGGGTCAGGAAGATCCCCTGGAAAACAGAATGGATACCCACTCCAGTATTCTTGCCTGGAGAATTCCATGGACAGAGGAGACTAGTGGTCTACGGTCCATGGGGTCACAAAGAGTCGGACACGACTGAGTGAATCACTTATCGTGATCTAGAGCTTGTGAGGCCCTAGAGATAAAAGACAGTCAACTTGTTCCTGAACTCAGGGGTTCCTCTGAGTCTCACATAGGAAACGTGGAGAGACTAAACACTGGAGACAAACAGGTGCATGGAGAGACGATTCCTACGCAAGATCTGCCGAGAGCTAAGCCGCACATCATGCGTGCAGGACACCAGGGTCATGGGGGAGGGGCCCCCACTGGGAGTCAGAGAGAGATGCTCAGAGGAGGTGATGGACAATGGGTCCTGAAGGATGAGGAGAAGCTAGGCTGGGGAAATCAGATGGAAGGGAAGGGGAGGAACCACGGTCCAGGCAGTGAGCCACACTATGCCAAGGCGTGTGGGCAAAAGAGCATGGCCAGTTTGGGGACGGGCAGGTGGTCTATGTGGCTACAGGATGACACATGAAGTGGGGAAGGGAGGTGGGCCAAGGCTGGGAGGCGCAAAGACCCCAGTGGAGGGCTTTGAGAGCCCAAGTCAGGAGCAGAGCACTTGATGAGCGCACTAGAAACTGTACAAGAATGCAGCTTAAGTCACCTGCTGAGACCGACACGGTGGGCATTAGAGGAGCATCCTGGGATGATCTGAGGTCCCCAGCTGAGGCTGGACAGTGTGAACCATGAACAGACCCACCTATCACCGTGTCTTCAACTCCTCACAGCAGGGAATGTGCCTTATCCACCCTTATCAACACCCCACCTCGTTCTTTCTGTGCCAGGGGCCTAGTAGATGCCACTCAAAATGTCTCTAGGCTAGATGACTGACTTAGAATTCAAACACAAAGTCAAACAACCCCACATCATCAAGGATAAAGCGGTGTTATCCTGCAGTATCCAGTGGGCAGAGACTGTCTGGTCCTGCTGTTGAAGCAGATGAGTGAAAACGGCACATCCCACTTATGGCCAAGGCAGAAATTCGCGGGGGTTTCCTTTAAATGCTTACGGACAGGGTTTCTGCATTACCAACCCTCATTCTTTTTATGGGATAGGAAATGAAACAGACGTCAGTTATTTCAGTTTCAATTTTAAAGTCTTATCTTTAGAGCTATTTAAAGAAAATAAATCCCCCACACAGTAAACATTCACATATAAGAACTGCATATAAGAAATCTGAGATGGTGGCAATTTCAAACCCTGAGTTAGAAAGGGTTTTCACTTTGATGAAATGGAAATAAAGAAGGATAGGACTTCTGGGTGTTCTGACCAGAGCTCTGGAGACTGGAGCTCTTCTCATAAGCTCTGAATACAGGGGAATCTGATGAATGACTTGATCCCACTGAGAAGAAAGGACCAGAGACCCTACGAGAGCATGCTTGTAAAGAGAAGGGAGCTCCATATGAATGTATCTCACCGGAAATCAGTTAAGGGGGTGTTACACCTCATTTCCCAAATAGGGAAGCAGGCTCAGAAAGGTCAAGTAACTTTTCCAGGGTCACACAGCTAGCAAGTGGCAGTCCTCAATATATACTCTTGTCTGTCTGACCCTTAGGCCCAAGTTAAACAAGCTTAAAATTAACATTCCAGTTACGTGAAACCATCTTGTTGGAGAATACCCTGATGCTGGAAAAGATTGCAGGCAGGAGGGGAAGGGGGCAGCAGAGGATGAGATGGTTGGATGGCATCACCGATGCAATGGACATGAACTTGAGCAAACCCCGGGAGATAGTGGAGAACAGGGAGACCTGATGGCGTGCCACAGTCCATGGGGTCTCAAAGAGTCAGACACGACTTAGTGACTGAACAAGTGAAACTGCCTAGAATTCATCCATACCCCCAGTTTTCTCTGTCCTTCTGTGATGTTACTCCTGGATGGGATCACCTACTAATCTTTCAGAATCAATTCAAGAGCCAGTTCCTCCTTGGAGATTTGGCCTCCCACCCTCACCGTCTAAGAACCTCTCTGTTCTTTGTGCCTGGAGTCAGACTATGGGATCTAATCCCTTCTTGGCCACTCACCGGCCCTGCGACCTTGGGAAAGTACCTCCCTAAGCCTCAGTTTCCTCACCTGCAAAATAGGGCCAACAAGAGTCCCATAAATTTGTTGTGAGTATTAAAAAAATAAAATAGAACAACTCCTTGCCCAGAGCACAGCAGCATGTCTGGCATGCAGGAAGCACTCAGGGCTGTTAGCTAGCATTTTGCGTATTGCTGTAACCAGGCAGATGTCTCTCCCAGCAGAGTCTTTTTTCTTTCTCCCCTACTAGACAGTGATCTCCTTAAGGGTGATGGATACATGGTGTCTTATAGATCCTTGTGGGATGAACCATGAATAATGGCCGAAGGAGGATCTGGCGGCGGTGGTTACCCTCCCCAGAACGCACTGATTGAGGGGCGTCATCATCCCCATGATAGTAAATTCGACCGCCTCCAGGAGACGGTGGACACGTTCGTGAAACACACCACACAGTTTCCGGGATTCCTAACAACCGTTCACTCTGTAGGCCCGTTCCCAGCCCGGCCACAGCCAGGAGAACTACCCCAGGGACACAAGGTCAGCAAGCCCTGGCCTCCTGGAGGTCAGCAGAGGTCAGAGTCCAGGGGAAGCGAGGCTGCATGAGGTCGGGACGCCATCCCTGCTCTGCCACCTCCAGCCTCCGCTCTGCTCCGCGGGGACCAGGGGGCTGGCCAGCGTGCCCCTGGGCACCACGCCCCTCCGGCCTTGATGTGCTGGAGGTGGCCAAGGGAATGCAGGTAATCTGACAACTCCAATTAAAGGACAACAAGTAGTCTGTGGCCACTTCAAAAGCATCAGGTCAATAGAGTCCCCAGCAGCGCGCTGCCAGCTGCTCCAGCAACATCATCCGTGTTCACATCCCCCGAGCTGGGCCGAGTGCTTTGCCAGCTCTTTCCTCTAACTGGGGGAGCCACCTCCTTGTAACCCCTCCCACAGGCCGCCCTGAGAGCGATTGGGAATTTCAGGCAAAGCTAGGTGATGATAACTGCTTACCTCCTGTATTGCTTAATTTTGGTTCCTGAAAGACAAAGCTGATTGAAATTTCAGATGTCTGAGGTATTTAAAAATCTCTATCCCTCCTTTCCAAAGCAGGGTGCATTGATGTTTAAAATTCTTCCTCTGATTTAGAAGGCCCTGGATTAGTATTTGCCCAGATGAAATGTCTGATTTCTTCTTCCTGTGCTGGGCGTGGCTAGTGAAATTCCTGGCTAAGTCTGTTGAAAAAAGTCTTCAGGTGACCTTCTGAGGCTGGAGCCAAAAGTCCCATTTCCTCAGAAGGATGGAAGAACTTTTAAAGTAGTTTTTATATATAAAATTATTTTCTTTCTTTCTTTCTTTTTTTTTTTTTTTTTTGGCTGCTTGGCTTGTGGAATCTAGTTCCCTGACCAGGGATTCAGCCTGTATGGTTTGCATTGGAAGTGTGAAGTCATAACCACTCTGGACTACCAAGGAAATCCCAATAAATGTATTTTCTTACTGCTCAACTGTTTTGCAGATATTAGGTGATAAGAAAATGTTAGATCTTGGTTCTAAAATGAAGAAATAAGCTTTGTTTCTCATTCTTAGTGACTACTGACCAGGACAGGTCTTGTCATGGAAGCCCATGTACACTGGTTTTGGGCTCTGAGTTTGAGATTCTGCTCAGCCATGACCTGCCAAGTGGTCCTCAGCTGCCCAGAGGGATTGTGGATGGGAGGTTGGCTTCTATGCTGACTACCTTCCCCCCGAGATGCATGGGTCCCTCTCTGGGCTCTTCTCACGGGCCTTGCATACCTCTCCAAGCCAGCACACCTCTCCCTGCCAGCTTTGCCCACCAGCCCGTGACTACCACCCTAGGAAGGAGGCCACAGCTCCACGATGGAAGGCCGTCACCTGGCATGCTGCCAGGAAGATAGTCAGCTCAGAGCGTGTCCTGAACCAATCAGTAGGTGAACAAGGGTTTGGGTGAGTGTAGGCAAGAAAGACAAATGGCCACTGGACTGGGATTCACGAGCCTGGGAAGCCAAGTAGTGTTCAGAGGACTCTGAGTGAGAGAAGAGAGTCAGATGCCATGTTGCTCCAAGGAGTTCCAGGCTGGGGAACAAAGATGGACATGTAACAGGTGCCCAATAAACTATGACAGCAAACACTAACTGGGCACTTTCTGGTCCAGACCTTGGGCTAAGCCTTTTGTGTGGGTTCTCTCTCTTAATCCTCACCTGGGGCTTCCCAGGCTGCTCAGTGGTGAAGAATTCACCCACAGTGCAGGTGAGGCCAGAGACACGGGTTCGATCCCTGAGTCGGGAAGATCCCCTGGAGGAAAAAATGGCAACCCACTCCCGTATTCTTGCCTGGGAAGTCGCATGGACAGAGGAACCTGGTGGGCTACAGTCCATGAGGTCGCAAAGAGCTGGACATGACTTATCAACTAAACAACAACAAATCCTCACATTAAACCCTACAGGGAGCTGATGTAACTTTTGGTGAAGGAGATTAAGGATCCAGTGAGAAACACTGACTCCTCTGTCAAGGCAGGAAAGACACAATCCAATTCCCATCAGTATCACCATTCTATGAGACAGTGCTGTTTGCAGCAACGTGGATGGACCTGGAGAGTGTCATACCACGTGAAGCAGGTCAGACAGACAAACTAAATATCAGAGACTGTCACTTATCTGTGGAATCTAAAAAAAAAAAAATGCTGCAAATGAACTTATTTACAAAACAGAAACAGGTTCACAGACAGAGAACACAAACTTACAATTACCGAAAGGGAAGGGGCTAGGTTTGAGATGAACAGACCCACACTACGGTATATAAAATAGATAAACAACAAGAACCGATTGCATAGCACACGTAACTATAGTCAATATCTTGCAATAACCTAGAATGGAAAAGAATCTGAAAAAGAATATATATATGCATATACTATATATATACTTATGAATCACTTAGCTGTACACTTGAAACTAACACAAATTGTAAATCAACTATATGCCATTACAAAAATAATTTTAAAATCATCATTCTACATTCTTACCAGAAAGGCAGTGTCTGCCATGGAGTACATAGGTGCTAGAGTTCAAGTTCTGATTCCGTCATTTGAGGGCATAAAGCCGGGTGACTGATTTTATTAACACCCCTTGGGCCAGCTCCCTTATGGGAAAGGCACTGTTGCACATGGACCATTGTGGAGTCCAGCTACATCAGGGCAGCCTGCAGTACTTCACGTTAGGTGGTAACCTTGGAAATGCGACTCTCTGTTGCCCCAAACCGTACATGGTTCCCTGTGTCATTATCAGCAGAGGGCTTGGTGCCATTCCCTCTCTGCTGGTTTGATGTCCTTACGCTTTGCACGCTGGAATCAAACGACTGCAGATGTGGGGACCAGTGAACCTTGCTGATCCCATGGTGAAGGTCACCATTTTACTGATGACGACAGAGGAGCTGGGCGTGTGGGGCACGTAGGGAGGAGGGAAGTTCAGCATTTATCGCTTTGTGTTAAATGCAGCTGAAATACTTAATAGTCTGTTCAAGAGCTCAGCAGAGATGGAGTGACCGAATCTAGGATGGACGCCAAGGTCCCAGATTCCTCGGAGGTGTCATCTGAGGACATGTAGCGTGGGACTTCTCTATCTGCCTAAGGAGAGGCATCATTAGATGGTTCAAACAAAATCTCTCCCGGCCCCTGGCAAGACGCAGTGCTGGGCGGTGTGGGGCCGCCTTCTGAATTCCTGTGGCTGGAGCAGCACTGAAGACCCCCATGCCCTACCCGCACTATGCCAGCAGCCCTTACGGGAGCCACTGCTGAACGCGGAGCCTGGAGGCTGCGGAAAACACAGCCTCGTCTGTCCTGCTGAGAGCGCTCTCCTGGGACCCAGCCTCCTGCGCAGACCCTGGTTTCCCTCTGAGCAGGAACCGGGGGCTGTTTAGTGGACAGCGACCTGGCTCATGGCATCCAGGACGGCAGGTGTGTTGGCGTGAGGTGGTGGGGAGTGAGGCTGATTCCGTGTCTTGCCACAACAACTGGATTTGGTTCTGGGGCATCTACACCAAATGGAAGGAGACTCTTCTTCCTTTACTCAGGATGGAGACCCTGCTATCCTTATGCTTAATCCTTTTGTGTGTTCCTGGCCCTGGTAGCCCGGCCAGCCAGTTGCTCTAAGATCTGGCTCCCAACAAATTCTCTCTCCCTCTTCTCCCCGGCCTCGCCCTTCACATCTCAGCATCACCAAACTGCTCGGCGTTCCATTCCCTAACCTGTGCGCCTTCTGCTCCCTCTGATGGGAAAGGCCTTCCTCCTCCTTCCTCTGGCTTTTCTTTATTCATTCTTTCACACTCAGGCATCACCTCCTCCATGAAACCTTCTCTGGTTGATTCACCTGAGGTGTCTGTCTTATACACCCATAACTCAGTCTGGAAACTTCTATCATGATATTCACCCTTTCATATACAATGATCTCTCTTTATAGATCTCTCTTTATAAACCCTCATAGGGGAGGGTTTCTTCCTAACAGGTGCCATGACTTTCATCTTTGAATCTTCAGGATCTAGTTCAGCGCCCGTCACATTGCAATGAGGGCACGATTTGGAAACATTTGTGAAAATCATTCTTCATTTACAGAAGAGAAAGTCCTGCTGAAGCATTTCAACATGTCAAAGTATGCAAACGTGACTGAACTTAGAGGACTGCGAATTCAAAATAAGATTCACAAACCTGCCCTTAAGGATAAAGAAATAATAGTATATTTTGTAACCATTGAATTTGATAATGTCAACCATTATACTATTTTGAGCTGAATAGATTCTACAGCACTGCTGTTTTCCTTCCTGTTTAATTGCATTTTTAAAGGCTTAAATGTGAATTTACTAAGAATCTGATTCTTTCCACCTCTTAGAATCAACTGCCAAATAAATGAACACGTTCCAATGCTTTCATCTAATAGTAAACATAAGTTTTCAGGTAGATAAAAAGGAAAAGAAGCAATGGCATAAACAGTCTGATGGGGTGGGCCCCGGAGAAGCAGGGTGATGTGGAAGCCAGCGACTCAGAGGCAAAGGGATGTGGACCATGGCCACTGCCTTCATGTAGGTTCTGGAAGGCAATGTTCGTTTTATGAAGGAAACCACACCCTCTATTTGTAACGTGGTGACTGCCACTCCACACTGAAAACCAGCATTGACATATATACATCGTGCATGTGTGTGTGTGCAAAGTCGCTTCAGCTGTGTCCAACTCTGTGCAACCCTATGGACTGCAACCTGCCAGGCTCCTCTGTCCCTGGGATTCTCCAGGCAAGAATACTGGAGTGGGTTGCCGTGCTCTCCTCCGGGGGATCACACATACTCCACCCCGTGTAAAACAGATAGTTAGTGGCCATCTATGGTACAGCACTGCAGCGCTCAGTGATGACCTAGAGGGGTCGGGGTGGGTGGGAGTGAGCTCAGGAAGGAGGGGATATGCACACACAGCTGACTCACTTTGTTGTATAGCAGAAACCAACACAACAGTGTAAAGCGATTATACTCTGATCAAAAAGTGAATTTAAAAACATAAAAACACTGATTTATAAAATGAGTCTGGAACATTTAAAAAAGAAACAGTGTGATGTTTGTTACCCTGTTAGACCAACCACAGAGGCTGAATTATGGGGGTAGAGAGTTTTGCCAAACATTTAATTTTTTTTAAACAAAAATTCACTTTATAGCTAAACCAGAAAATCTATTGCATGTCACACACAGAGTCCCCAACAAGCCTTAGAAATAAACGTCTGTGTTCCAGCACCGAGGTGAGTTTCTTCAGGAGACCCTCTTTGGAAGGCACTCTGAGCCTCCTCAGTTGTGACCAGTCCCTGGACGCAGACACAGAGACTGAACTCAGCAGTGGGACACTGGCAACTTGAGACCATCAGAAGGGACACAGTGCCAAAGCATCTGATGAGAGAGACATTGCCAGCCTTTGAATAATTCTTCCTAGGAGTCATACAAACAGAGAGAAGATGCTCAACCCTGTCAAAGTCTAGGTTCAATGCTTTTTGTTAATTAAATCCAATCATCCATTGATCACACACACACAAACACACACATACACACAGAGTGGTTTAAGACATATACATTGTGCTGCTATTCACAATTGCCAAGGCTTGGGTACAACCTAAATGTCTATCAGTAGATGAGTGGATACATAAGATGTGGTACATATATACGTGGAATATTGCTCAGCCATAGAGAAGAACGAAATAACATCATTCGCAGCAACATGGATGGATCTAGAGATTATCATACTAAGTGAAGTATGTTAGAGGAAGAAAGACGAATACTTCTTAGAACAGAAGTGATATCACATACATGTGGAATCTAAAATCAGACACAAATGAACTAATTTACAAAAGAGACTGACAGCTATAGAGAACAGACTCGTGATTGCCAAGGCGGAGGCAACGGGAGAGATGAATTGGGAGTTTCGGATTAGCACATGCAAACTACCATACACGGAATGGATAAGTGACAAATTCCGACTATATAGCACAGGGAACTATATCAATATCCTGTGATAACTATAATGGGAAAGAATACAAAAGAGAATGTATATAGATGTATAACTGAATCACTTTGCTGTATAGTAGAAATTAACACAACATTGTAAATTAACTATACTTGAATAAGATACATTTTAAAAAGACATATGTATTGTGCTGTATTGCTTCATTTTAATACCTTGCTTCAGCTCAGTTCATTTCAGTTCACTCACTCAGTCGTGTCTGACTCTTTGCAACCCCATGGATCACAGTACGCCAGGCCTCCCTGTCCATCACCAACTCCCGGAGTTTACTCAAACTCATGTCCATTGAGTCAGTGATGCCATCCAGCCATCACATTCTCTGTTGTCCCCTCCTCCTCCTGCTCCCAATTCCTCCCCGCATCCTCGGTTCAAGATATGCTTAAATCTCTAAAACACTTTTCAAACTGAGTGGGAAATATCCTCAGCCCATTGGTCTTACCCTGAGGTAGTTGAGGGTGAAATTTGTCAGCCCCATCCTGGTGATATTTTTGGACAGTTGATCCAAGACCTGAGGATCTTGTGCCTAAACAGGAAAAAAAGAAATCAAATATTTCATCCCCACAAGATGGTATCAAAGAAGTCTTGACTGTGCTACTGCTGCTAAGACATGCGCCTTGTCAGTTTTTCTCAGAGAGTAGGTTGCTGGAGGTAATTTATTTTACATTTTGAAGATACTTGCATATAATGCTCAAGGTCACCTTTGGGTCAATGGTGCAAGACTCACTGCCAGGGAGAACTGAACTGAGTCCGATGGGAGAAAGGACTTTACTTCCTCCACGAGAGGCCCCGTGTCTTCCAGAGGAGGGTTATTAAGCCGGGTTAGGACACCTCCAGGTCCCTGGCATCCCCTCAACCCTGAGGGGAGGTGGGGTCTGGGTTTGGCAAAACCATGCTTTAGGGCTTCCCAGGTGGCACTAGTGGTAAAGAACCTGCCTGCCAATGCTAATGCAGAAGATGTAAAAGACTTGGGTTCGATCCCTGGATGGAGAGGAAATGGCAACCCACTCCAGTATTCTTGCCTGGGAAATACCATGGACAGAAGAGCCTGGTCAGGCTACAATCCATGGGGTTGTGAAGAGTCAGACAGAACTGAAATGACTTAGCACACATGTTTTAGGACTGGCCTTTCTTGTATAATAGTTTTTTAAAAAATATCTTCAAATTTTTTATTCTAATCTCTATTAATTATCTACTGACGTTATTTATGGGGGGGCACATTTTTATTTATTTTTATTTTGTTTTTGACCACATCATGAGGCATGGGGGATCTTTGTTCCCAGACCAGGGTTAGAACCTGAGACCCCTGCAATGGAAACGTGGATTCTTAACCACTGGACCACCAAGGAAATCTTGTGACAGTGTTTGTAGCAGCTTGGAGTTGAGTCCTATATTTGAAAATTTTGCAACTGCCATGAAATATATTAATACGTATATATTAAAAACATCTAACTCTCCTCCCTGTTAAGCTAAGGCTAGAAATAGATGTCCTCAACAACTTTCATCCTGAAGGACTGTAAAGGTATGTATTCTATTTTCATAAATATCAGCCACATTAAAAATACCAAGATGTCATGTTTCACTGGCCACCCCCAATGTTCTGTTTGGCGAGAAAAGAAGACAAATTCTTTCTGGATTCCATTGTAAGGTGAGTCTCTTAGTCATTGCTCTTTCTTTCTGTTTATTTTTCCTTCTTTCTTGATAGATATAAACTATTGCTAAACAGAGGAAGTTTTAAGTAAACATCTCCTTGCCTCCAGGTCTGCATTTATGAGACCATCTAGGTTATACCAACATCTTAATTTATTCTTTTTCTGTACTTAATTTCCCTCAGAGTAATGCAACCAATTGGCTTTGTGTATATAAATTAAAAAAAAAAAACTAATGTAGGTGAAAATAGCTTGCCATTTTTCATGTCAATTTCTGAAAAGAGGGTCCGCTGTAGACATGCGTGCATGCACGCTAAGTCACTTCAGTTGTGTCTGACTCTTTGTGACTCTATGGACTGTAGCCCACCAGGCTCCTCTGTCCTTGAGATTCTCTAGGCAAGAATACTGGAGCGGCTTGTCGTTCAGTACTGGAGTTGGTTACAATTACAGCTGTTAATTGTATTCTCTTTTCACCACACAGGGTCTTAAAAATCAGGCTCAAATCTGATTTTGCTCTAAAGCATTTTTCCAGAAACTGCTGCATCGTGCATTCTGGAAGAAAGATTTATTAAGTCAATGCCTTTTGACTCCTTCTTATGGGAGTGACCTGATGAGTTTCTGTCGGGTCTTACCACCAAAACATCTCTCTAGATTGGCATCGAATCCACCCTTGCACCTTCTTGATGTCCAACCAATTTGATATGATTTACAGCCAAATGCAACCAAGAGGAACCCAGGTCTTCCTTGGATTTCCAATGCTGGGGTTAGGAAGTGTGTAGACACAAAGCTGAGGTATGTGAACCCCACATCTTGTCAGATGGTTCCAATAAAAACTGGAAACTGTTTTTCCTACTCCTTGTTTTATTTCTCTCCTCGTTTATACATAACAGGTTTATTAGCCTAGGCAGAGTGGCACTTGATGACAAATGCATGGAATTTAAGAAACGTACACACTGTTTATTGAGGTAACCTCCATTTGGAGTTTAAAATAATAAAGTAGGAAAGAAAATAGTCTCACAACACACCAAACTCAGAAACAAAGGAGGGCAAAAGGGGCCTGAGGGTGAAAATGGTTGAGGGGAACACTCAAAATTTAGAGTTAATTACCTAAAGTGTGAAGTTTCTGGGAGCTGTTTCACAGTGAGCAAACAGGGCTTCTCTTTTCTGGGTAAGATGAGGGGATGAAAGTGAAATAGAAATTAAGGTACTTACGTGCATGGCTAGAATGCTTCTTGGGACTAACTCTCTGTATTGTCTAATGGTAAAGTGCCACGTTTTTATTCTCATGAGGTCGTCAAAGGTGAACTCCAAAATCAGCCTGCCTTCTGTGCACACCTGGAAGGATAAACAGGGGCTCAGAGGTTATGCACTTGGGGATCGCGACGCTTCTGTAATTCACACGTCGGCCACTCAACGCGGTCTCCCTGACTCCTCTTGGGAGGTGCTTGATCTTGGCAAAAAGGTGGCACAAATGACATATCCATGGAGACAGGTATCGGCTCTGAAATTAATGGGGTCAAAGGTCAGCACAGCAGCTCACCAGGCACGAGCTACTGGTAACTCAACTAGTTTTGGCTGAAACGCCACGAGCCCCTATTTCTCCATTTGTAAATATGCAGACAAAAACCATCTTATAGCGATGCCATGTCAAACACTCCTGGTAAACAGAGTGTCCCCCATAACATCAGCATGCTTTCACCTCCTTTCTCCTCCACTTCCATCATCCTTCTAGAAAAAGAGTTTAAGCTCTGTTCTAATCTCGGTTATCCTACTCTGGGAGAAAGTACCTAATAAAAGTATTCCTGTGTAAGTATGAGTTACTTCAAGGTCACCCAGGCAGGAGGAGAAGGGGGTGACAGAGGATGAGACGGTTGGACGGCATCACCGACTTGATGGACATGAGTTTGAGCAAGCTCCGGGTGCTGGTGATGGACAGGGAGGCCTGGCGTGCTGCAGGCCATGGGGTCACAAAGAGTCGGACAGGACTGAGTGACTGAACTGAGCTGAACTGAAGCAGAGGAAGTTTTCGTTTCCAAAGAAAAATGTCAGAGGGTGGTGCTTAACCCAAGGCTGTGGGTTATCAGTTATGGAAAGTTTGGAAAGAAAGGCATTTTAGGGTAAATTCCTTGAATCACATTCTATTAGCCATGACGAATTCTGCTTGTACAAAGGGCCAGGCTTTGGGAAGCCAAATTAATCTAAGATAAATGTATATTATTAATGAAATATAGTGAGTCCTATAGAGTGATCAGTGACAGGGTGGCATTTTTATCTGCTTTTGAAAGTCAGATGATTTTTGGCATGCAGTTCATTTTTCTTTTTTTGACAGCTTACAGGATCTTAGTTCCCTGACCAGGGATTGAACCCGGGCTCGTGGCCGTGAAATGGCCAAGTCCTAACCACTGGACTGTCAGGAGATTCCCTAGTTTCTATTTTATTCACATTTCTTCTCACTGTTGTGCTATGTGCTTAGTTGTTCAGTCATGTCTGACTCTTGTGCAACCCATTGAACTATAGCCCACCAGGCTCCTCTGTCCATGGGATTTTTTTCAGGCAAGAATACTGGAGTGGGTTGCCATTTCCTTCTGCAGGGGATCTTTCCAACCTAGGGACTGAACCCATATCTCCTGTGTCTCCTGCATTGCAGGCAGATTCTTTACTACCCACGAAGCCATTGGGGAAGCCTTTTTTCACTGTTAATGACTTTGAAATGAAAGAAAATGTGGGGGACTCTTACGCCACTCATTCTATCTCACCTCTAAGATGGGAAACAGTGACAGTATATTGGTCCAGTTTAAATAATTGCAGCTCATTATTCAGCCCACGTTTGCTTAAAAAGCAGTAAAAATAAGAGGCTTTGGTATGAGAATGTCCTAGATTTAAATCTTGATTGTTTTCCACTTATTTTGCAACTTTTGTAAAATCAAACAGATTCCATAAGTTTCAATTTCTTCATCTGCAGAATAAGGATAAGAATACCCTTAGATAGGGATGTTGGGAAAGTATATTATGTGAAACTTTGTATAAAGATTGTCTAGTATTGTTGCTGTTGGTTAGTCGCTAAGTCATGTCCAACTTTTTGTGACCCCATGGACTGTACACATGCTAAGTTGTTTCAGTCAAGTCCAACTCCTTGTGACCCTATGGACTGTAGCCCTGCCAGGCTCCTCTGTCCACAGGATTCTCCAGGCAAGAATCCTGGAGTGGGTTGCCATTTCCTTCTTCAGTTGATCTTCTTGACCCAGGAATCAAACCCATGTCTCCTGCATTGGCAGGTGGATTCTTTACGGCTGAGCTACCATGGAAGCCCGCCTGGTATTGTACTTGACAGTAAATGATAGTTTAAAGATGAAAGACATGCAACCAAAGAACACTGAACCTTAGACCAGGGATTGTTGTAATGTCCTGAGACTTGGGGTGTTATGAACTGTTATAAGGGGCTCTTCTGGGAAGAGCTAAGCCTCCACCTAACACTGAGATTCCCACTCACTTTCTTGATTCAACCAGAACAGCTTCAGTTTTATCTGTTTTAAGTAGTGGACCTCTGATCAAGCCTTTCTGGAGAATTTCTTAGACTAAAAAAAGTACAAAACTTTGGAAATCATTGCATTTACACTTAAAGAAAAAGTAACAGTCAACTGAATAGGGAATATATTCATTTTAGAAATAGTCTAAACAATAGTCCATGAAGATAATTAGCAATATAAATCATTCTTTTGGGCTTCCCAAGGGGGCGGTAGTGGTAAAGGAGACATAAGAGACAGGAGTTCAATCCCTGAGTCAGGAAGATCCCCTGGATCAGGGACAGCAGCCCACTCCAGTATTCTTGCCTGGAGGATCCCATGGACAGAGGAGCCTGGCGGGCTACAGTCCATGGGGTCAAAAAGAGTTGGACATTACTGAAGTGACGTAGCACAGCACATCAACCTTTTATGAAATCTTAATAATCACTTAAAATGTCTTTTCAAATGAGTCAGTTCTTTGCATCAGGTGGCCAAAGTATTGGAGTTTCAGCTTCATCATCAGTCCTTCCAATGAATATTCAGGACTGATTTCCTTTAGGATGGACTGGTTGGATCTCCTTGCAGTCCAAGGGACTCATTTGAAAAGACCCTGATGCTGGGAAAGCTTGAAGGCAGGAGGAGAAGGGGACCACAGGGGATGAGATGGTTGGATGGCATCAACGACTCAATGGACATGAGTCTGGGTAAACCTCAGGAGTTGGTAATGGACAAGGAGGCCTGGCGTGCTGCAGTCCATGGGGTCTCAAAGAGTCGGACATGGCTGAGCAAGGGAACTGAACTGAATAATCACTTCCTTCTTTGGGAATTTTATACCAAAACCCATCACTTGTTGAATTCCAACTATGTCCTAGGCACTGGGTTAGGTGCTTTCTAGTCTCTCTAATTTAAAGAACTATTTTCTTTAAACAAGCAAAACACCAAGTGCCTGAGAATTATTAACCTGTTGATAGAGCACCACTTAAGGAAGATGCTTAAAAAAAAGAAAGATGCTAATAACACCTGCCATTTTCATTTCATCAAAGGTCTCAGAAGCACTGTCAGATAATTATTGATAATCTGGGTGAAGGCCTCTGACTCAGATCCAATTAGCACAAGCTGTGGGTAATTCCAGGCATTTGGGCTCCTTGCCCCCAAACTCCTCGGATAAGTGGTCTTCAGAGCCTCATCTCTGGCATCTTCACCATGAGAGTTGAGCCAGTGAAATGGGGGAGGACTTCAGCGTCTCCACACCACTCCTCCACAGCCTTGCCCATCAGCATCAGAATTAATTTACCAAGGTTTTCCAAAGAGTTGCATGGAGATTAAGCCACACAGTTCTTCTCTGAGTGTTAACAGACAGAAGCCACTTGCAGGGGAAGTTTCCCAGAAGGGAGGTGACTATAGCCAGATGAGGGCAGAGAAATGTCTTGACAATGCAGGACAGGGATATTTGGATGCCATAATCCTTTTCTTTTAAAGAAAGGGGGTTATTGGCTGTTTAAGCAAATATTAGTCTAGTTAAATGTCATGCTTTTTTTTATTATCTAATCTATTTGTTTTGTATTTATGAGACACAAACCCAAGGCAGAGAGAGGTTCTGGTTTACTTCTACAGGAAGAGAATTTCATAAAGGGAAGGCCTGGATGGAGTTCTTCTGGCGAATTACTCAGTTGGAGAATCTCTAAGGCCACATTCAACTGTATTCTTGGTTTACTGTGATGTAGCAAACCTGCTGAGGACTCTTCTTGCCATCAAACTGCTAAGGGCCTATGAAAAGAAACATCACAACAACCTTGGACTCCTCCTTTCTCAGCTAAAACCAAGTACTCAGGTTTATCCCGGACATAGAATGTGCAAGAGAGGAATCCTGAGAATTGAATCTAAGTGCTTTCTTTAAGGGAAACTAGATGACAGAAGTGGCGTGAAAGTCACTCAGTTGTGTCTGACTCTTTGTGACCCCACGGACTGTAGCCTGCCAGGCTCCTCTGTCCA
This sequence comes from Hydropotes inermis, assembly GCA_020226075.1. Taxonomy (NCBI): domain Eukaryota; kingdom Metazoa; phylum Chordata; class Mammalia; order Artiodactyla; family Cervidae; genus Hydropotes; species Hydropotes inermis. Next base: position 42,270,000 of record CM035298.1, read on the forward strand.
TGGGATTCTCCAGGCAAGAATACTAGAGTGGGTTGCCATTTCCTTCTTTTAGGGGATCTTCCCGACCCAGGGACTGAACCCAGGTTTCCGGCATTGCAGGCTGATTCTTTAGCATCTCAGGAGTCAGCCCTGGTGACTTCCTTGAATGAAAGGATGGGAGACAATTTGGTCAGTGCTGACCTTCCTCAAGCAATTCTTCCCATAGTCTCCTCCCAAGCCCTGCGCACCCTCTCCACCCCTTGCCCCTCTCATGGAGGTCAAAGGAAACTGAAGATTTTGTGATTTATTTTATTTTACATGCAACTATCAGAAAATGAAGTAGAGGTGCTTAAGAAAAAACATACATATACATATATATATTCCTTGTTTGGAGTAATAAAAAAAATGAGCATAGCTTACAAAGAGGAATTAATGTTTCCTCTTTTCAGAAAACTCTGCACATTCCTTATAATCAATACAATTAATGTAGCTTTTATCTAAAGTTGGCCTTTTTTTAAAAAAAAAAAATCTGCCTTTCACTTGGAATCCAAATTCAAAAGGGTCCCCAATTAAGAAAACATTTTCTGTTGTGCTGAATTCATGTTACTGTGAGCTCTGACATTTTGTTTCTGTGGTAACCAAAATCAGCTGATTAGTTGGCATGGCAACAGAAAAGATGTAATCCCAGCAGACACACTCTAATCAATGCCCCCAGCACAGATGGTCTCCGGAGGATCAACAAGAAAGAGGCTGGCAGGCATTCAGTGCATCACGTGTTGGCTTGAGACTAGGCCAGGAACAAGAGAACTAAAAAAGAACATTTCTCAAACTAATCCATAGCTTTTTAACCCTTTTCTTTCTTTGCCTAATTGTAAGGCAATGCTGACCATGTCGTTGTATAACAAAATGATTCTCATGCAGCTTTTATGAAATACAATATGCTTGTTAGATGGGAGTGGAGTGTTCATTTAATTTTCTTGGTCTTTATGCTGAGAACAGTATGCATGGACTAAGATTTTTAGATTAACAGTTGCATCAGGACCAGTGTATCTTACTTAGAAATGCTGCACATGTAAACCCATAGTGGTTTAGTCGCTAAGTTGTGTCCAACTCTTTGTGATCCCATGGACACCTTTGCCCCTCAGGCTCCACACTCCATGGAATTTCCCAGGCAAGAATACTGGAGTGGGTTGCTATTTACTTCTCCAGGGGATCTTCCTGACTCAGGGATTGAACCCAGGTCTCCTGCATTGCAGGAAGATTCTTTACCTACTTAGCCACCAAGGAAGCCCATATGTAAATACATATATATACATTTACTAGAGTGATATATTCATTGATGTTATAGTAATTCCATTAGAGTCAGGATGAGAACGTAAGGGGCTTTCCAGGCAGTGCTAATGATAAAGAACTTGCCTGCCAGTGCAGGTAGATTTAAGAGGCAAAGGTTCAATCCCTGGGTTGGGAAGATCCCCTGGAGTAGGGCATGGCAACCCACTCTAGTATTCTTGCTGGAAAAATCCCTTGGACAGAAGAGCCTGGAGGGCTGCAGTCCATAGCGTCGCAGAGAGTCGGATATGACTGAAGCAACTTAGCATACATGCATGAGAGAGAAATGTATAAATCTTGGATGGTAACATTAAATACATACATACACATTTATTCGTGCAATGTGATCATTGATATTATAATAATTTGGTTAGGATAAGAGCATAACACGGGGTGCCCTGGTAGCTCAGATGGTGAAGAATCTGTCTGCAAGGCAAGCGATGGGGGTTCAACCCCTGGGTCAGGAAGAATCCCTCGAGTAGGAAATGACAACCCACTCCAGTGTTGCTGCCTGGAAAAATCCCACGGACAGAGGAGCCTGGCGAGCTACATTCTGTGGGGTCGCAGAGTCAGACACGACTGAGCGACTGAGCACACAAAGAGTATAACGTAATAAGAATGATGAACTGACTGTCAGAGACATCAGTGAGGACTCATGCTGGAAAAAAAAGTGAGTCACTCACGTCCGACCCTTTGCGACCCCATGGACTGTAGCCTGCCAGGCTCCTCTGTCGATGGAATTGTGCAGGCCAGAATACTGGAGTGGGTATCCATTCCCTTCTCCAGGGGATCCTCCTAACCCAGGGATTGAACCCAGGTCTCCTGCATTGCAGGTGGATTCTTTGCCATCTAAGCCACCATTGGAGGCCAAGAATACTGGAGAGGGTAGCCTATCCTTTCTCCAGCGGATCTTCCCAACCCAGGAATTGAACTGGGGTTTCCTGCATTGCAGGTGGGTTCTTTACCCACTAAGCAACCTGGGAGGCCCACACTGGTTGGTATTTCCATGGTACTTCTCCACAGTAGTAAATAATTTCACAGTAAATAATTGAGATAAGAAAAGACCATAGTCTATGTTTATAGAAATTAAGTGGTATCCAATAATGGCTGTAATTATGGCTCCAGTTTGTGATCCCCAAAATAATGCAACATGTACCCCAGAGAGGGTCCTTTCTGTATCGGCTAGAATTCACATCCTCAAATACAATTCAGAGGTCTTTAATTCTGAAAACCTTAGGGATTGCTCTTCTGATTATTAAGCTTTGTTTCCAATTTGATCCAGAGTTGAATACAGAAAAGAAAGCTTTCAGAATATATGTGTAAAACCTCTCATTGCAGCATCTATAGTGTTCCTAGGGTCAGGAAATTGCAAAACATGTTTTGTGGTCTTGAGGAATATTAAATATTACTGTTGATTAGGGTTGAGGCTGATTTTTGATTCAGCAGTTGACCACATTTTCATAAAAGCAACTCAGAAATGCAGAGTCAAATGCTATTTGGAGAATTAGAGTTTATTGATAGTCTGAATTAGAACAATGTGATAATGCCTACACATAATGTGCTAAGTGATACCATGTACTAATAGCAGGCTCCCCTTTAAAAAAAAAAATAAAGTATCAGCTACCAAACTATTTTCCTTTGTGATACTGAAAGGTCATTAGCCTTCTGATTTCTACTAAATCACCATATTATTTTATTACACAAAGATGAGTTATTTTTAATTAATATAAGAACAAAAGAAAAATTGGAAAGATTCTTTGTGTAGTATAATAATCACCCAAGGAGCAAAAAAAAAAAAAAAAAAAAAGAGAGAGAGAGAAAATGAAACGCTTTGGAATTTTCTAAAAATAAATGTGCATAATTAGCATCTGGACGAAGGCCACACAGCTAAGCTACATTTCCCAGAAAGTGATATTTTTCATCACAGTATAGAAATATTCATTACCGGAGCTGGCAAAAGTATTGCCACAGAGTAGAGTCAGATGGGTGATCTAAATAATTAAAGCTTGAAATCCAGAGAGCTGAGTTCAGGAGAATGTCCCCGTGTGGGAGGGGGTGCCATATGAGAGGGAGTACTCCAGCCGGGAGGAGCAGCAACAGAGGAGAGCCTTGGTTTCTTAATTTGAATGGAAAAAAAAAAAAACACCTTATCAAGTCATAAGAAGAATGGGATTCTTTTTGATTTAAAACCAATCTGGCATGTACAGCACGATATCTTCAGAGCAACTGACTATGTTCATTTCTGAGACAGTTTCGGTCTGAGAAAGAAATGGAGGAAATATATGAAAGGTTCATTGCAATATGCATTTTTATTTTCAGTGGCTACAGGCTTTGGAAGTAGCTCCTTCATTACAGCCAGGTTTAATTACCACGGATTTCTTTTTTCTCTGAAAGCATAAGACACTGGTGTGTTTTTGCTGAATGACCTGAAAGTAACACTAATGTTGTGTTCAGTGGCTCAGTCGTGTCCGACTCTTTGCAGCCCCATGGACTGTAGCCCACCAGGCTCCTCTGGCCACGGGATTTTCCAGGCAAGAGTATTGGAATGGCGTGCCATTTCCTTCTCCAGGGGACCTTCCTGACCCAGGGATCGAACCTGTGTCTCCTACGTCTCCTGTATTGGCAGACAGATTCTTTATCACTAGTGCCACATGGGACGCCCAAAAGTAACACTGTGTGTGTGTGTGTGTGTGTGTGTGTGTGTGTGTGTGTTAGTCACTCAGTAGTGTCCGACTCTTTGCCACCCCACGGACTGTAGCCCGCCAGGCTCCTCTGTCCATGGAATTCTCCAGGCAAGAATACTGGAGTGAGTTGCCATTTCCTTTTCCAGGGAAAGTAACACTAAGGCTACACAAAGGATACTGAAGCGACAGAAAAAGGCTCTCCCTGCAGTGCTCGGGCTTTGTAATGCTAGAAATGGCTCCTGTGTCCACAGGTGATGTAAAGGTTTTGTGTCTTCAAAAATAAGTGAGTGATGGGCAGAGTAAACCATCACCCAGGTGACCATTCCTTTCCACACAGCCAAACTCTCTTCAAGACCAGCACGCTCCATCACATGCGGTGGGAATCTTCCTTGTTCCAGACTGACAGCTTTTCTCTCCGCTCAATGGTTAAAAAGGGAAAATGGGAAAAACCCGCCTCCTGTTCCACATTTAAAATGTCTATGGATGATCATCAAGATACCATAAACTCAATGGCTTTGGATGATTCGTTTTTGCATGTATATAAGCATTTCCTCTGCTTGTGGTTTTTAACACCCCTGTGGGCACCGGAAAGGTGAAATTACACCAAGATCAAAGAATACTTTAAATAATAAATGTTTTATATCTACTCTTTCAGCAAAATAGTGTGTAAGTAGCAGACACATCTTCAGTTTTATAATTTAGGCTTCCGCAATTAACCCTGGTAATTCAACTTCTCTTAACTATAGAGAGAAGGTTGTCATTTGTGTTTTCAGCTAAAAGAGAAACCTGGTCTTGTTGATGTTACAAATCAGTTTCACACTGAGTCTTAGTCAAAATGCAATGAACTAGTGTTCATTAAAATAAACTTCCATTTGCCAGATTCTTTGACTAAATATTTATTCTTACTCATTTTTCTGCTTGGGAGATGATATAAAGGGACTGTCTACAGTATTCCATTTATATTTTTATACTTTTGTGTTCCTTAAAGATTATGACTAGCTGAATTGTGGTTTCTTCATTTTCCCCCAGCTTCTTAATATTTGAATTTAGCTTTAAAAACTTTTATTTCAATAACAAAGCACAAACACTAAATGCACAATAATAGAAGAATGTTCTTTTAGTTGTAGGATATCCCTGAGTATCAAAATTGAAATTCTATGTAATGTATATCATCATGGGCTATAATGAATAATACATAGTATCTTTCTAGTGTTATATATTTGAAACATACTAATATTCCTTAACACATTACTGACCAGAGACATATTAATGCCACAGGCATTAGTTTCTAGGAAAAGTCCCCCAGTCAATAATGTGTTAAAGGGCTTTGTCACAAGAAAGAAATTCTAAACGTGTAGTGATGGATGTGGGGCTTCCCCGGTGGCTCAGACAGTAAAGAATCCGCCTGCAATGTGGGAGACCTGGATTCGATCCCTGGGTTAGGAAGATCCCCTGGAGGAGGGCATACAACCCACTCCAGTATTTTTGCCTGGTAAATCCCACGGACAGAGGAGCTTGAGGGGCTACAGTCCATGGGGTCGCAAAGAGTTGGATAAGACTGAGTGACTAAGCACAGTGATGGATGTTAACTAAACTTATTAATAATCATCTCACAATATACACATGTATCAAATCAACATGTTGTAAACGTAACACTAATACCCTCTTAAGTATAAGTGGTATAAGTGTTAGCCGCTAGTGGTGTCCGACACTGAATCTATGGACTGAAGCCCGCCAGACCCCTCAGTCCCCGGAGTTCTCCAGGCAAGAATACTGGAGTGGGTTGCCATTCCCTTCTCCAGGGGATCTTCCCAACCCAGGGAACAAACCTGTGTCTCCCGCCTAACAGGCTGAGTCTTTACCAGAGAAGCCTGTTAAATGTTAATCATATCTCAATCAAAGGAAAAGAAAAAACCACTAAAATTGTAGTTTAGTAGCCTAAGTTTGATAGGCAGCCAAACGTTCTTCTCTTTCTTGAAGGTTTATCCCATTTGACTTTCCCGGGGTCTGTGTCAAATGCACACACTTGCACAGGGTCCCCCCAAAGAGCCTTGCCAGGCCACACACCGAGAAGATGGCCTTACCGGGCTGCTCGGGTTTGGCATGTGAGAGGTCAGCTTAAAGTTCCAGAAGGAAAGCCTCACTGCTGCCCTGCCGCTCGCCCAGAGAAGAGCAAGCCTTGCCGCCAAGCACGCCCGTACCTTGGTGAACATGGGCTTCCCGTGCTGGGTGACCATCACGCACTGGTCGCAGTCCACCGTGATGGAGGAGCTGTGGTAGGACTCCTTCGAGTGTCTGAGGATGTAGTAGAGGTCGGTCACCCCTCCTTCAAACACAGTGCTGAAATAGCGAGGGATGAGGGTCCTGCCAATAGCTGGAAGAGACACGCAGAGAAACAAACCATTAACGATGACATGCGATGAGCCCACACACCCCACACCACGGCCACACCTCCAACGGGATACAGATCATACCAAGAGGCAAATTTTCCCTCCTTGCCACATCCCTTGTGGCTTACAGTTAAGAAAATAAAATCTCTAAGTATTCAGGAAAAATTTATGCGGTCATCTTTCCACATGTGGTGTCCATCAATAATATCAGAGTCAGGACTTTAAACATAAAGGGGGAAATGCTGATGACGTTTGACCTCATAGATATTCTCTAAGTTAACCTATTTTCAAAAAATAAACATATCGAATCCACTTGGATTTTTCAATGGATTGTTTGCACACCAGTTACTCAATCATGTTTATTATTTGTAGTAGTACTCATAGTAATATAAGTTTTGATAATGTAATGCTTTGTGGGGTATGAATTATTTTGGGGCTTCACTTATTCATTGGATCTTTAGCACAAAGTCAAGAGAATGGGGAACTGTAATCAACAAAATGATTATTACAAAAGAAAAAAGTTATTAGGAATGTTTGAAAGTCACATGACTTATGAGTAGATAACTGGGGTCTCTAATGTCAAATCTGCAAACGCCCATAGGAGTTTGGGGTGGACATGTACACACTATTACATTTAAAATGAATACCCAGCAAGGACCTACTGTATGCCACAGGAACTCTGCTCAATGTCATATGGCAGCCTGGATGGGAGGGGAGTTTGGGGGTGAATGGATATTATGTATATGTATGGTTGAGTCCCTTTGCAGTTCACCTCAAACTATCACAATATTGTTAATCAGATACACTCTAATATAAAATAAAAACTTAAAAAAATCTGCGTACATGAAACGCTTTCCAACACCATGTCTCAAACTGTTTTAATGAATGGATATCTTTAACAGGTGATCCCTACTGTATACAAAGAAATCCATACCTAGGTGAATGCTGACTGCTCTATCTGCTTCTGGAGTTGAAAGAAAATCTCTTTCTAGAATCAAAGGGCCATCTTAAGAAAACCTGATACCTTCCACTTGGTCTAAATTGGTCTCTTTCATTCTGCATGTACTGTCCTGTCCCATTTTAGTTTGAGCACTTCATAAGTAGCTGGGTCTCTCTGATATATGATGCTTAGAAACAGCTAACAAGCCCTTGCTTTAGCAGAGATTTTAAATCCTCTTACACTGAAAATCCCAACTCATAATATCAGGAATTTTGCCTATGTGCAGATTTTGAGGCAAAGTACTAAAGCACTCTCAAGTGATTCAAGGTTTTAATAAATCTCTTACATTCACCATATAAGGCTTCCTGAAACACAAAAATAATATTTAAGATAAATACATTACCAAAGAGTGCTTTAGTAGGAAAGATCATGCAATCATCACTTGAATGTTTAAAAATGTTTAATTTCATTTTGAAAGAATCAGTAGTAATCCATTTCGTATGAATCTATATCTCTTTTGTACACGGATTTGGAAAAAATACTATAAAAAGAATACCCTGCCAAATGTTTTCTGAAGTGATCGCTAAAGAATCCCAATGTGAATGACTAGTCTCTGAATAATTTATATAGTTGTTATTGCTTCATATTTATTGCAGTGAAATCAATCAACAAGTGTGTGCTGAATATTCCAGGATCTTTGGCAATTTCACCCTAAATAATCCTTATACATACACTTCCTAAATACTGCCTAATCCCCAATAGTGCATGTTTATTTGCTAAATATAAAATTCAAATAAGAGACATTTGAGTCCATCATATCCTTAAACATATGCATAGCTGATACGTCATAAAGAAAACTTTGCTAATACGAAAACCCTTATTGTACTTTGCTAAGCAGCTAAAATTAATTAAATGCATTTCAAATATTCCAACTTAAAACTAATTACCATAAATCAGCTCTAGCAATTTGACATTTTGGGATCTGTACTGTGGAAAGTAAACACACGCCATAAAAATATAGATGTAGGGTGAAAATATTTCACTACAATATCCAAGGAATTGTCACGTTAAAAAGGTTATGCAAATAAACATCATTGGATTAGCCACATTATCATTTATTCATGAATCATGCACAATTTAATTTCTCTGTAGTAGTGTTTGCTACATGTTAAGCATTATTTTCATTCATAGTTTAAGGAAATTCAAATGGGAAAAAAGTTTGAAATTCCTTACCTTTCAATTGAAATTTTTCAATCTTTTTTTGTGATAAAAGTTACGTAAAATAAAGCATACTATTTTAAAAGTACGTTCACTTTGCTGGGCAACTCTCACCATCACCCATCTGAAGTTTCCACCTTCCTAAACTGAAACTCTGTCCCCTTTAAACACTAGCTCCCTCTCCCCACCTCTTGACCCCCTGTTCCCTGGCATCTAACAATATACTTTCTGACTCTATGAATCTGACTATACTCTAGGTGATGTGTATAAGTGGAATTATGGAGTATTTGTCTGCATCTGGTATATCCTCTCTAACTGTAGATAATGCACAAACTCTATAGCCAATAGACTAGAAGGAGTCAGCTTTGCTTCACTGAATCCTTTCCGTCACTGAAGGGAATGACTGTTAAGGATACCCGAGGGCTGTTTTCAGTCCTGTTTCCTTTGTGGGACTACCTCTACCATTTTCCCACTGTCTTCCTTGGACCATCACACACAAAGCTCGGTTATCCTCCGTGGTAGGCTAGCCACTCTGATGACCCCAGTGAATCACAGCAGTGGGATTCACAACCTTACATATGTAGTCTCCTCTTTTCAGATCGGGCCTGGATCCTGTGACCTGCTGTCATAAATAGAAGGTACTTCACTCTGTATAAGCTCTAGGTTCCTCTACTTCATTAGAACTGAGTAAAATGTGTTCCTTTTTATGGCCAAGTAATATTCCACTGGGGCTTCCTAGGTGGCTAGCAGTAAAGAACCTGGCTGCCAGTGCAAGAACATGTAAGAGATTCAAGTTCAATCCCTGGGTCTGGACAATGTCCTGGAGGAGAGCACGGCAACGCACTCCAGTATTCTTGTCTGGAGAATCCCCATGGACAGAGGGGCCTGGTGACTTTAGTCCACAGGCTTTCGAACAGTGGGACATGACTAAAGCAACTTAGCATGCATGCATGCAATATTCCACTGTGTATGTGTATCACAACTTCTTCATCCATTCATCTGTTGATGGACATCTAGGTTGCTTCCATGTCCTAGCAATTGTAAGTAGTGCTGCAATGAACACTGGGGTACATGTGTCTTTTTCAATTATGCTTTTTTTTAGGATATATGCCCAGTATTGGGAATGCTGGGTCATATGGTAGTTTTATTCCTAGTTTTTCAAGCAATCTCTGTACCATTCTCCATAGTGGTTATATCAATTTGCAGTCCCACCAACAGTGCAAGAGAGTTCCCTTTTCTTCATCCTCTCTCCAGCATCTGGTTTTTGAAGATTATCTAGAGGGAAGTAAGTCCAGAAGACAAAGACAAATACCCTATATTAACACATATATATGGAGTCTAGAAAGATGGTACTGATGAACCTATCTGCGGGGCAGAAATGGAGATGCAGACATAGAGAACACACTTGTGGACACAGTGGGGGGAGGAGAGGGTGGGTTGAATAGAGAGAGTACCATTCAAATATGTACAGTTCCATATGTAAAACAGTCAGTGGAAATTTGCTACATGATGCAGGGAGCTCAAATCCTGAATTCTGTGACAACCTAGAGGGGTGGGAAATTAAAAGATGCTTGCTCCTTGGAAGAAAAGCTATGACCAACCTAGACAGCATATTGAAAAGCAGAGACACACTTTGCCAATAAAGGTCTATCTAGTCAAAGTTTTGGTTTTTTCAGTAGTCATGTATGGATGTGAGAGTTGGACCATAAAGAAGGCTGAGGGATGAAGAATTGATGCTTTTGAACTGCGGTGTTGGAGAAGACGCTTGAGAGTCCCTTGGACTGCAAGGTGATCAAACCAGTCCATCGTAAAGGAGATCAGTCCTGCATATTCATTGGAAGAACTGATGCTGAAGCTGAAGCTCCAATACTTTGGTCACCTGATGCAAAGAGCTGACTCATTAGAAAAGGCCCTGATGCTGGGAAAGATTGAAGGCAGGAGGAGAAGGGGTGAACAGCTGAACCAGAGGGGTGGGATGGAGTGAGAGGTTCAAGGGGGAGGAGACAGACCTATAACTTTGGCTGACTCATGTTGACATATGGTAGAAACCACCACGATACTGTACAGCGATTATCCTCCAATTAAAAATAAATAAATAAATAAATACGTATAGAAGGTGGCACGAGTAACCTTGTGTCTATTGGGGCCCAAACTTGAGAAGGCCTAGACACTTCCACTTTGAGCTTAAGGGAAAAACCGGTTGCTATGTGCGAAGTCCAACTACTCTTAAAACTGCCATCCTGCGAGAAGCCCAACCTAGCCACGTGGAGCAGTTGCAGGAAGGGGAGTACAAAGGACAACATGCCCAGTTAAGCATCCAGCCAACAGCCTGCAGTAGTTTGCATGATGAAGGACGTTCAGGACACTTGAGCCCCCAAAGCGCTGCCTTGAGCGTGTCTCACATGGATCAGATGTAAGCTGCCTTCCAGAGACTTTGCCCAAATTTGCAGAATCATAAGTCAATAAAACAAACGTCTTGGGGCATTCCGAAGTACAGCAATGGATAATCGTAGCACATTTTCAATCTCTTAGGCTACAAAGATGAGCAAATTAGAATTCTTCCCTGGAAGAGGAGAGTTTTGCCACTAAAAGCATGTGAATTGTAGAAATGCCGAATTCTGTACAGAGGAAGCAGATCAGAGACACTGACCCTCTTGGACTGATGTGGACCTCATCCTAGATGGGACAGAAGCCAACTCCATCTCTTGGAGGTCCCACTTATGTGAAATATGCACCCCCACATTTTTGCTCGAGTTTGTGTTAGATTTCTGTGGTTAGTAAACAGAGATATTTTGATTAATGCTGTCCTGTTTCAGCAGGGAATAAAGGAGCAGACACACAAAATAAAGAGGAAGTGATGAGAAAAAGTTGCCAAAGAATATATCTGTATTTTAATTGTTGCTGCTACAAACTTGGGCTTCCCTGGTGGCTCTATGGTAAACAATTCACCTGCCAATGCAGGAGATGCAGGTTCGATCTTTGGGTTGGGAAGATCCCCTGGAGAAGGAGATGAGAAGCCAATCCAATTTTCTTGCCTGAGAAATCCCTTGGACAGAGGAACCTGGTGGGCTACAGTCCATGGGGCCACAGAGTTGGACATGACTTAGCAACTAAATAAGAACAACAAACTTAGTGTCTTAAAATCCATCTGTCTATCTATCACCTATTATTTATCTTACAGTTCTGACAATCTGACATGGGTCTTGCAGGGCCCAAAGGAAGGTGTCAGCAGGGCTGTGTTCCTTTCTAGAGGTTCTCGGGGAGAATCACTTTTCTTGCATCCACAGGCTCTCTCTTACTCCCTGATGGTGGCCCCTTCCTCCATCTTCAGAGTCAGCAATGGTGGATGGCCTCTACATGGTCCTATCCTCCCCTCCTCCTCCGACTCCCTCTCGCACCTTTAAGGACCCTCATGAGTGCACTGTGCATGTGTGTGTGCTAAGTCACTTCAGTCGCATCTGACTCTTTGTGACCTCACGGACTGTAGCCCACCAGGCTCCTCTGCCCATAGAATTTTCCAGGCACAAATAATGAAGTGGGTCGCCATGGCCTCCTCCACGGGCATCTTCCTGAGCCAGGGATCGAACCCAAGTCTCCTGCGTCTCCTTCACTGCAGGCAGATTCTTTACCTGCTGAGTCACCTGGGAAGCCCCCCTGAGTGCTCTGGGCCCACCTAAATAATCCAAGATCATCGCCCACCTCAAGATCCTTCATTTAATCGAATCTGCAAAGTTTATTTTGCCGAAAGGTAATGTCTTCATAGGTTCCAGGGGTTAGGACTGAACATTTCTGGGAGGCTGTTATTCTGTCTGTCATCAAAGAGCTTCTGTTCTACAAGGGAGTGGAGTCAAAAATACAACACACACATGCACACTAGATACATTTAATGTGCAATGAATGGAATAAGAAACCAGAAAAAAGAATTGCATGTGTTTGAGGAACCTGCTCTATAGCGCATTCATTGATTTCCTCTATAAACCTTTACAGAACCCAGAGTAGGTGCAAAGCTCCTTGGGAGGTGCTAGAAACACAAAGATAGATTTTTGTCTTTGTCTTAACACCTCACTTTTAATAACAAATATCTAAGTATCTGTAACATAATGTAAAAATAAAGTTAAAAAATAGATTTGTGATTTTGAACTCTGCCATTTTCTTCTGAATCCTGAATTTGATGTACAATTTTATTACTTTTGAAGCCCTAAGATTAAAATGTCTTTTTAATTTAATAAATGGTGCATCTGCACTGCACAGCCTAATATAAACGACTTTAAAGTGAACATTTCTGATTTAAACCCCATGGTCCTCTAATTCATACCAATTCTGAGTCTAATAAGTTGTGTACTGGCTCACTCATAAGCTACACCTATGCTTTACATTGATACGTTAACCCTTGGAATAAAAAATAATTTAAATATTGATATGATAAATCTATATTTGTGCCTCCACAAAAGTGATTGTATCTTTCAAATATACTTGAAAAGAGATTAAGATTCTAATAATTATAAAGGTGATTCTATTTTTCTAACACATTTAGGTCAAAGCTCCAAAAAGCTGGAAAGAGAAAGTATGGTGAGTCGGAGAGCATGAGATTTTCTGTGATATTATGTGAGTGGAATACTGTATATGTTACTTATCCATGTGTTTATGAAACAGAAAAGAAGATCACAGTTTAAATTATTCAGGAGTCTGAAATGTGTATAAAGAATGTTTAAACAACGCTCTACCTTGTAGGTAAACAGGATTAGTCCAGAATAGCTAACAATTTGTGTCTGTGTGTGTGTTATCCACTCAGTCGTGTCTAACTCTTTGCGATCGCATGGCCTGCAGCCCACCAGTTCCTCTGTCCATGGGAATTCCCAGGCAAGAATTCTGGAGTGGGCTGCCATTTCCTTCCTCGGGGAATCTTCCCACCCCAGGGACTGAACCCCGGTCTCCTGACTGCAGGCACATTCTTTACCATCTGAGCCACCAGGGAAGCCCGTTATCCAAAGGGAACTTGGGTGCTGAGCACTGAATTCTAGTTCCTGTGGAAGTTTTTCCTTGCTGTTCTGTTTGTCCCCAAGCATTGGCCCCTCTTCCCCAGAGGTTCTTGCTGTGAAAATTGGAGGGCTGATGGAGCTGTGGAGGCAGGATCTAGCTTCTCTTTTTTCTTATAGGTGTTACTGGTAGACATTAAGCTGTCTACAGGATACCCGTAGATATTAGCTGATTTCTCCCCCCATTTAGAAACCAAGTGGTACACATTGGTAGCTCATAATCACTGAGAAGATATAAGCATATGACTTTTGGAGTAGTTTGTCTCTACTAATAATTATGAAATGCTCTTCTTAAACTCTTGAGGATGTTTAGAAGGAATTCACATGAAAGACATTGCAAGAAGAAAATAATCACATGAGAAAATGTTCAAACTAGTAATCAAGGTAAATATTAAAATAAAATTAAAAAGATTAAAACATCAACCTGATGAGGTTGTGGTGAAATAAGCATGCTCAGATATTTCTAGGGAAATCAACGTAATAATTACTCCTAGTCTGGAGAGTGTCTAACTCAGATAGTTTATTAGATGTGATGTTAAGCTCTTGGTAAAGATCCTGGCCAAACTGAGGTTCTAATGTTCAGATTTTAAATGCTCTGAAAACCATTGTCCAATGTGAAGACCTTTTGATTCGGGGTCATCCCTTATATTCTAAATGCCTATAACTTCACCTTTCAAAAAATAAATTCACCTTTCAAATAAAATTCACTCCAAAAAATGTAAAAGGTTGAGGATCCCAATGAAAATGGGGAATAAGAGCAATGCATGTAACTAACAATATATTAGGACCACTTAACACTTGACAATTATTTAACTAGTAGCTTTCCACCTCATTGGAAAAGGATATCATGCTACCACACTGCACATTAGTGCTTTTAATTAGGCACAGTTAAATATCATAAAGCAATTGATAACGATGATTTTGAAACATTTTTTTCAAAAACATGACAATGCATAAACTGGTTGTCTAAATCTGAGTAGTTTTTATAGAGTTGTTCTAAAGCTGCAGTACCTCAAAAATTCAAAAGGAAATTCTACTAGAGATACCACTACATCATAGTACAAAATTCTATGACATAATACACGTGAAGGTTCAGTCAACTTTAGACTTATTTGAATTCAGAAATTAGTAAATGCATTATGCTAACATAATGGGAATGCTCCTAGTACTGAAATAAACAATACTGATGTTTTTATTTATGGTACTTGTGACATCACACATAGTCGCAGTTGTGTCTGACTCTGCGGCCTCATGGACTGTGGCCCACCGAAGCCTTTGTCCATGGAATTCTCCAGACAAGAATACTGGAGTGGGTTGCCGGTTCCTCCTCCAGGGAATCTTCCTGACCCTGGGATTGAACTCGCATCTCCTGTGGCTTCTGCATTGACAGGAAGATTCTTCACTATTGAGCCACCAAATATAACTATGTAACCAAAATGATGAAATTAAAACATGCTTGAACTTTGATGGGAGTGACATAGGATCAAGGCAGATTCCTTTGTCTTGCTGAAGGTAAAGCAAGCCAAAATCACTTGAGTTTCACAAATTATTTTCATTGTAATATACCTTTAACTACCTTTTGTAAACAAAGCAACCTGATTTAAACATGCTTCTTTCTTGCTATTTCAAACATTCTTTCCTTCAATATATGTTTATTAAGTACCTGCTATTGGCCTGCCCTTGTTCTAGGTGCTGGAGATAAATAGCAGACAAGTGGGAAGAGAGACAATAAAATTGGTAGGGAAGGAAGGCAGGCTGGTTTAGGTTGGCTGGTCTGCAAGGCTGCAGTGGGGAGGTGTTGATGGAGCTGAGTCTAGGCTGGACAGGTCATGTGAGTATCTGGGAATGAAAAGGTCCTATAAGGCAAAAGCCCTAAGACAGAAATGAGCTGGAATTGAATGAGCCTGGTGTGTCCCAGGGTCAGAAAGAACAAAGCGTGGTAGGACCATAGTCACGGAGAGTGAGATGACAGGTGAGTTCAGAAAAGGAGGTGGGGCCAGATTATTCCAGAACCTTCCTGGCTGCTGCAAAGACTGGCAGATCAATCTCAGTGCAGTTAGGCAGCAGTTGCAGGCTTTAGCAAATGATGTGATCAGACAGACATACTCTGTTTTTCATTGTATTATATTATGATCTGATGAAGTTGCTGCTTTTAAATGTGTCATGCACCTGTCAACACGGTTCCAAAGTGCCACAAAATTTTTTGCTCCTCCCAGAAATCTAATAGGCATTTTTCTTCTGTTTTCTACCAGAAGACTTCTAGGTCACACCACCTAGCAAGAGATGCCGGAGGAACAACACAGACTGTGATAAATCCCATGCCGCTCTCAGGGAGCTTCCGGTCAAGTGATTCTTAGTGCCATGAGTTCATTAACTAAGGACAAATATAATAGGATGCAAGTCGCGGCTCATTCTTGTCCACCATTGTTTATTCATTCTGGACACACAGATGGAATCCATACACATTTGCTGAATGAGTGAGTATAGTCCATGAATGGATTTACAGTTTAAAAGCTCCAAGAATTTACATGTAAGACTTGCCTCATTTCACGTTATTTAACTCAACAAGTGCTTGGGCATAATCAAATAACTTTGGTCCATGGTTTTTTTCCAGCTATATCACAGAGTGTTTTTCTCACTTATGTGCCTTTCATGATGGGCAAAATTCTTTAGCTCTTTGTCCCACAGTTTTGATGATGACATTGTGCAAGGGAAGTCTGCGGCCACTGTTGCACCTCTTACCACGCATCAGTACCCTATAGGTAAGAAATGGAAACCCTTGCGACTTTCAGATTAAGTCCATGTCCTAGTTACCGTGTCTCACGACATGGGCAGAGAGGGAGGTGTCAGAGGAAATCCTGAGCTGAAGGGTGAGCAGACACCAATCAGACACAGGGAAGAGAGGAGTCCTGGCTGAGGAGACAGCACGTTTGTAAGGAGAGTGTTTTTATTTAATTTAAATAATTAAATTAAGGAGTGTATTTCCCATGATTTGGGCTGTTGCCTTTTTTTTTAACTTTTAAAAATTTAAAAATTTTTTAAAGTTCTTTTTAATGTAAACTGTTTTAAAATCATTATTGATTTTGCTTCTGTTGTACATTTTGTGGCTGTGAGGCATATGGGATTTTAGTTCCCCCACCAGGGATTGAACAGGCATCCTCTGCTTTGGAAGGCAAAGCCTTAACTACTGGACCACCAAGGAGGTAGCAATCAGAACTTATATATTTATACCTTAGAAGAGTTTGTCTGGATGAACTATTACTTAACCATAACATTCTCTCACTATTTCCTTATGACAGTATGATATTCTTTTAGTTATCCAAACTTTATAATGCAGTTTACATCTGGTAGATTTATTTCTGCTCTATTATTTTTATTTCAACATTTTCATAACTGATGATACTTCTTATTCTTCTAGATAAACCTTAAGATAATTTTGCAAGTCCTGCCCTCTTACCAAAAAAAACTGAAAGGAGGTTGGTTTAAATTAAATTTGCTAAAAAAGAAGTGACATCTTTAGAATACCCAATCATCCGGAGGATAAAATGTACATTTGTTTAAATCTTTATTTCCACCTCAAAATAAGTCTGTAGCTTTCTATAAGTAGATAGCTAACAGTGCTTGAATATTTTAGTTATGCTGAGTGGTTAGTGTAATTTTTTTCATTATTTTTCTGTTTGGAACACTGACACTTACTTGAATGCTCTTACTATTTTAATAGTCTTTTGGAAGATTGCTTTGATTTTTCTAGGTGAAGAAATGTATGTATTTCCTTCTTTCCAATATATTTATATCATTAATTTCTCATCTTACTACAATAGTTGGACTAGCTCTTCCAGGACAAAAGGATTAAATAATGAGACAAGTAGTAGGCTTTCTTTTGTTCCCCTAATTTTTTTGAGTATTTCCTCTAAGAGTAAGGGAAGTACTTTTTGTTGATTTGAGATCTGATCATATCACTTATTATGGAAAGAGAAACAAATTATTTTTGTAACTCTTGTGTTTATGATTTTGTCCTTTTTAGTCCTGATGAATTTGATCAGGTGCTTCCTCACTCACTATTGAGTTGGTTGTCTAAGTTTCCTTTAGAAAATTACCTATTAATATATTTTCAATTATTAAATAATTTTTTATTTGGTATAAACCTTTCTCTTGTGCACACATATATTTTAAATAAAATTTTGCATAAATTCATGATTTTATTAATTTCTTTAATAACAAAGATCCATAAAAGCAGTGCTTTATATGAGGCACTAGCCTAGGTACTAAATTAGAATGATGGAAGAAGAGAAGACCTCACATTTAGTCCATGACTCCAGCATTTTCTAATTCCAGTGGGCTTCTGAAGATCTTAAAAAGCACCCCTAGCTAGTTCCATACTTCAAAAATACTATTAAAAAAGAATATGTTTAGCATGTTTCTCTGATTTGAGTGTAGTGAACTCAACTTATGGTGATACTGATTAGCTCCTGATTAGTGATTATGAATAACATTTAACATATGTGGGGAAAATATGATAGAGCATACTAACAATTATTTAATAAATATAATGAGATTATCTGTTATTATATTTCACACCCTCACTTTATAGCAGAAAAATCTGATGGCTAGAGAAGAAAACTGCATAGCTACTTGGAGCCAGGGTGAGATAAAGTAGAATGCCTATTGCTTTTAATCGGCCAACCTTTGTTTGTTTCTATGCCTGAATTTAATTTTTATTAATTTTTTAGTTACATAAGTAATCCACATGCAAAAAAATTAATACAGTGTTGTTGCAGAGACTCACTAACTGTCCACTAGATCTGATTTCTTTTTCTAGATGTTGAGTAGACCTCACTTCTTAAACTCCCTTACGGCTGGGAGGCTGCCTTCTGATGGCGTTGTAACCAATGACCAATGGATGTTTCTATTCTTTTCATTTTTTTTCCCACCAAGCAGACATCAAGAAAAACTATTCACCTTCAGAAATAATGGATGAAAGCATTCTACGTGTAACTGATAAGCTCTTTCCCAGCTCTAACAGCCAGATGTTGAAGACCCAGGAGGGGATTCCATGAACCCCTAATAGTACACACTTAATCCACAACTTCACCAGCACTGAATATTGTCAACTTTTGCATTTTTTCTGCCATTTAGATCACAAAGCATTTCCCTCACAACATGACGACCGTCAAGTATGCAAAGTTTTATGTATGTGTAGATGATGAAATTAAGTAATTAACCACAGACTTCCAACTCATGGGGTTACTGCTCCAAGTAAGTTATCCATATCTGACATTTTCTGCCATTTTCTGGAATTTTTTTTTACTCCAAACCCCTACACTTTACTAAAAGAAAAATAAAGAACTCCTCTAGACTAGAGAAGCAAAAAAAAAAAAAAAAATTCCATTCCTTGATTTTTCAAAGGTGCCAAACATCAAGAATTCTTATGAAATTATTTCAATATGATGATTTATTGGAACTGCTCAAACTCAGACCCGTGGGGACACCACAAGTCATTCAGTTCTGTGTTTTAATATCAGTGCAGTTCAACTGAGTTAGAGAAAGGCTGCCAGAGAAACAGACATATGTGTGTGATTTCAAACTTAATCGAAACCAGGACTCGGCAACCTTTAGCAATGCCAAGAGTGGCGAAAGAGACCATTTCCTCTCTGCAGAGACAGGCAGACACGGGGAAACTGGGCCCGTCCCCAGGACTGGATATTACACAAGGCGTTCCCTGTAAGGTGTTAAGTGGTCACTAAAATAGAAGCTAATAAAACATGACCCTTTAAAGTGGATTTTGAAGTCACGGGAAAGGTTTGTAGAATTAAAATAGTAAACTGGCTGTCCCCACCATTCTCCCAACTCCATTTCAGTCTCACCCGTTCCCTTAGTGTTTCCAGGCTCAGCACACCTTGAAACCATTGTTCACGTGGCATCCTTTGCCTGCGACACCCTAATCTTCCCTCTCCTGCTTCATCCTAAGTCCTAGGCAACCTTAAATCTCAGCTCAAGGACCACATCCTATGGTGGAGTGTCCCTTTTTCCCTTCTAGTTTTCCACTTCTCTCCTTAGTACTCTTCTTTAAAGTTATTACTATTATTTTGGCTGTGCCCAAGGCAAGTGAGATCTTATTTCTCAGACCAGGGATCAAACCTGTGCCCTCTGCAGTGACAGGGCAGAGTCCCAACCACTGGGTCACCAGGGGAGCCCGCTCCTTGGTACCCTTAAAGTGACTTTAAGCTTGGATGCTGTAGTCAAAGTTCTGAATTCATTGACTCACTTGGTGACCTTGAACAAACCATTTATGCCCTTCACACCCCAGTTTCTTCATCTGTAGAAATGGGAGTAGAAGATCCACAGATTCAGCGAGCAGTTACAGGTACTAATAGCATTATACATGTAAAGTATTTGGCACAGAGTCAGACTCTGTAAGCGTTTAACGCATGTCATTGTTCTGCGTATGCACAGACCACGCGGCTTACCCGGCAGCCCTGGAATCCTCCATTTTATTCTTTCCATCAGTGACTGAGGTTCCCTGAAGGCAGAGAACATTTCTCCATCATCTTAGTATCACAGCCCACTCAGGATGTGAATAGCTACTTAAGAGATGTTTGGCAAATGCATGAAGGTAGACTTGGCATGTCTGTGTAGAGAGGCTGCCAGCCCCAGACTGGTTATGTGTACACGTGGGGTTTTAATGCAGAGGTAAAGCCACTTTCAGAGTTCAGGGCTGGAGAACTAAAATCACAAGGAGAAGAAAGAAATGTTTTAAGGTCCCATGTTTGGAATTTTCATATCTGAATGCTCTGGTCCAGATAATAAAGGATCAAAGATTAGTCATTTTGAAAGATTCATCTTGGGATTAAAGCTAATTTTTATAAGTAAAAAAGTGTCTCAACTGAGACTCCTTAGTTTGAAGGGGCTTCACCCTTACCGTATCTGTGGCACTGATTTATAAACATCCAAACTCCATAAACAAGAGCAGGCCTCTTTAAAAAGGAAACTAAAGGGAAAGAACCCTGGAGAATGGGAATGACTACTCATTCCAGTTTTCTTGCCTGGAGAATGCCATGGACAGAGGAGTCTCATGGGCTATGGTCCATGGGGTTGCAAAGAGTTGGACATGACTGAAGCAACTTAGCATGCACGCATGCAAAGGGAAAGAAAGAGAGAAGGAAGGAAGGAAAGAAGGGGATGAAATCAGGAAGGCAGAGAGAGAGAAAGAAAGAAAAGGAAAGAAAGAAAGGAAGGCACCATCTGCAGGCCAAGTCAGCATTCCAGGGGAATTTTACAGGGACGTAAAAATCCTTGGAAATGAGGAGCAGTAAAAGAGCGTCGGCTTCACGTTCCAGAGAAGTCTACTGGGGGCTGTGCTTGTGACCCTCAGACGGAGCCTACAAGCAAAGGAACAGTGATTCCGATGGTGCATTTAATGTTGCCCAGGCTTTCTGGCAGCAGCGCCTGACAGCCCCACTGCGCCCACCCGGCTCTGGTGAAACCACGTGGGCTCCAGGTGCTGGAGTCTGACACGCCGAGTGCGGGTTTCAGAAAAACCCGAGAGTTTAGGAAAGAGAAGGCAGCTTCTGCGCACTCTGTGGGCTCTGGGATGGGTCTGGTTTGCCTGAGCCTTGGCACCCAGTTACCAGCATGATGTTAACATCTCTTGTGCATTAAAGAGCATTAAAAAAAAGATCCCTCACTACCCACATCATCCAATAGCCCCTCCCTGACTGCCCATTTCCTCTCAGCAAACAGACTGTGACTCCCCTCCCCCATCCCCGGGATGAAATGGCACTCCTGGTGTCTGCAGTCTATTGCCCCTTCGAGGGGAGGTGCCACCTCACAGGGTGCACCTCACGAGGGTCCTTGGACCACAGGATCTGGATCAGGGCCGCTGCGTCCTGACAGGCACACAGGTCTGTCCTCTCTCTCATGCCTCCCTTTCTCCTCCGTCACATAAAGAACTGACAGAAAGGCCCAGGGGCCCTCCTGGCATTGTTGCTCTGAGGTCTCACCAGCCCTGACCTCTTCCCAGGAGTGGGCCATGGGGTCAAGAGTGTGGACTTGGAACCACCTGGCCTGAACTCGAATCCCAGCTCAGCTGCTGTGTGACCTTGGGCAAGTGGCTCAATCACCCTGAACTCAGGTTCCTCATTTGTCAGATAAGGACACGCACAGGGCCAGCCCACAGGGATGCTGTGCAGAGCACATAAAATCAACAACAGAATGCTCTCCCCTCTGGCTATTAAGTAGGTGATGAATTATTAATCACATCCTAATTAACTTTTCTTCATAGCATTGATCACATATTATATTTATGTATTATCTGCTCCTTCTCTGGAATACAAGCCCCAAGAAGTGAGGAGCTGTGTCTGTTTGTTCCTGGCTGTATTGTCTCAGAACCCAGAGAATATGGAATAAAGAGTAGGCTCTTACTATATACAGAATGGCTGAACGTTGCATGGATCAACATAAAGATATCAGGCTTCCCAGGTTGTGCTAGTGATTAAAAAAAAAACCTGCCTGCTATTGCAGGAGACATAAGAGATGTGGGTTTGATCCCTGGGTTGGGAAGATCCCCTGGAGGAGGGCATGGCAACCCACTCCAGTATTCTTACCTGGAGAATCCTGTGGACAGAGGAGCCTGGCAGGGCTACAGTCCATAGGGTCACAAGGAGTTGGACTTGACTGAAGCAACTTAGCATGTGTACACGTTAAGACATTACTATCATTATTACTATTATTAGCATGCCATACAGATTAAATAGCGTGGAGCATGCCTGAGTATTGAGGATGCGTTCAACACACAGCGAATAAAGGCTAGAAGGAAAAAAGGAAGGAGATGGTGGACAAATGCAAGGAAGAAGCGCAGACACATTCCCAAACAACTTCTGCATGGGAAACAACGAGGTGAACGTGAGGTCAGTGTGAGGGGAATGGGTAGGCGAGACAGTGCCACTGAAATCCTTGGACAAGCACCCACATGTGAGCAGTGCTTGAGGGCGGGGGAGACAAGGAGGACTCATGTTGGGTGGGAGTTACTCCAGCTGCATAGGAGTGGCAGGTTGTCTGCGTTTGGGATCTCGAGGCATCTCCTGAGCTATTTCCCAGGCTAGCGAATCAGGGGTGCAACTGCCTGCTTAGTAAAAGGTGCCCAGACCTTCCCATAAAGTGAGCTGGTGCTCGCTTTATCCTCTCCTCATAGGTGGTTAGAGAAGAATCAGCCTGGGGTAGCATGAGAGACACAGTTGTGAAACCAGACAGAACACGGCCAAACCTACTTCTGCTACTTCGGCAGCCATGGTGTAAGACAGTTAATGAGAATGGATCCACTTACTCCTTTTCTCTGTAGACCCCTGCCTGTCCACGTCACTGTAGTTGTTCACTTGCTAAGTTGTGTTTGAATCTTTGCGACCCCATGGGCTGCATGCAGCCTGCCAGGCTCCTCTGTCCTCCACTATTTCCCAGAGTTTGCTCAAATTCATGTCCATTGAGTTGGCGATGCTATCTAACCAGCTCATCCCCTGCCATATGCTTCTCCTTTTGCCTTCGATCTTTCACATCATCAGGTCTTTTCCAGTGAGTTGGCTCTTTGCATCATGTGGTCAAAGTACTGGAGCTTCAGGTTCAGTATCAGTCCACATCCCTACACATGTGTTACGTACCTTGGTGGCTGGTCATAAGCTAGTTCCATGGAGATAATATTACTTTCTTTGTAGATGAGCTTAAGGATTAACTGAAATAGAAAAAGTCATTGAATATCTAGCTGAGCTCCCAGGACTCAATAGACTCCAACAGGTAAGGGTACAGAGTTGGGATCTCACAGACAGCAAGTCCTTAATACTTGTTTACTGATGATGGCTGACAAAGGCTGAAATCCAGATACCTCATCAAAAATCATATACATTTCTCATCATCAACATAATACTTTGGTCACCTGATGCAGAGAGCCAACTCATTGGAAAAGACCCTGATGCTGGGAAAGATTGAAGACAAAAAGAGAAGGGGGCGGCAAAGGATGAGAAGGTTAGATAGCATCACTGACTCAATAGACATGAATTTGAGCAAATCCAGGAGACAGCTGAAAACAGGGGAGTGTGGTGTGCTGCAGTCTGTGGAGTCACAGAGGGTCAGACACGACTTAGTGTCTGAACAACAACACCACCCACAACCATCTACACACACACACAAAAGATGATTCTAAGTGTTTTCACGAAAGGAAGTTGCAAGATGGCTGCTTTTAAGGATAGAGGGGCTCAGGGTCTGTTCCCGCCTCTCTCTCCTTTTCTAGAAAATGCAGGGCTAACTGCATTCACTGGTCTGCACTTCCCAACTTGTCCAAGATCCCAAAGATTAAAAACAGCAGAGCATAGTAACAGGGTCCATTTTTCTTGCCCGTCTACCATTATTTTCTCAGACTTGGCCACTCTATTTTTTTCAGAGTTTACATTGGAAAGACAGCTGGCCAGAACGACAGAATGTACCTGGCTACTTTAATAGCAGCACCGCTACGAAATTCTTCCTCCTTCCATCTCTCCTTCCCTCCTCCCTCTCTCCTTTCCTTCTTCCCCTCTTCCTCCCCTCTTTCTTGCTTTTCCTTCAAGGTTTCTGTCTTCAGAATTTCACCCCCCCACACACAAAGGGAACATTTTAGCAGCATGGGTTTATTACTATTGTAAAGAATAAAGTTTGAAAGGCAAAGTCAGAGACGTGATTCCCCAAGCTTTATAACAAACCACTGTCAAAACATAACAAACCACAGCCAGACATGAGCCGCGGTGACAGAATGTAAGACCATAAAGATGATGGAGATCAGACGGGACAGGCACTTTATAGAAACAAACACCTTCCTTGAAAACAGACAGAGCAGGCATAACACTGAAAAACCCTTCCTGAAAAAAAGAAAAAGGTCTGAAGAAATAAGGACAAAAACATAAAATTCAAATGACAGCCCAGCCCAAGGAGATAAACCCAAGGCAGAAAGAATCCAATTTTACTAAATCAAACTGACATCTCTTCCTGACTTTAATTGACCTCAGTAAGCTGGATCCTAAACAAACATAAAATTAAGAAGTCGGTAGCATCCAGAGGAGAAATGGACTGTCCATGTGTAGACATTTGAAGTTTCACTTTCTCGGGACTTTCTTGGTTCTGTATAGAAACGTGAAATCATTCACTCCATGGGGGGTGGTGGCCACAGCACCCAGCGTGGGGTCGATTCAGTGTTCCTGAGAGTACCCTTGGAAGGTAGGAAGAGTTGAGGTCTGGCTCCAGCCATCAAACATCAGTTCAGGTTTCCATGGTGCTGTCATCATTGGAAAGAAATGAACACAGGAAGAGGAAGTGAAGCTAATGGGTGCAGCTTACCAAGACACCAAGGAGAGCTCTGTCTCCTGTTAAACTGGAAGCATTACACTTCCAGGCACCACACTGATCTCTATTACCAGAAGTCCCTTAGTCATCAAGGCACGTATGTTTTGAAAAAAAAATCTCACCATAGTCCCTCTGGTTTTCCTTTGCTGGACATTCTTGCTGAACCTTCTTCTTTCCTTTATTTATTTATTTATTTATTTATTTATTTATTTATTTTTTCTGGGTAACTCTTCCTCTTCTTTAGCTTCTGACTTGGGAGCTATTCCTTCCAGGGAGTCTTCTCTGCTTTCTGCAGTTCATGCTGGTTCAGTCTATGTCTTGCAAATTCTTTTGACAGCATCTCCTTCTCTGTCACAGACTTTATCGTATCACAGTGGTTCTTCAACAGACCGCAACTTGGGGAGCATGTTGAGATAAAGATTCCCAAACCTCACCTCCAAAAGCATCTGTTTCAGTAGGAGTGGGATGGGGCCAGGGTCTGGTATTTTTTTAACAAATACTCCAGATGCTTTGATCACAATAATCCCCAGAGCATATTCAGAGACTCTGGTTTATCTGACTTCTCCCTGAGTTGTCTTACTATGTCAGGTCCATGAGAACAGAAACAAAATCTGCCCCGAGTGTCACACTTGTATCTGTAGGATTGATCTGAGCAATCAGCATTCAATAACAGCCACTCCCTCTTTTGTTGTTCAGTTGCTAAATCATGTCTGATTCTTTGAGACCCCATGGACTGTAGGATGCCAGGCTTCCCTGTCCATCACCAACTCCCAGAGATTGCTCAAACTCATGTCCATTGAGTCGGTGATGCCATCCAACCATTTCATCCTCTGTCATCCCCTTCTGCTCCTGCCTTCAATATTTCCCAGCATCAGGGTCTTTTCTAATAAGTCGGCCATTCTCATCAGGTGGCCAAAGTATTGGAGCTTCAGCTTTAGAACCAGTCCTTCCAATGAATATTCAGGGTTGATTTCCTTTAGGATTTACTTTTTTGATTTCCTTGAAGCCCAAGGGACTCTCAAGAGTCTTCTCCAGCACCACAATTTGAAAGCATCAGTTCTTTGGCTCTCAGATTTCTTTATGTTCCATCTCTCACAGCCATACATGACTACTGGAAAAACCATAGCTTTGACTATACGGACCTTTGTCAGCGAAGTGACGTCTCTG
Organism: Hydropotes inermis; assembly: GCA_020226075.1. Lineage (NCBI taxonomy): Eukaryota > Metazoa > Chordata > Mammalia > Artiodactyla > Cervidae > Hydropotes > Hydropotes inermis. The sequence continues at coordinate 42,296,101 of CM035298.1, forward strand.
CTTCTTAATAGGGTTGCCATAGCTATACTCCCCATATATGTATGCCTGTATATATGTAGGCCTGTAGATGGTTGTGTATCTGTGTATGTACATGTATACATATGTATGTGCATATGTTCACACACACACAGTCACAGAATGAATGTGGTATGGAGCTGTGTTTGGTAGGTTAGGTAGGTAGGTTACCATACCTACCTGTGTTTGGTAGGTATGGTATGGAGCTATGTTTGGCAGTCCTGTGTGTTTGACAGAGATGAGAATGATCGAGGCATGGAGTACTGAGGAGCAGCATCTCATAGCCTCTGGTTGTCCTCACTGATTCTTCCATCATGTATTGCCAAGAGAATGGATGGCATTCTCAGAGAGCAAAACAGAAGCAAAACCTTCCACTCACTGGTGACTAGGTAAGAACTGGCCACCTCTATCCTACCAGACACTCCACTAGGCTCCCCCTGCTGAGTCTTCCTGGGTGCAGACCCTGATCAAGGGACCTCAGCATCACCTGGAGGGCGTGTCCCCTCATGGTACTTCTGCTGAGAAAACAAATGCTTCAGTTCCAAGCAACCAAGACTGCAGTGGGGCCACGAGTCAAGATAATGCTGGGAAACAGACTTGAAAGAAGAAGTCTCTTCTATCAGTCACGTCCCCAAACTGTTATAAATCTGGGACTGCCCACACTCCACTTAACATGTAAGAATACAACTGAGTGCTGAGCTTTACTCCAGGTTCATCATAGTGGGGACTTTGCATGATGAATGTGCTGGAGATGAGGGACTTGCAGTAATCCAATTCCCAGAGCCAACAGGCCATTGTGAGCATGTATGAATTGATAACCAGAGTGATCACTTGTGCAATTTCAGGCTGTGGAGATACGAACAATATCTCGCTAGTGGATAATATCAGTTGTCAAGCATATGTTTTATAACCCCCAGGACTCCCTCTTGTTTTTGCAAGCTGCTGGTGGATATCTTTGATTTTTTTTTTCTTAGCTGCATAAGACTTTGGAAAGGTTAGATTTCTTTTTTTTCCCCCCTTCTTTGACCAGAGAGGTTAATAGTAGAGAAAATGTAAGAAGAAAAAAAGAAGTGAAGACAGAAAATAAAAATTATGAAGAACCATTTCATTAGCTCTTTAAATACCACTGAAAACATTTCAAATGCGTATTTTAATATCTGTAGTCAATGTGACAAGAAGACTGCATATGTCAGAGGCACTGCTTTCTCTGCCTGAAAGATTATGAGGGTGAGATTTAATTGTCTCTACATCTTTTAGCCCCTGTTGTCTCAGGGTTCTTTAAGAAAGGAACCAAGTCTGCTCACCTCCACATCTTGAATGCCCAAACCAGCTCCCTGAACAGTTGGTAAATAATTGATATGTTCATCAGTTCATTCATCACCTTGGATTTCTTTTTTAAAAAATTAATTAATTTATTTTAATTGGAGGCTAATTACTTTACATTATTGTAGTGGTTTTTGCCATGCATTCACATGAATCAGCCATAGGTATACATGTGTTCCCCATCTGGAAGTCCCCTCCCACCTCCCTCCGCATTCTATCCCTCTGGGTCATCCCACTGCACCAGCCCTGAGCACCCTGTCTCATGCATCGAACCTGGACTGGCGATCTGTTTCACATATGGTAATATACATGTTTCAATGCTATTCTCTCATATCATACCACTCTTGCCTTCTCCCAGAGAGTCCAAAAGACTGTTCTTTACATCTGTTTCTCTTGCTGTCTTGCATATAGGGTTATCGTTACCATCTTTCCAAATTCCATATATATGCGTTAGCAAACTGTATTCGTGTTTTTCTTTCTGACTTACTTCACTCTATACAATAGGCTCCAGTTTCATCCACCTCATTAGAACTGATTCAAATGCACTCTTTCTAATGGCTGAGTAATATTCCATTGTGTATATGCACCACAGATTGCTTATCCATTCGTCTGCTGATGGGCATCTAGGTTGCTTCCATGTCCTGGCTATTGTAAACAGTGCTGCGATGAACACTGGGGTACACGTGTCTCTTTCAATTCTGGTTTCCTTGGCATCACCTTGGATTTCTAAGAGTTGAAAGACAGGAACTGATCAGGTAGATTGTTATTAGGAACCAACCCAGGCAGATATGACCCAGGAAAAGGGGTGAGCCTCGGGGAAGGTGACGGTGAGAGACAGGAGGCAAGAAGGAAGGAAGCTCCCTTAAGTCTGCGCTTCTGTTTCTCTCTGTGAATAAGCTCACTGACTTAGAGAATGACCGTACGGGTAACAGGAGGGGAGAATTAGGGGGCGGGATAGCTAGGGAGTCGGGGATGGCCGTGTGCACACTGCTATATTTAAAACGAGTAGCGAAGTCCTGCTGTACAACACAGGCGACTCTGCTCAAGGCTGCGTGGCAGCCGGGACAGGAGGGGAGTTTTGGGGAAAATGGATACACAAACCTAGACAGGATATTAAAAAGCAGAGACATCACCTGATGACAAAGGTGCGTGTCATCAAAGCTATGGCTTTTCCAGTGGTCATGTATGGATGTGAGAGTTGGACCATGAAGAAGTCTGAGTGCTGAAGAACTGATGCTTTCGAACTGTGGTGTTGGAGAAGACTCTTTGAGAGTGCCTTGGACTGCAAGGAGATCCAACCAGTCCACCCTAAAGGAGATCAGTCCTGGGTGTTCATTGGAAAGACTGATGCCGAACCTGAAACCCCAATACTCTGGCCACCTGATTCAAACAGCCGACTCACTGGAAAAGACCCTGGTGCTGGGAAAGATTGAAGGCAAAAGAAGAAGGGGAAGACAGGACGAGATGGTTGGATGGCATCACTGACTCAACAGACACGAATCTGTGTAAACTTCAGGAGACAGTGAAGGACAGGGAAGCCTGGTGTGCTATACTCTGTAAGGTCACAAAGAGCTGGACATGACATAGCAACTGAATAACAATAACAATAAATATGTATGGCTGAGTCCCTCTGTTAACCATCTAAAACTACTGCAACACTGCTAATTGGCTCTGCTGCTACTGCCGCTAAGTTGCCTCAGTTGTGTCCGACTCTGTGCGACCCCATAGACGGCAGCCCACCAGCCTCCGCCATCCCTGGGGTTCTCCAGGCAAGAACGCTGGAGTGGGTTGCCGTTTCCTTCTCCAATGCATGAAGGTGAAAAGTGAAAGTGAAGCCGCTCAGTCGTGTCCGACTCTTAGCGACCCCATGGACTGCAGCCCACCAGGCTCCTCTGTCCATGGAATTTGCCAGGCAAGAGTACTGGAGTGGGTTGCCATGGCCTTCTCTGCTAATTGGCTAAAAAGTTAAAAAAAAAAAAAAGAAGGAAGGAAGTTCTGGGTTGGAATTAAAAGACTTGAATGATGTGGAAGAGGAAAGTAATAGCTGCCTAAGACAAATACAAAAATACAGACAGGGAAAAGGTAAGGAGCTTTTTCTGAATCAACAGAGAATTGGCATTGCCAGGAATGTTCTAGACTCTTGACGGTTTTCTTTGTGGAGGAATCTCCATTAAAGTGATATGCCTCACCTCCCTTTGCCTCTTTGCTTACTCCACCTGGGTAAATCAGCGGCATAGGAAATCTCATCAAAGAGTTGAACGTTCAGAAGGCAAAATTAGGTATGTGTACTCCTTCTTATTCTACTTCCTTCTTTAGGATACAAGCCCTACAGGGAATATGTGTTCCCCTCGGCTTCTGCAGCATCAGAATCTGCCTTCTAGGATGGCAAGCAATGCTGGTGATGTGGTGAGCAAGTCCACTTGTTCTTGGATTTAATTTTAGGAAATCCATTTGCCTGGGGATATACGGTATGTTCTCCAAAGAGTATCTGTACCAGAATTATAAAGTCGTCTGCAGCTGGCATCTCCTTTGTCTTACTTCTCAATTGGTTTAGAACTTTAAGGGTTAAAAAAAGTGTCATTTATTGGCATCTCAATTCACCGGACAAACAATTGGCAGGCAGCAAACAGATTTCAACCCAATTCGATTTCACAAATGCTTTTCACACACCTACTATGTGTACAGCCCCACATTGCCTTTCAGAATGTTTACAGCAGTAACCAAGACAAGATTTCAGGCCAGGGCACCATACAGCATTCTAGACTTGAGAAGGGGAGCAGATGTCATGACCGCTGACTTAATGGCAAAACCCATTGCCCAGTGCCCATGTTTAGCTATACAAGCTCTTTGGTTGACCTAGGTTTCACATTAGAAGGCGCACTTGCAGCCCCAAGAGCATCTTGTAATGTGAGACCCTTGAAAGCAAGAACTCTGCCTTAGTCTTTACCTTGGTCTCAGTGTCTGGAACATGGATTATCCTAGAACATCATAATGGAATTGTTGGCTAGATGGATGGATAAGTCCTGCTGGATATGGAAAGACTCATGTTGTGAAGAAGGTAAAAATCACCTCCATCTCAAGTGACCAGAGTGACAAAAGTGACAAGAGTTTGAGCTCTTCTAACAGTTGCACTCTAAATAAATCATGCAAGTTTAGAAGATGTTTTCAAAAACAGTAGAGATTCTTTCTAGGTAAAGAATCATGTTTCAACAGTAAAATGCTTTGAAACAAAAATGAAGGCTGCTTTGTAGGTGGATAAAAAATGTACACAAAGATCTCCTGCTTCTTCCTTCCGTGAGTCTTTTCTTTTGGTCAGATGGTTAGGAACGAATTAGTGGAACTGTGGCACTTACTTTTTGATGGGGAAGATTATTTTTGATTTTCTAAATGACTGAGTCAGGTATCAGCTGGAGAATGCCAACAGTGAATGCTTATTTAGATACAGAGAAACCACAGATTGGATTGTGTATTTCAAGGGGAACAAATAAAGAGAAAAAAGTAAAACAATGACTATCTGGCATATAGGGTGCTTTTGATATCTCTTGGTTGAATGACATAAGTGAAATAGACACATGCTTAGAAAAAGAAAGCCCAAAGAAGCACAAATCACAAAACACTGAGATGAGGCAGCGGTCAAGTTACAGGCAATAGCTTTGGGGTATCTTTTCCTGCACATGCAAAGTCCCCCGCGTCTTCAGGAAGCCTTGGGAATTAAAGACAAAACAGTGAGAAGAACAACAGCTGTTGGCTAACTTCCTATGGCAGTTTTGAATGAAAGGTTTCGAGTTCAGCTTTTGCTCTGCAGACAGAAGTTATGAAGGGTTTTGAACCCTGGAATGGATCTGGATTTAAATATTTCCCGGCTTTAAATTTCCGTGACTGCTTTTGGTAACAGACCAGCAGTGCTTAATTTTCTCTGTTAATACGTGCATCAAATCACAGAGGAACTAAGAAGGAATTTTAATGGATCTGGTGTGGGGTGAAAGCATGTGTTAGTCAGTGGGGAGAATGTACAAATCTCTGTGTGCAAAAAGAGTCATTTGTATAATTTTTGAGACTTAATGAAAACCTCTACAAAAACAAGGTCATATAAAAGCTATTGCCCCAAGTCTATAATCCTGCGTAATGATATAAATTCCGATAAACCTATGATTCTACCAATCTCCAATTTTACCATGTTTATTTTTCTACACCTACGTCTAGACAGTTCTAACCACTTCCCAAAGATGATAACTGCTCCATTCCCAAGCCAAATATATGACTAGAATGCAAGTTCCAAGAGGGAAGACTTTTTACTTCTTGATCCTTCTGTGTCTCTAGGGCCCAGACTATTTCCTGGCTCAGTGCAGGGACTCAGTAAATATTTGTTGAATAAATAAATAAATGATGATCGCTATGAATTTAGCAAAAATGACACTCATTGAAAGTAACCAGAGGAAAGCAATGGAGAAAAAGCCATGCCAAAAAATAAAAAGGACAAAATGTTCCGCAAAGAAATGCCATTTTATTGCTTTTAAACATGCTCTTTAAAATTAATGGCTATCAAATGCTACCAATTTATGTGATACTTAGAGATATTAATACTTGCATAGATCAGTGAGGCCATATTTATAATTATCATGAGACATATATACCTAGAAGTGGCTTAGAGTACTGGAAATATTTTTTAAAGAGTTTAACACCCCAATCTAAAGAGCCTCTTGATGAAAATGAAAGAGGAGAGTGAAAAAGTTGGCTTAAAACTCAACATTCAAAAAACTAAGATCATGGCATCCAGTCTCATCACTTCATGGCAAATAGATGGGGAAACAATGGAAACAGTGACAGACTTTATTTTTGGGGGGCAGCTCCAAAATCACTGAAGATGGTAACTGCAGCCACGAAATTAAAAGACATTTGCTGCTTAGAAGAAAAGCTATGACACATCTAGACACATCTAGTATATTAAAAAGCAGAGGCACTGCTTTGCCAACAAAGGTCAATCTAGACAAAGCTATGGTTTTTCAAGTAGTCATTTATGGATGTGAGAGTTGGACTATAAAAAAGGCTGAATGCCAAAGAATTGATGCTTTTGAATTGTGGTGTTGGAGAAAACTCTTGAGAGTCCCTTGGACTGCAAGGAGATCCAACCAGTCCATCCTAATGGAAAGCAGTCCTGAATATTCATTGGAAGGACTGATGCTGAAGCTGAAACTCCAATACTTTGGCCACCTGATGTGAAGAACTGACTCACTTGAAAAGACCCTGATGCTGGGAAAGATTGAAGGCTAGAGGAGAAAGGGATGACAGAGGATGAGATGAAGGAATGGCCTCACTGACTTGATGGACATGAGTTTGAGCAAGCTCTGGGAGCTGGTGATGGACAGGTGGCCTGGTGTGCTACAGTCCATGGGTTGCAAAGAGTCAGACATGACTGAGTGACTGAACTGAACCAAACACCCCAATCTCCTCTACTATGGCATATAGAAAGGCAAAATTGGAAATAGTGACAAATTTTATTTTCTTGGGCTCCAAAATCACCACAGTGGATGGTGACTTCAGCCATGAAATTAAAAGATGCTTGCTCCTTGGAAGGAAAGCCTTACAAACCTAGGCAGCATATTAAAAAGCAGAGACATTACTTTGCTAACAAAGGTCCATCTAGTCAAGGCTATGTTTTTTCCAGTAGTCATGTATGGATGTGAGAGCTGGACCATAAAGAAGGCTGAGTGCCAAAGAATTGATGCTTTTGAACTGTTTGTTGGAGAAGACTCTTGAGAGTCCCTTGAACTGCAAGGAGATCAAACCAGTTAATCCTAAAGGAAATCAACCTTGAATATTCATTAGAAGGAATAATATTGAAGCTCCAATACTTTGGTCACCTGGTGCAAAGAGCCGACTCATTGGAAAAGATCCTCATGCTGGGTAAGACTGAAGGCAAAAGGAGGAGGTGGCGGAAGATGAGCTGGTTAGATAGCATCATTGACTCAATGGACACAGGTCTCAGCAAACTCCAGGAGACAGCAGAGGACAGAGCCTGGTGTGATGTAGTCCATGGGGTCATAAAGAGACAGACGTGATTGCGTGACTGAATGATAACAGTCTTCTCTACAGTTGCCAGACTTTCCTTTGTTTATTTTAAAGCAAACTGGTTTTAGTCTCATGGAGAAAAGAACTTCACACGACATCAAATTAACAGGATCCTGAATTTGAGGTGTTTAAATGGATGGTATTGCAGCTGGTAATGTGATGGCAGTAACATAACTGATGTTATCCAAACCCTTTCTGCCAGTTTTAGCTTCCCCAAAGTATCAGTCCTACTGCTACCAAGAAGGATGTTAATAGCTTTAATAGCTAACTAAATTTAAGTTCTTCTCAGGTGCTGGTCATTGGATTAAGTTTGTTTGTTTTAACTCTATTATTCCCTCTAATACTCTCAATGACATTACGTAGTAGTTACTACTATTATCTGAATGTTATACATAAAGGGGCCCAGGCTCAGAGAGATAGAATGCGTAACTAGAATGTGTGACCCCCAAATTGACCTATCAATAATATTAATCCATCCCATGCCCCCTCTTTTATTGCATAGGAAGATTATGTGCCCCTTGAACTTTTATTTAACTTTATGCACAAATGAACCTCCCGGCACACCCAGAAATGGTGTCAACCCCATAACAGATGAATGGTGAAAGTTTTGCTAGATTGATGCCACTGTGTGAATAAAGGGTATGATAGTATAGTTGACTATTTTTTAAATACTAAGGAATCTGTATTTGGATAGCATCTCAAAGAAAATACAGTAGTATCTTTTGGAGATGGCACAAATCTACAGGGATCTTAAAGATCACCTAGTCTAACCATCTGCCAAAAGTGTCTGGCCAAGTTCAATAGTCTTTAAACTCTTTCAGTGGCTCTCCCATTGTTTCCAACGTGATGCTGTTGCTGTTCAGTGGCTAGGTCATGTCCAACTCTTTGCGACCCCAGGGACTGTAGCACACCAGGTTTTCCTGTCCGTCACTGTCTCCCAGAGTTTGCTCAGGCTCATGTCCACTGGGTCGGTGATGCTATCTAACCTTCTCATCCTCTGCCGCCTCCTTCTCCTTTTGTCTTCAATCTTACCAGCATCGGGGTCTTTTCCAATGAGTTGGCTCTTCACATTAAGGTGAAGTGCAGACACTTTAATATGATTTCCAAGGGTCTTTCATAATGGGGTCTCTGCTTATCTCTTTAATCTTGTTTCTTACAAGTTCCCTGCATCCCCTGTTCCTCCTCATCCTCTCCTTCCTCCTTCTGTGTCCCTACCATTCACCTCACTTCACAGAAAGAGGCACAGTCTTGGTGCTAACAGAACATTTTCCTGCTCCTCTAAGTCTACGACAACTCTCCATGGCTTCTGCATTTTTAGCTCATGAGATTCCATCTGCCTGGAATGCCATTACCTTTCTCTGGCTAATTTCTTCTTAAAAACCACCTCTGGGACGTTTGGAGAAGGGATCTCTTCGCAGTGCTTCTGCCATTTCTTCTGCTCTCCATTAAGAGACCACAGCTCGCACTGGACAATTAACTTGATCCCCACTGGATCAGAAGCTCTTTGAAGGCTGGAACTACAACTGTTCTGGTGCTATGTCCCTGCAGGACCAGGGACAGAGCAGGCTGAATGTGCTCTTGGTGAATGAATGAGTTGGACCCAGCAACCAGCATTTCAATGCTCGCTGGGTTCTCATCCATGAATACATCAGCATATCAAGTGGGGAAGATGCAGAAGCAATAGTCTTTGTGCAGTAGTCTTCTGACTTCTGGGAATGGTGTTCACATGGGTCACAGTCTGAGCTGCCCTGAAAACTCATAGAGGCTTAACCACAGTCCCGAAGACTACTCAGTTCTGTGGCTTCTCTGAGCCATGGGCATGCAGTTTCACCTGTGTGAGCATCCTGTGTTGTATAGAATGGGCCTCCCAGGTGGTTTAGTGGTAAAGAATCCTCTTGCCAGTGCAAGAGATGTGGATTCCATCTCTGTGTTGGAAGATCCCTTGGAGAAGGAAATGGCAACCCACTCCAGTATTCCTGCCTGGAGAATTCCATGCACAGAGGAGACTGGAGGGCTACCGTCCATGGGGTCTCAAAGAGCTGGACACAACTGAGCATGCATGCACAAATGAATGACTGTAAAGAATGTCCAAAAGCTTCTTAGGAAGGCACATCTCTCCCACTCCCCATATCCACATGGAACGCTCATTGCCTTCTGCTGTGTCCAGGATCACAGTGTGGCCCAGGTGGAAGGGTCTGTGGAGACCGTCTTGCTCGGCACCCTTATTCTGATACAGGTTGATGTAGAACAGGGAGCTGGAACCCCTAAGCATCACATGGGCAGGACCCTGCATAAGTGAACCCAGGTTTTGTGTATTATCTTGAATTATTGACAGAGCAACTGTTCTTAACCCACTTGTACAAGTGAAGGAGGTAAGGCCTAAAGATGCTAAGTGGCCGGTCCTAAGTCCCACACCAGCTAGAACATCTAGTGCTCTGCCCCCACCCACTAGTCCAAACCCCCGCCTTCCAATCAGAATACACGTCAGTTACCGGACCACCCAGAGAAGGTGGGATTTAAACCTCACTACCAATCTGAGCCCCTGGGTTTGATTTGCCCCATCTTCCTCTTTCTCTGTTTTGCAGTAGAACAATGTCACTGAACTCACTCTCAATGTACTGCCTTGGGAGACATGTCACCATAAAGCCTAAAGTATGAAGTTGGTCAGGAGTGACCAGCTTATGTTGACAGCTCTGAGAAGCCCTGATTCCAAAATCCTGCTAGCTCTGTGCCCCAGTCCAGTACTTGGAACCAAGGCAGATTGCCAGGGAAAGATCAAGCAAGTACAACTGTACCCCTTTCCAGGGGCACTCGGGGCAAAACTGCACTTGGTTGTAGCTTATCACAAACATCTTTTTCTGTACTGGCTGTGTGACCTTGGACAGGCTGCTTTTCCTCACGGGGCCACTGGGCCTCAGCCTCCTCACCTATAAAATGGGAGTGGTAACAGCCCTCCTCTCTAGTGTAGTGAGTTTTCGATGAGGTTTTTGGAAGAGAGACCATCAGTGGAGGTCAGTTAACCATGCGTTTAACACACAGGAGCTTCAGCACAAGACCTCTCCCGCCTTCTCCTCTGGACAGATGCCAACACCTGGGAGAAAACACGGCAGAAAACAGATCCGCTTGGATGGCCACAAAGAGAGAACCGGATTCCAGACAGGACTCACCAAGAACGGCAAGCTGGCTGAGCCCAGAGAGCTGCGTCTTAGCCTTATTAAAGGCTGCTGCTGCTATTTAAAGAGAGCTTCCCAGGTGGCGCTAGTGGTAAAGAACCTGCCTGCCAATGCAGGAGAAATAAGAGACGCGAGTTCAATCCCTGGGTCGGGAAGATCTCGAGGAGGGCACGGCAACCCACTCCAGTATTCTTGCCTGGAGAATCCCATGGACAGAGGAGCCCGGCGGGCTGCAGTTCATGGGTTTGCAAAGAGTCGGACATGACTGAGCCACTGAGCACACGCTATTTAAAGAAACTCTCCCGGGGAGGCTCTCTGAAAAAGCACACCCCCTCTCCTCAACGTCCCCCTGCCTGATGGCTCGTGTTTGTAATCATGAGGGCTTCTTGGCAGCGAGACAAGCCTATGAGTCATGTTGAGAGCCTGGTGCCTACAGGATTATTCCCTTTGGTGTCATGCCCGCACCACCATAATTCCGTGTTCCATTTGCTACTTCATGTTTTTAAAGCTTCTACAAAATAAATAACCATTGAGAGGACTAGAAATGGATATGCATGCCACGGGTGTGGTTCCTGTTACTGGGGCAATGTGCTTCTGTTCTCCCCCAGCCTGGTAGAAAATGGGTGGTGAATGTTGAAAGCATTAGGCTCATCCATCCAGCCCATCCTTCCACACAAATGACTGCTCCACTAGGAGCTCACTGGAACCTTCCTCTACCTTCCAGAAACAAGGGGGAAAAAAAACATTCATTGTCATCATCATCATCACCATCTTTATCACTATCATGATTATTTTTAGCTGCTACTTATTACTACACATCAAGTCATTTACATTAATTATCTCCATTTGATTGATGGAGAAATCAGGAAAGATTAGATGAACTGCTCAAGTTCGTGCCCAAGAGTTAGGATTCCCAGTGTGATAGGTTGCTTCCAGGTGGCTCAGACTGTGAAGAATCTGCCCACAGTGCAGGACACCGAGGTTTGATCCTGGGTGGGGAAGATCCCTTGGAGAAGAGAACGGCAATCCACTCCAGTATTCTTGCCGGAGAATCCCATGGACAGAGGAGTCTGAAAGAGTCATACACGACTGAGTGACTAACACACTTTCATAGGGTGCCTCCAAGATGGCACCCAACTATCCTTGCCATCTGGGATTCACACCTGGGGGCAATCCTCTTCCCTTTGGCGTGGGCTGGATTTAGTGGCTTGCTTCTGGCAATACACCAGACTGTGACAGAGGGCATGGGGCATCCCTTCTGAGGTTAGGTGATAGAGGACTGTGATAAAGGACCATCATGGCTGGTCTGTCCTGCCTGCTCACCCCGAGGAAGCCAGTTGCCAGGTGTGAGCTGCACTATGGAAGGATGTTTCTGGTTTGCAGACACCAAGGATGTAAATCTGCCAACAGTCATGAGAGTGAGCCTGGAAGCAGATTCCCCCCAGTTGAGTGCAGAGATGAATGCAGGCCTGGCTGACATCTGGATTCAAGCTTTGTGAGGAACACTGGTCCAGAGGCACCCAGCAAAGACACACTGGGCTCCCTAAACTATGGAGACTGTGGGATAATAAATTTTTGCTCTTTCAACTGCTGTGTGTTGTGCTAATGTGCTACACTTGTGCTATGTGCTAAGTCGCTTCAATCTTGTCTGGCTCTTTGCGATCCCGTGGACTGTAGTCTGCCAGGCTCCTCTGTCTATGGGATTCGCCAGGCAAGAACACTGGAGTGGTTTGCCATTTCCTTCTCCAGGGGATCTTCCTGACCCAGGGATAGAACCCAGGTCTCCCACATTGCAGGCAGATGCTTTACCCTCTGAGCCACCAGGGAAGCCAGCTTGGTTGACCTCAAAGCTAAAGTGTTGGACTCTTCCTCTGTGTCACTGTGTCCTTAGCACTCCTGTCTTTGCATTGTAATGTTGCAAGGCAGTGCTCTGGGAACCTCATCCCAAGGATGACTCGCAAGGGAGCAAAAGACGAAAAGATTGGGAGTTGAGAAAGAGAAGAGTGGAGGGAAGTTGGTTAAGAAATCCCGAAGTCTGACCTTTTCACACTACACCATTGCTGGGCTCTAAGAAGGAGCCCAGGTATGCACAGTTCAAAAACTGAGATACACTGAGTCTAGTAAGTATTATAACAGCCTTTTGGGGCTAGATTGTAGCCAGGGCATCATATATAGTTGTAGTATATGGGCACTGCTCAGAGGTGGGAAAAAAAAGTGAAAATGATGTGTTAGTCACCCTGTTGTGTCCAACTTTTTCTGACCCATAGACTAGCCTGCCAGGCTCTCTGTCCATGGGATTCTTCAGACAAGAATACTGGAGTAGGTTGTCATTCCCTTCTCCAGGTGATCTTCCTGACCCAGGGATTGAACTGGGGTCTCCCACATTGCAGGCAGACTCTTTACCATCTGAGCCACCAGGGAAACTCATAAGTACTAGGTTACAGTCAGCAAGAGTGAACTGAAATTGGCTGTATCCTCCTGAAGGGGATCCCTTCCAACTCATACATGGGCTTCCATTGGCTGTGGTCATTACCATGTCTTATAAATAACACGTGGACTAGGACAGAACGGGTGGAACCTAGGAATACCCCAGAAAGCTGGACGGTGTCACTCAACAGGCTTCTCTTTGTTTATTTTCCCTTAGTGTTTTCTTGTTGATTGGTAAAGTCTTTGTGAACATCCCAGGCAATCTCAAAGGTGGTAATGATCTAACCAGAGCTGAGACAGAGGTGACTTTTGTTATTGGTGGTGGTGTTTTAGGAGCTTTAGTTGATCTGAAGCTTCAAGGGGGGAATTGGGTGGTATTCCTTCGGGGAGCCTGACAATAGCTGTAGGTGGGAGTCAATGAGAGAGACCCACCGAGAGAACATGAGAGGCACAGACTGGACCGCTTTCAGAGCTCCCTGCATGATATGTCTTTCCAGCACCTGAACACTCCACCTCCAGGGCCAGAGTCCTGCCGACTCTGTGTCCTTCTAAGAAGAGGGTCGTGGCTTGTTTCCTTCAGGGGCAGAGAGGATCCGGGTGCAGGAAAATGTGTCAGGCTCGTCCTCTGGTACACTGGCTTGGGGTGCAGGGCAACTTGGGTTGTGCGTTTGGACATAAGTTGGAGGAGGCAGGCCCATTGCAGGGTCTTAGAAGAACCCAGGGGCAGAGGGTGGGCACAGGAAGACTGAAAAGTGTCGGGTATCTACAGGTGCTGCTCAGGTGCTCATTTGCATCCAACTCTTTGAGACCCCATGGACTGTAGCCCCCCAGGCTCCTCTGTCCATGGGATTCTCCAGGCAAGAATACTGGAGTGGGTTGCCATTTCCTCCTCCAGGGGATCTTCCTGACCCAGGGACTGAACTTACGTCTCCTGCATTGAAAGCAGATTCCTTACTACTGAGCCACCTGTGCGCTCCTATATCCTCCTATATCCTCTTCCTATATCCTCCACCCAAGTTCTTCACTCTACATCCTGAATCTATATTCAAGACCCAGTTTAGCTCTGAGCCTTTAGGGTCCCTCACATAATGGACCTCACCAGTTATGTGGAACCCAAGGGGTCTCCATTTCATTGCCCTGGGGTCACAAATGGCAGATGCCGCACGTGACGTGACCAACATTGCCTGCCTAGCAACACTGCCAAGCATCTCATGCCTTCTCAGGTCTCAGAGCTTCACCTGTGCTGCACCCCCCACCAGGACTGCTCCCCCTCCCATCTTCCTTTTATCCTCCTCACAATTATTTCTCATTCTGGTGAACTCCTACACATACTTCAAAAGCCAATTCACAGACCATTTTTTGCAGGACACCTTTCCTGACATCTGATGATCTACCCCCACCCCAGTATCCCAGGCTCTGTCAGAAGAGCCACTGCATCCTACATAACAGCAGGTATTTTTGTGCTGATTATAACGATCTGTATTTCTGATCGCTCTTTCCTATTCACTAAGAGTTATAGCTGATAGCAGGCATTCCAGTATCCCAAATGCACACTCTAGGGTATCAAAAATATTTTAAAAATGAATATATACATGTAACGGGAAAGCATGGGAGGAAAAGCGACCCCGTGAAGCAGGTCTAAATGGTTTGTCCCTGAAATATGCCCACACATGGAGGCAGGGCGCTCTGCACTTTTTAATGAATTATTCCTGAAACCGTGTACAAGCCCCTGTGTCCTTGTCTTTGAAGTAAAGGGCTGCCTCGAGACTTAATGATTAGGAAATGTGAAGATGCCAAACAAAGACTAGGTGTTGGGCTGGGGAACTGGCAACAATTTAGACTAATTCTGCCACATAGCAGAATCACTGAACTCCTGGTTTCCTGAAAGATACAGATAAAGGCCTGACACACATTCCTAAGTTGGTTTTACAGGAAGCAGACCCCTCCCGATGGAAACTGTTGACTACAGGAACATAGACTCTAAGACTGGTGAAAACTAGAAGGGTAGTGATGCTTGAAACTTCACCTTGATGCCAACCAATCAGAGAACGTCCATCAGCTGATTCCACCCTGCTCTTTAAACTCTGCAAAACTCCTCACTGCATCCTTTGGGATGGGTCACACAGTCTTAATGGCATTAGACCACTGTGGCCCCCTTTGCCTGGCAAAGTGATAAAAGCTACTCTTTTCTACTTCACCCAAAACTCTGTCTCCATGGTTCTATTTGGAACCTGGTGAACTGAGGCTGTTTCAACAACTCTACACATCCCACTGAGGGTTCAGAGAACTGGCGTCTGAGGCCTGGCCTGATCACCCAGGCCCTGCAGACGGGAGGGCCAAGGAACAGATGTGAAATGAACATGCGCCAGCAATTTACTGTTTGGATACTGTCCCTTCACTGTGCGTCTGTGCATGTATCACTAGAGAAACACACCTTGATTCCCGGGTGGGTCATAAAAGCCCAGGGTAGCTTAGAAAAGTTCCTGAATGGGCCAGAAAGTCCCCTAGCTTTGGGTTAAGCACAAGCGAAGGAAGAGGAGGCTCTGTTCACAGTATTTGGGGTTTAGTGAAATTGGACGATACATCTTGCTGGGCACCCTCTCCCTCTAACTTCTAAACCCTCGTAAACTTCACAGGAATCAGAAACAGACGGGTTGCATTCCTCTGACTCAAGTCATCACAATATTGTATTGTAAGGATTATGTGAATTCCACAGAACCTTAAAGAAAGCCATTTCTTTATCTCATGCCCCCCAAACTCCAAATAGGATCCTTATAGCAGGGGAGAGTGTTATCTGACTTAAGAATGTCTCGGGGCACTTTGCCACGCCTTTAGCTACAATGGGAGCCATGGCCCAAAGTAATTGATTCTAACCCAAATTAACAGCCAGCGAATTTGGTTCAGATTGATTTGCCACGCTCCATCTTCCTAGTAATCATAGGAAGAGAAAAATAACTTCAGGGGAGGCCTTTCTCAACTTTCTCGCTTGACAAAATCCTACACATCCTGCAATGAGTCAAACCTTTTTTACCCTCTCCCCCAACATCAGGAAAAAAAACCTCTCTCAAATGTGGCTACTCGTGTTCCTATCCTTTCAAATGGCCATCACATGGGAAGTAAATAAATGTCAGCTCGTGGACTTCATTCAGCGGCTTGTAGGCAGTGCCTGAGAAAGAAAAGGTTCTGGAGCTGATATAGGATGTCATGTACTAGCTTCAGTTGAGAGTATCAAGAGTGACTTGTGATGTTTGCTCTGGACACAGGTGGAGGGAGTGATGGGAAGCTTGCTGTGAATGTACTGTCCCTGGTTAGTGCTGGAACGCAGTCGTACCCTGAAATATTACTGAAAGCACGTGGGGATATTTATGTGTACATCAACCACGCTTTCCAGTTCTTGTGTTGAAGGAGAAGGAAGGCGGGACAAAAAGAGATTCTTTAGTGACATGTGCCCTTCCCCAAAATGCACCAATGAAGTGTTCTGTGTGCTAACAACATAGCTTTTTAAAAAATAAAACAAAATTCTGCATTTGTGCAAAGCTTGAGAAAAAAATAAAGGACAGAAAAGGTATGGACATAACAGAAGCAGGAGATATTAAGAAGAGGTGGCAAGAATACACAGAAAAACTATACAAAAAAGATCTTCATTACCCAGATAACCACGATCACTCACCTAGATCCAGACATCCTGGAATGTGAAGTCAAGTGGGCCTTAGGAAGCATCACTATGAACAAAGCTAGTGGAGGCGATGGAATTCCAGTAGAGCTACTTCAAATCCTAAAGGTGATGCTGTGAAAGTGCTGCACTCAATATGCCAGCATATTTGGAAAACTCAGCAGTGGCCACAGGACTAGAAAAGGTCAGTTTTCATTCCAACCCCCCCAAAAGGCAATGCTAAAGAATGTTCAAACTACTGTACAATTGCAGTCATATCACATGCTAGCAAAGTAAAGCTCAAAATTCTCCAAGCTAGGCTTCAGCAGTATGTGAACTGTGAACTTCCAGATGGTCAAGCTGGATTTAGAAAAGGCACAGGAGCCAGAGATCAAATTGCCAACAACCACTGGATCATCGAAAAAGCAAGAGACTTTCAGAAAGCATCTACTTCTGCTTCATTGATTACA
Source organism: Hydropotes inermis (assembly GCA_020226075.1). Lineage (NCBI taxonomy): Eukaryota > Metazoa > Chordata > Mammalia > Artiodactyla > Cervidae > Hydropotes > Hydropotes inermis. The sequence goes on from CM035298.1 coordinate 42,313,230, forward strand.
CTAAAGCCTTTGACTGTGTGAATCACCAAAAACTGTGGAAAATTCTTCAAGAGATGGGAATACCAGACCACCTGACCTGCCTCCTGAGAAACCTGTATGCAGGTCAAGAAGCAACATGTTCTAACGAACTGGACATGGAACAACAGACTGGTTCCAAATTGGGAAAGGAGTACGTCAAGGTGTATATTGTCACCCTGCTTATTTAACTTACATGCAGAGTACATCCTGTGAAACGCTGGACTGGATGAAGCACAAGCTGGAATGAAGATTGCTGCGAGAAATATCAATAACCTCAGATATGAAGATGACACCACCCTTATAGCAGAAAGTGAAGAACTAAAGAGCCTCTTTATGAAAGTGAAAGAGGAGAGTGAAAAAGTTGGCTTAAAACTTAACATTCAAAAAACTAAGATCATGACATCTGGTCTCATCAATTCATGGCAAATAGATGGAGAAACAATGGAGACAGTGACAGAGTTTATTTTCTTGGACTCCAAAATCACTGCAGGTGGTAACTGCAGTCATGAAATTAAAAGATGCTTGCTCCTTGAAAGAAAAGCTATGACCAACCTAGACAGCATATTAAAACCCAGAGATATTACTTTGCTGACAAAGTTCCGTCTAGTCAGAACAGTTTTTCCAGTAGTCATGTATGGATGTGAGAGTTGGACCATAAAGAAGGCTGAGCACCAAAGAACTGATGCTTTTGGACTGTGGTGCTGGAGAAGACTCTTGAGAGTCTCTTGGACTGCAAGGAGATCCAACCAGTCCATCCTAAAGGAAATCAGTCGTGAACATTTATTGGAAGGACTGATGCTGAAGCTGAAGCTCCAGTACTTTGGCCACCTGATGTGAAGAGCCAACTCATTAGAAAAGATCCTGACGATGGGAAAGATTGAAGACTGGAGAAGAAGGGGATGACAGAGGATGAGATGGTTGGATGGCATCACTGACTGGATGGACATGAGTTTAAGCAAGCTCCGGGAGTTGGTGATGGACAGCGAAGCCTGGTGTGCTGCAGTCCATGGGTTTGCAAAGAGCCAGACACGACTGAGCGACTGAACGGACTGACTGAATGATAAAAAACTATTTCTGTACAGTCAGCAGAAGCACACAGTTATCACACATGCACATACTTCACTTGGCCTGTCCAGCCCCTTCAGCTTTCTGAGACTGTTTTGGCATCTCCATTTTCTGCTGGGTTACAGCCATCCTTGCCAGCATCAGCTTTCCCCCTTTTCCCTTTGGGTAACTTTTCTCCCTTCTTTTCAGGGACCGTTTTAGAATTAAATGTTCATGTCCTGCTTAAAATACCATGATTGTTTATGAAAAGTTATCTGTAATAAAGCTGGATACAATTAAAAGAAAAAAAGAAATTCTGCCTTGTCTTTGCTGTATCATCGCCTGACTCTGCTCTGCTCATTCAACTTTGTAGCAGCCCTTCTGTTTTAATTGTTGTTCCTACTCTCCCATCAATTAGAAAACCAGGAAAGCCTTTTGGAAATGTGTAGACAGAGTAAATATGATTTCAAATCTGGGCTCCTGGGTTCTGGTATGAGTGAAATTCAGGAGCCTTGCTGCATGGGATTTATCATTCCTATAGGGGGCTCTGATTATCATTTGTCATGTCTTAGCTTCTCAGGTATGTTCCAGGTAAACAGATGCTCTTACTAAGAAGTGGCTCCTTAAGACTGGAAGAAACATGATGGTGCTTAGTCATCCAGAACTTTTGCAGGGTTGAGGGTTGTTTTATATGTGAGCACATGTAGCATAGAAAGCCATTATAACTTATTAAAGTTCCCATTGACTTACACTGAGAGTCAAATCCTGAACATCATGAGCATGTTATTCCCATTTCACAGATGAGAACACCGAGTTGCAGGGAGCTTACGTGTTTAGGATCATGCTACCATATTAAAGACAGAGCTGAGATTCCAGTCTGCCTGGGTCCACAGCAATGTAGACAATCCTCTCTCATTACCTGCTGGCCTAGCCATCCTGCATTTGCTTCTTTTCTCCTAAAGTTACCAGATCAGAGAAATTGGAAGTGGAGAGACACAGAGATCACGCTTAGCCTCCAAGAGCTCCAGGGTAGCCAGCCCAGGGGCGCAGACTGTGGCCAGCCCACCAGTGTTACGCTTCTGGTGGGGCTCTGGTTATTTAGGAGATAAGCTGATCCCTGGACAATAAGATGCTGTAATTTATGTGATGATGCTTTCAGCTGTATGACAACTTCTATTTGTCTATTTTGTTTTCAACTTTGCATCTTTATTCTTGGAGATTAATATGACGAATCACTTTATTGCAGGAAATTCTCTTACATTTTGACAAGGGGAGTGCAGAGTGGGGGTTTGGGGGAAGCGGACAAGAGCGGCAGTTTGAACTGGGGAGAAGCCTAGACCCTTCAATGATTTCAGAGAGAGATGACATTTTTTTTTTAATTTATAAATTATCTGCTAGCTCAAACAAGAACAAAAGGCTGTCAAGTAGCTTGGAGTATTACAGCTCATATATGTCAAGGCGGTTTAAACAGGATTTGCACAAAGGAAAGAGGAGAAGCCTTTCAGAAGGAAAAGCGATGTAATTGTACTAAGACTTTAGGAAGCACTATCTGGTTGCAGTCAAGTTTACCCTGCAGTTTGCACTCTCCGATAACAAAGAATTTCCGGATAGGAGTCCCGTCGGATCTGCTTTAATTGAAATTGGAAACCCCCAGCTGATCACAAGCAATTTGGGTGCTGAGATTCCCCAAAACCACTTGCTCTAGGATAAACAAAAGCGCCTTCTGCCTGTTGGCTGTAAATCACTGGATTTGGAAACACTTTTGCAGCCCAGCCCAGACCAGGTAAAATATTCCCAGACTCTACATTTGTGGAGTTTAAATGAAGGAAGTGTCAGTCACAAAACCTGAGTTGTTTTCTCAGCCTTACATAAGGAATCCCAGTTCTCTGCAATAAAGATTTGAATGCTCCATGGAAATTCTTTGCTGGGTAATTCATTTTTTCAGCATCCCCTGCCATTACAGAGAGGAAGTTTGTTTGTTTTTTTTATTAATTTTTTTTAACTTTTTATTTGGTACTAGGGTATAGCTGATAAACAAACAATGTTGTGGTAATTTCAAGTGAACAGCAAAGGGACTCAACTATACATTCACATGTATCCACTCTCCCGAAAACTCTCCTCCCATCCAGGCTGCCACATATCACTGAGAAGAGTTCCCTGTGCTATTAAGTAGTTCCTTGCTGGTTATCCATTTTAAATACAGTGATGTGTACCTGTCCATCCCAAACTCCCTAAGTTTCCTCCATCCTTTCCCCCAGCAACTGTAAGTTCATTCTCTAAGACTGAGTCAGAGAGGGTGGGTTTTGACTGACAGGCTGCCACGCCTTTCTCTTAAGCAAAGATGTGGGCACTTCAGTGATATACTGTGACGACTCTACAAAGTTAACTATGCCTTATTCTTTAATCTCACAAATATTTATGGAGTGCCCCCTCTGAGTCAGATGCAGGGCTGGTTACATGATCCACCAGTGGTCCCCATCTACCCTTATGGAGTAGAAATCTACAGGACAATAAGCAGGTGACGACACTCATGAGTATAGAGTCACAGGTTGTGATAAAAATTACCAGGGGAAGCCTGGATGCTCAGTGGGAGAATAATGATGAGATTTCAGTAGGATGGGAGAGTTGGGGGACTTCCCTGATGGTCCAGTGGTGAAGATTCCAACTTTCAATGCAGGGGGTGCAGGTTCAATATCTGGTCAGGGGACTAAGATCCCACATGCCCTGCAGTACAGCCAAAAAGTTTAAAAAAAAAAGAAAAAGAAAAAGATGGGGGTGTTAGGACAAACCTCCTGTCTGGGAATAAGATGGTAGGAACAACAACATGAGGATGAATTATTCTTCCACATCTTAACTTCGGAGCCCTCTTCTTTCATTTTTCTACTGAGAGCCAGCCAAGATGTAGCAACCATGGCAGATGCTTGAGATGAAGGTTGAACAGATGTGCCCTCCATCAAAGGAGAGGGGCCAGGCATATTAGACTCTGCAGCCAGGTGCCAGGGTTGAAATCGGGACTCTGCTATGTATCAGCTGGACAACTTGGGTGAGTGACCTCACCAATCTCTGTTTCTTTTTAAAAACAGAGTGTTAATGGCACTCACCCCATGGGGTCATAGGATTATAAGGATGAAATGAATGAATAAACATAAAAGGTTTGGAAACAGTCCTTGGCACATACGAAGGGTTTTGTGTTTTTAGATACACATGGAGTTTGCAGACTCACTGGAAAAGACCCTGATGCTGGGAAAGGTTGAAGGCAGGAGCAGAAGGGGGAGACAGAGGATGAGATGGTTGGATGACATCACTGACTCGATGGACATGAGTTTGAGCAAGCTCGTAGAGATAGTGGAGGACTGGGAATCCTGGCATGCTGCAGTTCATGGGATTGCAGAGAGCTGGACATGACTGAGCGACTGAACGACAAGGGTGGGGGAGGTGCGTGGGGGTGTGGATAATTACATAAATCATTCACTGGGGGAAAGGGCTTTATAAGTGAAGCATTATCCAAGCGCAAAGAAGGAACAGTGGATTTTGCTAGAAAATATGTCTAAAAAAGGCTCAGTGTTGCAGCAAAGAAATACATTATGCCACGCATGCAAAGAAAGCTCTGTTCTTTGATTTAATATCTTTTAGCTTCATTTTCTTCATTTGCGTGATGGGTGTGATGACCTCCTCGGAGGCTGTAGCTGAAGCATGTCATCAGAGTCAGGTTCCCTGTGCAGCCACAGAAGGTGTCTGGGTGAATCACTCCACAGATCTTTGTTGAAGGATCACACAAGAAGGGGCTCAGGAAGCCACCTTGCCTAGCTCGGCTAGAGCCAGCTCCAGCTTGCTCAGAACTCAGGGAGTCCCTGCGGAGGATGACGTCATATTTTAAACAAAACTTAAAGGACTTCCTAAATGAAAAGGAAATGGGTGCAACTTTAATGATAGCCAACAGGGCAGCCTTTTTGTTTCTTTTTTTTTTTAACTTAAAAAAAATTTCAGATACATTTGAATGTTTTTGTTTGAAATATAGTTGATTTACAATGTTGTGTTAAGTTTCAGATGTACAAGAGATTCAGCTATATATATGTGTGTGTGTGTGTATTTGCTCAGTCACCAAGTTGTGTTTGAATATATATATACACATATGCATATATTCTTATATTCTGAGCTTCCCTGAAGGCTCAGATGGTAAAGAATCTGCCTACAATGCAGGACACCCGAGTTCGATTCCTGGGTCAGGAAGATCCTCTGGAGGAGGTCATGGCAACCCACCCCAGTATTCTTGCCTGGAGAATTCCATAAACAGAGGAACCTGGTGGGCTACAGTCTATGAGGTCATAAAGAGTTGGACACAACTTATACTTTCTTATATTCTAATACAGACACACACACAAACACATACACACATATATCCTTTTTTAGGTTCTTTTCCATTATAGGTTATTATAGAATATTGAGTAGAGTTCCCTGTGCTATATAGTAGGTCCTTGTTGGTTATCTACTTTATATATAGTAGTGTACATATGTGAATCCCAGACTCCTAATTTATCTCCCACTTTCCTCTTTGGGAACCATAAGTTTGTTTTCTATGTCTGTAAGCCTGGTTTGTAAATAAATTCATTTAAGTGATATCATATGGTATTTGTCTTTCCTTGATTTTCAGATTAACTTTCATTGCTTTTGTGTTTTGTGAACCCCATGCACACTGCACTTTGAAAGTTTGTATGTTCCTTCATCTATCTGGCAAACATTTATCCACTGAGCTCCTTCTCTGGCCAAGCACCATGCTTAGCTCAGTCACCAGAGCATAGAGGCAGGCATCTTACACTTTCTGCACACAAGTTCATCATTTGATGCTCAACACACATAAGGGAAGATTGTTTCATGAAGACAAGAATGTGTGCTCTGTGAAAGAAGCCAGCACAGGATTTTATGGGAGCAAAGAGACAATCTCCTCTTTGGAATTTGGAAGATAACTATTTAAATGTCTTATGCCCTTGTGATGCAAAAGACAGCAGTAAACTCAAGCTTGGATTCTTCAACTTTGGAATGTTTCAGAGAAGAGTTTGAGCACTTTGGAAAAACTTGAAAAAGTTTGCAGAAGGAGGAAAAGAGACTAAACAAGAATTATAATCCTTACTTTGTTTTACATTTCTTACCCTGAATAATTCCACGTAGAATTAGTTCTAGGGAAAAGGTTTCTAACACTGTCTGGCAAAACCAACCAAACAAAAACAACAACACGAACCACCTCCCAAATTTCTGTTGCCACGTGAAATAGGCAACAATAGGTTAAAAAGCTAATTGTGCTCAATTGGGTAAACAGAAATCTGGCATAGGCATGACTTGGCTTCAGAGAAAACTATAAGACAAAACTCAAGGGTAAGTGTAACATTCTAAATACAACCCTGGCAAAACAAAGCTTTTAATGAGAACAAGATATCTATTATGATGAAAAAAAATAAATATACAGGAAGTTGGAAACAAATAATTTTTTTTTCAAATATTGAATGTAGCTTACATTTTACGTTAAATTCATTCTTTCAACGAATATGTAACTGGAGACTCGAGGAGGCAGAACAGAAAGCAGACAGAAAGGTGTGCTTTCAAGGCACACACAGCCTTTTAAAATACCAGTAGATGGAAAGATGACTAAAAGCGTCCATTATCCACCCATCTCCAAAGGACGTTACAGTCATCTCACGTTGTACACTTAGTTAAACCTCAAATTTTTATCTATGTATCTACCTATATAGTCATTAATTACTTGTTAACATTCACTATGTGCCAGCCTATTTTATTTACTTTTGCAGCACCCTATACTTTGGCCACCTAATGTGAAAAGCCAGCTCACTGGGAAAGACCCTGATGCTGGGAAAGATTGAGGGCAGGAGGAGAAGGAAGCGACAGAGGATGAGATGGTTGGATGGCATCACCGACTTGATGGACATGAGTTTGAACAAACTCCAGGAGATAGTGAAGGACAGGGAAGCCTGGCATGCTGCAGTCCATGGGGTCGCAAAGAGTTGGACACAACTTAGTGACTGAACAACAACAAATTTCTCTTTTACGAGTACTTATCACAATCGGAATATACTACTAGCATAATCAACCATTTGGTATCTTATGCCTCTTTTATGCTATAAGGAACATGAGAGGTTAGCACTCACCTTGTGGCTCTGCAAAAAAATGCAGAATAAACAAAACAAAGAGATGAACAAACAGAACAGTGATGAAAGATCAGAGTACAATAATGTGGCCAAGTAAACGCAGTCATGGAAACTCTCTGGATGGTTAAGGGATTGTAAATAGTTAACTGAAATAATAAAAATCTCCTAAGTGTGCTGAGTTGTTAGAAAGGCTTCAGAGATGGTCCTGACTCTCTAAGGAGAAGGAAGAAGCTGCAAGGACAATGCTAGGGATGTGCACTCATCCCTTTTTCTTCCCTATTGTTTCTCAGATCCCATGGGATAAAGGAAGATATTAGTAATATTTTTGGATTATTTACTACCAGTCAGGTGTTATTAAAACCACTTGTTATTTGTGAATCAATTTAATTCTTAAACAGAGTCTATGAAATGATATTACTGTGATCTCAGGCTACATATATTGAAACTAACCAATAAAGAGGTGAAGTAACTTGGCTCAGATCTTACAGCTGGCAAGTGACAGACACAGGATTCAACCCCAAATCATCTTGCTTCCAATGTTTCTCTGGACAGTGCAGATTCTACTTTAAAGGGCTCCTGATAAATGGTTTACCTAATATTTTGTACCCAAGATTGACATTTGGAACCGGATCTTCTTAGGAAACACTGCCGTTTTAGCTAAAATCCAGCCATGATGTCTAGATGACAATATTGCTTTCATTTAAGTTGAGTCTGTTTCCACTTGAGGCTCAGAGAGGTCTATGCAATGAAGCCAACCAACACTGCACCACTGTTTTACCTGGTGGAGTTCAGCTACAGTACTCAATACCAGGAAGTTAGCACAGAGCACAGGCTACACCACTGTGTTAAAATGTGTGTGTGTGTGTGTGTGTATGAGCACACACGTGCACAGACAGGCCTGCATTTAGTTTACTTCCTATCTCAGCACTGCATATTTAGGACAGAGAGAATACCAGTTCCACATGACAAAGAAATTAAAATTATGATGGAGATCATGATAAATATACAGAAAAGAAGATATATACTAAAGTAATGAATAATTCTTATACCAGAGCATGCGTGTATGTGTAGACATGTGAATGGGTGGTACAGGTGAGGGAACACAGAAAACTGATAGAAAAGTAATATTTAAAAAGGTAAATAGAGAATAGAGAGCTTTCTTGAGGTTAAGACTAAGAGTAACCAGAGAGTGAAGGGACATGATGTAATGAAATTTACAAACAGGCGATTCTCAAGTGGAATGAATGGAAGAGTTGCTTCACAGTCTGACTGCCAGAGCTGGCCTCAGCCCCAGAAATCAAATGGCCTCAGAAAAGAGAGTCTCTCAGAGGGAAAAGCATAGCAGCTTCAGCACACAAGAGAGCAAAGAGGTCGTCCCTACTCCATTAGGACACCTGGAAAGTCTGCATCGCCTTGCAAGATCAATGTGACCATGAACTGCACAGTAACCTTGGAGATAAACCATAGAAAAAGAATATTTGTAAATAGAAGAGGAAAAAAGAGAGCAAAAAAGTAAAAGATGAAAGAAAAATGCACTTATAAGAAAAAGTAAATAAGAGGGAGAAAATGTCCCATAAAAATTCATGATTAGAACAGCTGGATAAGATTATTAATTTAGTAAATTAAAAATTCAGAAGCAAGATGAAAAATGCCAGACGGAGATAAATTAAAAATTAAAAAGAAAATACAACAAAACAAAATAGATTCAAGGGATTATATCTGACAGACAGAGAGCCTGATGAACTATGGACGGAGGGTCATGACCTTGTACAGGAGGCAGGGATCAAGACCATCCCTAAAAAAAGAAAGGCAAAAAGGCAAAATGGTTGTCTGAGGAGGACTGACAAATGGCTGAAGAAAGAAGAGAAGCAAAGGCAAAGGAGAAAAGGAAATATAAGAAAGAGAAATTAAGGAAACAATACCATTCACCATTGCAACAAAAAGAATAAAATACTTAGGAGTATATCTACCTAAAGAAACAAAAGACTTATACATAGAAAACTATAAATCACTGATGAAAGAAATCAAAGAGGACACAAACAGATGGAAAAATATACCGTGTTCATGGATTGGAAGAATCAATATTGTCAAAATGGCTATACTACCCAAAGCAATCTATAGATTCAATGCAATCCCTATCAAGCTACCAATGGTATTTTTCACAGAACTAGAACAAATAATTTCACAATTTGTATGGAAATACAAAAAACCTCAAATAGCCAAAGTAATCTTGAGAAAGAAGAATGGAACAGGAGGAATCAACCTGCCTGACTTCAGACTATATTACAAAGCCACAGTCATCAAGACAGTATGGTATTGGCACAAAGACAGAAATATAGATCAATGGAACAGAATAGAAAGTCCAGAGATAAATCCACGAACCTATGGTCACCTTATCTTCGACAAAGGAGGCAAGGATATACAATGGAAAAAAGACAGCCTCCTTCACAAGTGGTGTTGGGAAAACTGGTCAACCACCTGTAAAAGAATGAAACTAGAGCACTTTCTAACACCATACACAGAAATAAACTCAAAATGGATTAAAGATCTAAATGTAAGACCAGAAACTATAAAACTCCTAGAGGAGAACATAGGCAAAACACTCTCCAACATAAATCACAGCAGGATCCTCTATGACCCACATCCCAGAATATTAGAAACAAAAGCAAAAATAAACAAATGGGACCTAATGAAACTTAAAAGCTTTTGCACAGCAAAGGAAACTATAAGCAAGGTGAAAAGACAGCCCTCAGATTGGGAGAAAATAATAGCAAACGAAGCAACAGACAAAGGATTAATCTCAAAAATATACAAGCAACTCCTCCAGCTCAACTCCAGAAAAATAAATGACCCAATCAAAAAATGGGCCAAAGAACTAAACAGACATTTCTCCAAGGAAGACATACAGATGGCTAAAAAACACATGAAGGGATGCTCAACATCACTCATTATCAGAGAAATGCAAATCAAAACCACAATGAGGTGCCATTACACACCAGTCAGGATGGCTGCTATCCAAAAGTCTACAAGCAATAAATGCTGGAGGGGGTGTGGAGAAAATGGAACCCTCTTACACTGTTGGTGGGAATGCAAACTAGTACAGCCACTATGGAAAAAAATGTGGAGATTTCTTAAAAAACTGGAAATAGAACTTCCATATGACCCAGCAATCCCACTTCTGGGCATACACACCAAGGAAACCAGATCTGAAAGAGACACGTGCACCCCAATGTTCATCACAGCACTGTTTGTCATAGCCAGGACATGGAAGCAACCTAGATGCCCATCAGCAGACGAATGGATAAGGAAGCTGTGGTACATATACACCATGGAATATTACTCAGCCATTAAAAAGAATTCATTTGAATCAGTTCTAATGAGATGGATGAAAATGGAGCCCATTATACAGAGTGAAGTAAGCCAGAAAGATAAAGACCATTACAATATACTAACACATATATATGGAATTTAGAAAGATGTTAATGATAACCCTATATGCAAAACAGA